>OU015497.1:142445844-142827990 GCA_907164885.2 Dolomedes plantarius | reverse complement strand
CTTCACGGTGTCTCCAGACCTCGAATGCGACCATCGTGGTGTTGCAGACAGAAGCGTGACTCGTCAGTAAAGACAATTTCATTCCATTCTGCCGTCCACATCCTTCTGTCATCGCACCATTGGCGGCGGAGATGTCTGTGTTTTCTGCTTCAAGGGTAGACAAAGCAATGGACGTCTTGCGGACAGACCACTCTGCTGTAAACGGCGTCGAATGGTACGCACAGACACTGGATGATGCGTTACAGACTGCATGTGCTGTGCTTGGTTCGATATGTCACTGAGCGATCCGTCACTGCCATGCGCACAATTTGCCTGTCATCACGTGAAGTGGTGCACTGAGGTGGATGCGATCGAACACGCCAGTCCGTCGTACCCATCCTGCATCCAACGATCACGATATCCGCATTACAGTTGTTTGGTTTCGTCCAACACGACCTTACCGATTTCCCTGAAAGATAATCCACAATCTCGGTAGGCCACTATCCTTCCTCTGTCGAACTCGATACTTGATCAAAAGATGATCGCTGTTTTCGACGAGGCATAATTGATCGTTTTAGAGAAAACCACAAGAAAAACACAATTGCCGAACTTGAAATCGTCGAAATCTCCAAGCCTTAATAGCGCTTTGAAGTGGCGTCACAGGCGCGCGTGATGTGCGTCTGCGCTGAAATTCTAATCATTTGCATATCTCACCTCCGCTAATGCATGCTGTAAATTTCATGTTATTTGCATGTTTCCTTCAGGGTGTTGCATTTACAGTGGCCAGCAGTGTATTTCTCCTCCAAATTCATTTGGACCTTTAATTAGGATGTAGGGGGCAGTTCATTTACTTGAAATAGACAAATCAACCACTGCAGGTGGCCTTCTTAATTCCTTTTCCAATAAGGAATCGCACCATTATTCATCCATGTTCAAGCCAGTTCCATCACATCCAATTACAGTAATTTTTAAGTGTTTGTTTGTTGCCGGTGAAAGTGCTATTCATGCCATCTTTTATACCTTATCCAGTGACAAAAATCTGCTTCAGAAAATTCCTCCTTTGTATGATATCAGATGATCGCAGTTATGTAAGAGAGCTTGGATTACGTAGGATTCTAAAGCAAGGACTGCAAATGAAGGAAAGTGTTTAATTCAACGTATAAACTTTGATGCCAAGGATTTTATTGATATGATTGAATGGAATGATGTTAAAGTAACAGGATCTCCTATGAAGAGGCATTTCTGATGAAAAACTAAAGCAGTTTATAAAGGAACCTATCACGAGAGTCACGTATTGACTTCAATAATTTTCCATGTCACACTGAAGCAGTAGAAGGGATTGTTAAATTAGTTAGCGAGTCATCGTTGTCCGTTCGGGGCACTTCTGCGAGACATGCATTGATAAAAACAAAATTACATTAATACCAAAATTTGAAACAAAAAGAAAAAAAATTCAATGTGTCAGTGAAACAAGTGATGGAACCATGTGTGATTACTATGGACTTTTGAAAAACATGAATGTTTTTGTGTACTACAAAGGATAAGGAACCAAAACAAAACAAAACAACAATATAAACTTGAAAACGACAATATAAACTAGAAACAGAATAAACTTGAAAAATATACAAGAACTAAATAGCTGTGATTTGTTTGTTTTAACTATGGTCCGTTAATTAAACATTGTTTTTCTTTCATTCCAATGTGTATAAGAATATGCTACTTGTAAAATTAATATGATGAAAAGTGAGATGTATTTCATTATGATTTGAATTCTTTAAACTGTAAATACTGTTCATATGACTAAGATTTCTTATAATGACAAACTAACAAAAATTTGACATTGTAAGAGTAGCTCAGTGGTTTGATATAAAAAAGGGGGGTCGTCGTCTGTGTTTTTAGCTTCTCAGAAGCTTATGAAAACAGAAAAAAATGCTTCAGCTATCGAATTTGATATTTGGTTTAAATTCGCCGCCATTTTTGAAAGATCGTGGAAGAAAGGCAGGACTTCGGATGAATGGCAGCTACGTGGACCAATGAACGACGTAGAGAACAACGCTTTTGCACGGGTTGCCACTTTAAAGCGTGACGTAGTTAGGGTAGCTTCACTCATAGTGGGTGCCTCTTAAAAGAAGTTACCTCCAGCTTAAGAGTAAGTAACATTGTTTATTGTTTAGAGATTTGTGATTAAACTAATTGCAGTTATTTAAAATAAATTATTGTTTTTAATTTTCAACGTTTCAAATTTAATGCATATATTGATGTAAAAGAATGGGTAGGATTAACTGAGTTGATCTTAAATGTCTTGCCTACAGTTAGTAAAGGATATAAAAGTTAATTAATGTAATTGAATGTTATACAAATTCCAGAAACTTCATTCTAACACTGTTTAATTTAGATATACATTTATGCAAATTCTTTTGTATTTAAATGAAATATGTAATTTTATTTTGTAGTAAAGTAAATATCTTTTTGTTTGTATTTAACTTCGTAGATAAGATCAACAAAACATCAGCCTGGCTTAAAGGATTGTGGAAAGCATCAAAAGGTAACGTGCTATTCTAAAACTTAATATTGTGGCATTTGTTAAGAATTGTAAGATTTCAAAATTTAATAATTATAAATTTCCTTGCAAAACAAATAAGATAAATAATATGTTAAGCATTTTAAAAGAATTTGGATTAAATGAAAACAGTAATGAGTGATGGTGAAAATGTATTAAATGTGGTAATTGAATTGCTTGATGTTCTACGACATAAAATTTCTGATCATCCAAATACAATAATTGACTTCTTGACTGAACAACTGACTTTATTATTAACCAAAAAAAAAAGCCTTTCATTATAGTTCTGAATCAATGATATTTTGTAGTATATTATATAGTAAATATTTGAATGTTTAGAATAATTATGTCTATCAAAGTATTCTCTTTAAGCATACAGACTTCGTTCCTTTCCCAACCTCCAGTCACCAGAGCAGGAAATTATATAAAATGAAAGTTAATATTTTTCTTCAAAATTTTTACTTCTAAACTTCTTTTGCATATGTTCAACTTCATGCTATAATTTTTAAAAATTCTAACAGAAGTTTATTGATTTTATACTTATAGATCAGATATCTGATATGCATATTTTTAACACAACATACTATATAATTCTGATTTATGCTCAATCATGCAGTCTGTATGAGTGCAGAAAAGAAGCAACTGGAAAAAAAAGTCATGCACTTATCAGCATACATCTGAATATTAATGTTTATAGTTGTTTTTATTTTTTAGTATTGCATAATCATATGTGTATAAATATATGCAGAAAGTTATTATATTTTCATTCCTAAGTTATTAAATTGCTGGTCATCATGCATTTATATAATTTAATTTGTCAGTTTCAACTTTAAAATCTTGTATAACCTGACAAGGAGAACCTTTATTTAGATAACATCATGTGTGCTAGATTTTTATTAAAACTTTAGGTAAACTTTTGCATTCTGTGTGTGTCATTAAAAATTTGAGAATGTCCTCAATAACTTATTTATAAGCTATTTGTTTTCAAGACTTTTAGAGAGTATTTAGTTGTCATGTTGTGTAAAATAAATAAGAACTTCTGGCCCAAAGCATAGACGCCCCCCCCCCCAACTTAACTTGAAATAAATTAAAACGTTAATAGAAGTTCGGTTAAATCAGAAAATTGTAGAAAACTTTTAAGAAAGTTGGTTTTTTCCCGTTTTTTTCAAACTGTGAAACTGAAAATACCGATTATGTCTTTAGCCCTAACATAGTTTTTAACAATATGATCCATAACAAAAATTCGATGCTACATTTTTTTCTTCTTTTATTTATATTACATTTATTTTTCTCATTGTATAACTTTTTGAATACTACTCAAACATCAATTCTATTGTTACTCAATTTCAAAAAATCATAATATTTCAAATTTTAAGGATCAACCTTTTTTATTTCACTGATAAGCAAATTTATAATGAACTCTGCTTTTCAATGCTTCTTGGTATCACAAATGACTCTAATTTTTATTATGGCATTATAAGAAAATATTGGTTTCTTTACAGAATTCTAAAACTGGAATCCATCTTCACCTCATTGTGATTTCCATGAAAAGATTCCACAACTCACTTGGCAGTGTGCTCGATTCATAATCTGTAAGTTGATTTTAACCTCACTGAACCCATTTTTTTTTATTCTGTAGATATCCTTTTTTTTCAGCAGTGAACTTGTGGGCAAAATCACAAGGTTGTGAATATATTTTTTTTAAATTTATTTTTTGTACTTAAATTTGAATTTTTCTATGAAAAACCATAAAAAATATTTTTATTACATAATTCTTAATTAATAAACAACTCAAATTTTCAAATTTATCTTTGTATATTATATATGCTAATCCGAACATTCTCATAAACTTTGGTTGCAGTAATTTGTGGATTGATATTGATTTCCTTTATTCATTATATTTTAACTGGCAAGCCTGTTATTAAAGTATTAGGTATGTCCGAAAGTGCAGTTCAGGGACTTCAGTTAACCATGACTCTTGTGAAAGTCTTTTATCATAACTGCTTACCAAAAAAATTTTTATATTTTTATATTATAAAGATATAAAATGCCAAGGGTTATTTTACTCTTGATAGTTAATGTTAAAAAATTTTTAAATTTAATTATCAGAATTTCATGAGAAGTAGTTAGGGGTTCATTCATAATTCCTTACAGAAGTAATAATAATAATAATAATGCTTATAGATGTATTAGATCATTCGTTGATGAGCTAATAGGTAGTTGAATGTCATTTGGAATACTAACTTCTGCCTAGTATTTAATTTTTTTATTATTTCATTGTCAAATTTTGGTGGAGATCTGTCACATAAAATATATTTTGTGAGCAGCTGTTATTATAAAGTGTAAGGATAAGGGCAGTAAAAAAATATTCCAAAATATATTATTTAGGTTCAGTTAATTATTAAACAATTGTTGACTATAATAAGGTTATGTTTGCAAGTGTGTAGGTTTTTTTTTATGGTGTATTATTTGGTTATCTAACTTAAGTTGAAAAATGATGCAAGCATACAAAGATTGACTGGCTGTCAATGTTGAGTGCAGTAGCATAGATTATTTTACAAAGTGCAATAAAATACTTTTAACATTTCAAACCGAACTTCTAACCAGAATTTTAAAAAAAATTTAATAAAACTTTTAAAATTGAAAATATTTTCATGGATCTAAAGAATGGAACATAACACCTGTATTGTCAACTAAGTCATGGATAAAAGATGCAGCCCTAAAAGCAAAAGGCCTGGTTTCTGTATACTTTTATAATAATCATGTTACAACAGTATACAGAAACCAGGCTTTTTGCTTTTAGAACTGAATCGTTTATCCATGAATTTGTTGACAATACGGGTTTTCTATACCATTGTTAAGATCTGTGAAAAATACTCTCATTAGCAAAATATTTAAAAAAAATTTTAAATTTGGGTTAGAAGCTTGGTTCAAAAAGTCTAAGTGTTTCTTCACGCTTTATAATATAATCTATGCCATTTCACTCAACATTGACAGCTAGTCAATATTACCCACCTCATTTTTCAAATTAACCTAGACTAATCAAACAATATATCATAACAATTGTTTAGTAATTACTGAATCTAAATAGTATATTTTGAATAATTTCTTACTGTGGTTATCCCTAATAACAGCTGCTCGCAAATAAAAAATATTTTATACACAGATCTCCACCATAATTTGACAATTAAGTAACAAAAGATATGCTCTATTAAATTACTATGCAGAAGTTTTATCCCAGAGTACTTTCTACCACATTTTTTGTAAAACCAATTACTGTGAAAGCTACATCATATAATAAATGTTTACTTTATTCATTATTATAGTAATAGATTAGTTGTTAAGAGTATTCACCCTTTTCACTAAATTTCTGAGTACAGTAAGACATTCAATCCTGTTAATTAAATGATTAGTTATTACAGATATAAATAAAATAGATTAGAATGCCTTGATAGAGTACAATAATCGAAAGCTGACTGAGAGACTTGTTTAGAATGACAACAAAATTTTCTCTTCACTATCGAGAATCACTCTCACATTGAAAGTAAAGAAATACAAGAATGAACATTGAATACTAAATAATATGTTAGCATATAAAATCTTAAATTTCTAAATCTGACCCAGCATCTGTATTAATGCTCTCTATGGCATGTTGTAATTAAATTTAGAAATTTAAGATTTTGTATGCAAATGTTTTACTTAGCATTCAATCTTTATTCTTGTGTTTCTCTACTTTCAACAGCATTATTGTCAGTAGTGAAGAGGAAATTTTGGTGTCATTCTAGACAAGTCTCTGATTCAGCTTTCAATGTTGAGCTGAAATTATGCTCAACATTAAAAACTTATTATTGTACTCTTATCAAGGCAATATACCCTATTTTATTTATATCTATAATAACAAATTAATCGACATGGTTGGATTTTCTACTGTACAGAGAGAAATTTAGTGAAAAGGGGAATACTCTTTAACAAATATTTTATAACTATTTTCTATTAGTATATTTATTTAATCAAGTAAATATTTTTTACATGATGTAGTTTTCACAGTATGTAATTGGTTTTACAAAAAAAATGTGGTAGGAATTTACTTCTTGGAAGTAGTTATCAATAAAATGACAACAGATTTAAAACTGCACTCATGTGTTGGGTGCTGTTTTATATCAAGTTTTTTTAAACCCCTGTCTCAGAATTTATATTTCCTAATTGGATTTATTTAATTCTACTTTATCAACAATGAATTTTTCAACTACTTTCAACAATCAACTATTTTTACAACAATAAATTACCCTTTAATGTACAAAACTATGCAAAAAATAATTTTCTTATCTGCAGAGCATTTACTAACTCTACATAGAAAAATAATTTAAATAAATTCTTTTGATTCATAAATTATATCTGGGGATGGGAGTCATTTTCCTTTCACATAAATTTATGAACTGATTTTCTCTTTCTTTTTTTTCCCTAGATGCTGTAAAGATGGAGCCAGAGGTACAGCGAAAGGATCCTGTTTTGTAGAAAATATAGAAAAAAATTGTGTAAATGTGCTATGTACTTTCTAAATAAACTATTTTTACTTTAAACCAGCTCTTTTCTGTATTTAAAAACATGTGTCTATAATTATTTCTAAAAATTACAATAGAAGATATTACTATCATAGTACTATTTCTCAAAAATAGTACTATCAAGTGTTGGATATAAAGTCCAATATAATATAAAAGAAAATATTTTTTTAAAATGACTTATAAGAATTTAATGAATTACTCTTTAATTCACAAAACTATGCAAAAAATAATTTTCTTATCTGTAGAGCATTTATTAACTCTACACCAAAAAATAATTTAAATAAATTCTTCTGAGCAAGTTTTCACAAGCTCACAAAGATGGGCTTCATCATACACACTACACATTACTCAAGTTTGAAGAATGTATCAAATTTATGTTTATAAATTTATCAAATTATGTTAATAAATTTTATACTGGGGAAGAACAAATTTTTTGGGTTAATTATTAAAGTAGTACTGTTTTACATACTATAATCTCATTCTAAATTTAAAAAAATCAAACTGTAACCTTAGATCGAGTGGAAAGATGATTTAGCTTTAATGGTTGGTATTAATGTTATCTTAACTTTCAAATTTGGGTAAATGTATCTTAATGCAAAATGAGGTTTTGCTCTAACAAGTAAACTTGTGATTCTTATACAAATTTTTAGGTAATAACAAAGATCAGTATTTGGTAATACCTAAAAATACATAAGGCAAAACTGAAAGAATACTAGAAATATGAAGGCAAAAAAATAATAATAATAATAAAAGTGAAAGGGTTGATATCAGAGGTTAATCGTCAATGAAATAAATAAGCATATAAACGAAAGGGTCCTACGCAAAAATTTGAAAAACTGCCGGCGGTCCGATTCTGGTAGAATGCTGGCATGATGCCCGAACCTACGGCACATTGCTGTTTACGAGATGGGTAGATGACGGTATGTCGACACCAATTATTGCTCCCGTAACCGGCCCGTCAACCTCCGGTTACGCTCCGGCTATATGTCCGCATCGATGGCTTAATCGCGGCTGCCTAACGGTTCGTAGTCGGATGAACGAAGGCTCGAATCCTACCGGAAGCGGCCCGGCAGTCGACGGGGTAGTCGCGGGCGAGAGGACACAGCCGTGACGGAAACGATACTGACCTAATGCGCCGGCCCGGCAGTGGTGAAATCGGCTGGCCGGAACCTTCCGACCCCGGCCCGATGCCTTTGTGTTTGTTTTGTACATACATATATATATGTATACATATATATACATATATATATATACATACATATATATATGTATACATATATATATATATATATATATATATATATATATATATACATATACATATATACATATATATATATATACATATACATATATACATATATATATATACATATATACATATATATATGCATATATGTTCATGTATTGTGTATATATATATATATATATATATATATATATATATATATATATATATATATATATATATATATATATATATATACATGAACAGTGAATAGTCGTCAATCGAATTATTTATTAAGTTAGTTTAAAACGAATTATTTATTAAGTTTAGTTTAAAACTTTCTTTTAAACTAAAAAAAAAAATATCAAATTTATAATAATATTAGAAAATTATGATTATAATTTTTTTAATATAGAATTATTTTTATAAAAATTAACTTATTAATTATTTAACTTATTAATTATATACACTTTTAATATAATTAGCAGCAAACATCCATGCAGAACTAATGAAAGAATATTATTATTTGCTTTTTTTCTTTTGTAAAATATTGTATAAAACAGAAAAATATACATATAATCTTTGAGACGCAGAAACCAGAAAATATATGTACATTCTTTGAAACACACGAAATGCATGAATATAATTATTTATTAAGATGCTAGGTAAGACCTTACAAAAAAGAATTGGTATAGACACGCCCACCCTCTGAATATATTATTAACAACTGGCTTCGCCCCCCCCCCCCAAAAAAAAAAAAAAAAAAAAATCCCGCCTCGAGATAAGAGCAACCCACGAATGAACGGCCAGCTTATTGGGGTATTGCATTCTACGCCAATTTCGGTTTTAGGAGCGAAACCTCGCCAAAACCTCACCAAAACGGTACTGATTTCGTACCCTAGCCAATAACAAACGTGATTCTTATAAGCCGAAATTTAGAGCTTTGTCTATGAAATCGAAATAGATAGTTTTCGCAGCAAAAGTTCACCTAGTTTATATCAGTGAAATAATAGAGAATAACTCATCGTGTAATGGGACTTGAATTGAGGGACAATTGGCTTTTGTGCATTGCTGTATATGAAACAGCATTTTTTAATGCTATATCCTCCTTAAACTTCATGTGTTCCCATCAGGTCGCATACATCGGTTGCATAGATGGTCCATCTTCTTCTAGTAAGGTATTTTACAAGGGGTTGTAAGGACTTTGCCTTAAATAAAGAGTGCCACCCTATTGGTATTTAAATGCTTTAATTGAATTCTGGATTAAATACAGGCTATAATGCATTTTTACAAGATAAAGTAAATTTAATCGTGGGAATACGATAAGGAATGTCAGGCGATTCGCAGCATCTAAGCGTCAGCTTATTGACATCTGTCGGCACAGTCCTAAATGAGGTATATCCATTTCCACGTCTCCAAGTCACTAACTGACTCTACTTATGGCGGTACCTTTATATACCTAGCTTGGGATGTCCGCGGGGCGGTCTGGTTCCGCCTCCCCTGCATTTTACAGTTACGCCGTTAAGTCGGGCGATTCTCCAATCAACACTTCGTTTGTAGATGGTACGCGCCATTATCACAGAGGTTTGCCAAGCTGTCTGGTCAGGACAATGTTCAATTGATTCTCTAGTTCTATTGTAGGGGGTATTCTGTACGCTAAGGTGGTCTCCTCAGAACCTACAGGCGAATCGAATCAGTGGACGCCTCTCCTACTAGACTGTTGTTGACAATCGCCACGCCGTTATCTTTCGGCAAGGTGAAATAAATCAATTATAAGCGTGAACGCTCCCTGGGTGGGCCTCTCTTGGAATCCCCAAGTGTGAATGTGTTAGACGTCGCTACAGTGTCTTTCCGAAGCAATTGATGAAAAATCTTATGTTTTTCACACTGTACCATAACTTGTTATTTGTTCTGATCTTTCTATTATGATTTATTACTTGCATCATCCTGATATATCATTGGTTCCTTTTTTTATTGCTTTACAGCTAATTTTTCACCTTTGTGACATTTTCCTCTGTGGTGTTTGAATTGGTGGACAATGCGGAAAATGATGAATTTTCATAATCGAAACTACATACCGAATTTTTTTTAACATTACCGCTTCACTAAAGAACAGAATCAAGGAGAATGTCCCCAGTACTTCAAAGTTCTGCAATTTTCTAAAGCAGGCACAAAAAATAGGTGAAAATATTATAGGGATTGAAAAGTAATTTTTAAGATTCATGCGGCGAATATCGATGCATTCTACGCTAGCCAAAAAATAATTTTAACTTTTCTTTTTGGTTAGATGTGAAGAAGTGTGGAAGTGTGAACTAACTGAATATAAAATTCATTTAGTCAGAATTATCCCTATTTTATTTAATTCCAAATCCTCAAGTTATATTTTCCAAATATATTTGAGGCTCTAACCCTTATTTATATTCAAAATTTCTTAAAATCCCAAAAGTGGAAGAGAATAGCTGCTCATTATTATAAGACACGTTATTATATTTCAGTTATTTTTCTAGTAAGTTGTCTTAATGATTAAAAATTAAGAATGAGTAATTAAATTTTTTTTTATTCCTTAAAGAGTAGGGATCAAATTTCACTCAGGACATCAAGTTACGATAAATTTGTTTCCCTAAGAAATACTGGGCTATATAAGTGGTTGTCACCACTGATAAGATGTTAAAATCATATATTATTAAAAGTGCTTCTAGTTACTTTTAAAATTAAAATTGATGATATATTGGTAGATAGATTCTTATAGGTCGGACATGATAGCTGTTCTATCCATAATTATAAGGGATGTAGGGGGTATAGTACACACATATACACACACACACACACACACACACACATGTATATATATATATATACATATATATATATATATATATACAATATATATATATATATATATATATATTTATACACAGGGTGATTTTTATTTAAAACTGATAGTACTCAGTGACATTTGTAGCGCGATCTATCAGCCGGAATTCCACCAAAATTGATAAAGGGGCTAAGGACGACATGGGAATGAGTTTTCCGTGAAAAAAAATATTAGTTCCAAAAGTCACCGATAGGGGAAGATATGGCGCTTTTGTTGTCGGGAAATTGTCGGGTACCCGAGGATTTGCATAAAAGGCAAGTAAAACAACAAAATACGCATTCACGACTATGTAGTCAACAGCAGCGCCAGTTTTTCAGGCTATAAAGATAAGTTATGAATACCGAAAAAGTTGTAAGCAGACAAATGAATAACAAAGAAATTTCACTGCAACACAACTTTATGCACGAAATTCAGTTCTCCCTTCTTCAATGTAACTACAGTCCTGGTGGACGACACATTGCATCCTGAACAGTACGTTCTCAACGGCCCAGCGTAACATGTCACCGGGAATGTTCATCAAAGTCCGGGATATGTTGTCCTATAGGGCCGCCAAGTTCGAGACAACACCAAGATTCACCTTTGCCTTTAAATAACCCCACAGAAAGATGTCACACTTGTTACGTCCGGAAAGCGAGGTAGCCATGCCAGTGGAAAAATGCGACTGATGACCCTTTCTTCCGTAAAGCGAAGGCGCAACAACTTCCGCACCGATCTTTATGGCTCAAAATGCTGGCGCTGCTGTCGACTACGTAGTCATGAATTTGCATTTCGATGTTTTACTTACGTTTTATGCAAATTCTGGAGTGCGCCGACAACAACAGCGCCATATCATCCCCCATCTGCAACTTTTGGAACTATATTTATTTCACGGAAACTCTTTCCCATGTCGGCCTTACTCCCTCTATCAACTTCGGTGGAATTCCGGCTGATACATCGCGCTACAGATGTCTCTGAGAAGTGTCAGTTTAAAAAAATCGCCCTGTATATGTTGTATAAATATATATATATATATATGTATGTATATAGTTACATTAAATAGCCGTATAGTAAAATACTTTCCCCGCTGCAGTATTTTAAAAGATTTTCTTTATCTTTATAAGATACGTAAGTAAAGACCTTTAATATGGTCTCGTCTAATTTTTGCTTACTCGGACGTATCATATTTTGACGACGTATCATATTTTGAATCTCGGAAACATTTTTTATCATTTATATAGTCTGCAGTAAAGAAGGTTATTTAGAAAAGTGAGAGTAAAAGGAATATCAAAGAAATTATCTGCAAACGTTTCGGACTGAATTTGCCTTATTTTTAATTGCTATACTTCGAGAAACATATGTTAATCAGATGTCAGAATAAAATATTATATTTATTGCAACAGTGTTTGGGTTACTGAAAACGTGTATTCACTCAAACAATTTCTAGAGAGAGAAAGGAAATTTAGACGAGTTAACACTGAGTTTTCTCAGTAAAAGTGCAAATAACTAAAAAGTTAGCGTACTCTCTTCAAAGATGCACTATGATTTCAACATTATACAAGTTTTTTAAGGCTTCCAGTTACGTATGTATGAATAACGTTATAGAGAGAACTAATACGCTTTTAAGAATTCTGTTGTTCGTGTGAATAAGATGTATATCTTTATCCGAAAAAATGCGTAAATGTACATTTTATTTACAAATTCCTTATTAAAGACCAGTTTGGAAGCACTAGCAAACTATTTAAGATTAGAAAAATGCATAAACAACCTTATACGTCATTTTCATGGCATGCCTTTACAATTTTTTAATATTCTACTCAATGTTCTCTTACTTTGCCACTGCAATAGGATTAGAAAAAAAGAGGCTTTATAAAACGTGCATATATCTACCAGGTAAGTGTAGTTTGCTCTCTTACAAAACATATTATTTGAGAGATTGCACATATTAGAAAAAGTTAGTCTCCTTTGATACTACATTTAACGATTAATCATTTCAAAATGTGTCGCGTGCTGGACCCTCTTAAAGTTGAATGAACATCAGACATAGTCCGCCATAGTGGTATGCATTCTTGACATCAAACAGATAGGAAATCATGTATCATTGAGAATTAATGGAAAGTCAGTACGTTCGTTACCATATCAATTCCTCCACATGCAACTTACTTTTAATCATTAGAGTCATTACTTCACTCATAGTAAATGAATCATAAATGATACAATGTTATATGTAATAATCATCACAATCAATCAATATATATAATATATATATATATATATATATATATGTGTGTGTGTGTGTGTGTGTGTGTATGTATATTTTTTTTACATGAGATGGGATTCAACGTAATAACACTCCAGAATTCATAAAAATCTTAATCATATATGTTTTAATCGGTTAAAAGGATAAGAAAGTTTTTATTGCATTGTAGAAATTTTCTTAGAGAAAAATATTTTCGAACTTTATTTTGTTGAATGGAAAGTGACTTTAAATTTTAGTGACTTTAAAAAGAAATGTCTTACTGAAAAATTTCGTAAATACCTGGTAAGTAATTTCAAGAAAATACTTTTAATGGAAGCAATCCCATTCCTAGATAAATAGGCTTAAAATGCTGATGTGAAATAGCATGCATTTAAATTGACATTGCTGTTTCAAAATACTGAGTGTATCAATGTAATTACCGTAGTAACATACTTTTCTGCCATTTTACTCTAAAAGCAATACATTATTTCTCAATCCTAGTAAATAAATATTCTTTCTCTTCTTGTTCTGGAAATTTTGTACCAGAGCAGTATGAGTTCTGTCTTTGGGAATAGTTGTAGAACGTAGATGATTTAGTGTAGAAAAAATATATTCACAGACTTACCGCTAAGTTCCATTACATATCTGGAAACACTATGTTTAACTCTTATCTTGGGCTGTAATTCCCTGGCTTCACATATTATCCAAATCTTTATATTTGTCATAAAACTTCACAATATGAGGCTTGTTCCATAGAGTATATCATGTTTCAGAGTATGAAATTTGTAGTACAAGATTGAAAATATTACGTAAGGCTTTGCTAGTACTGGTAGTTATATATGGTTATTAAAAAAATGTAAAAAAAACTACAGTCATCCTAATGGTTAGCATATCTGTAATGCTACAATATTCCTTTATATTTATTTTAAATATTGGCTCTCAATTTGTATGATAGTAAAATCTGAATCTTTTTCGCCTTTTAAAAGGATTAATTTGAAAGGATTAATTTAAAAAGATGAATTTGTACTCAACGGTATGAAGGGAAAGGTATAAAAGAGAGTAGTAATACGACATATAGCGAGATACCAAAACAATAAATGATTATTAATAATATTAATAAAACTGTTTATTAATTCTCCCTTTTTCGTTATCGATATTCCAATTTGTCTTTTATCTAAAAATGTTAAATGAATAGACATCTTCGAACTACTAATTGTAAATGATATCCTTTAATTTACTTACAGCCGTCAATTAAAATTGCACTAATATTTAGCTCTAAAAGTAAAGTACAAATAACTTATCTATTATTTTTGCATAAATAATTCATTGACTATGAATTTATCGCTTCTCTCAATGATTTTTTTTATTCTTTTGGATAACTGTAATTATTATCATGTAAAATACTTAAAGCCGTTAATTAAAATTGTGCTAATATTAGCTGTAAAATTAAAGCACAAATAATTTATTTATTATTTTTGCACAAGTAACTATGAATTTATTTCTTCAATACCTGATTTTTGTTTTTCATTTGGCTTTAATTTTTTTAAAAACTTTTTTATAGGATTTCTCAAAGCCAAAGTCTGCTTTTATTAAAGTCATGTCTCGCCAAAACCGAAATACAGAAAATTGTTAGCGCTGTAAATGGTATCATTCAGTTTTATTTCACTAACATTCTTATTTAATAATTCCCGAAGCACAAATTAAGGGGAAACAATGTAATACTACATTACAACGTCATGAAAATAATACAATTTAATAACATTTCCAAAAAGCAACGTACTATTAGATAATGATACTACAATAAACCCCAATAATTTCTCTGATACTATTGAAAGCTTACTGCTACAGTATAATATTAAGGAAGAGTGAATATTCAATTTACATCTCTTATTACTCTTATGAAAGTCACTATTGCATAATTTACGAAAACTTTTATTTCATGTAACACTGCATTACAGTATCATGATTACAATATAATTTAATAACACCTCCAAATAGGAGCATACTGTTAGATAATGGCTCTACAATAAATTCCCATATTTTCGCAGATTCTAATGAAAGCTTTCTGCTAAAGAATTAAATAAACAAAGGGTGAATATTCAATTTACATCATTTATTACTCTTATGAAAGTCACTATTTTGTAATTTACGAGAACTTTTATTTCATGTAACATTGCATTACAGTATAATTATAACAATATAGTTTCATAACACCTCCAAAAAGGATCATACTGTTAGATAATGGCACAACAATAAACTTGCATAATTCCGCAGATACTAATGAAAGCTTTCTGCTATAGCATTAAATTAAGAAAGGGTGAGTATTCAATTTACATCATTTATTACTCTTATGAAAGTCACTATTTTATAATTTACGGGCTACTAGTTTTGAAAGAACAATTTATCATCCCAAACAAATTGCAGCTCAGTGTTTATGACTAGGCTGCATACAGATCCCCGCTTCTGAAGCCTCTCAAGCACTCTCTCAAGCAAATGAGGGGGAAAATTACTCCTCACACGTTTCACATGCAAGTAAATTTCAGCTAATTTGAAAACCGGCGATTTACTGATACATTTTAATCCCTTCTTATTTAAAAAAAATTAAGCTTGTTTTAAAATAATTTGCGAAAAAATAAAAATGATCGTTTTATTTTTTTAAACTAACGTGTTAAAATATTGTTAAAAATATACTGTAACTTTTTATGATATATTCCTGGCATTCTTAAGATTGAAAAATAATCAATGTAAGTATAGATTTTATATTGAAAACTAGCTAAAAACCCGTACTTCGCTACGGAGTACATTCAAATTAAATACAACGATTAATGTATGCAATTAATGCCAAAAATATGTATAAATATATTTATAATAAATACAAAGATCAATGTAAGCAATTCATGTAAAAAAAAATATATATTAATTGAAAAATCGTAAAGAATATTTTAACATACAAAATAATGTAGAAGAAAATATTCAAATTAAATCTAATAGAACATACTAAAGAATATAGTACAGTTAATATAGTACAGTTTGAGGAACTTATCTTTTACTGTATTTTAATATTTTTTTGGATAATGTCCAATCGTCTGCCGCATTAGCAAAGAAAAAATATTTTTTGTCTATTTCGTTTTCTTGAATGCGACGATAATTTAATTTAAAGTACCAGAAAAAGAAATCACGTGATCAGCATTTTATAAAGTAAATTCTAAAAATTAATTTTTAAAAATTCACCACAAATCAGAAAATGAAAGAAAAGATTCGAAAAAGATTTCATTTTAAAGAACTTTTTATGATCTTTCTCGTGGTATACATTTTGCAACACTCAAATTATTATTTTAAATGCAAATTTTTAAAAAGTTACTGAAACAGCATACAAATTTAATTTAAAAAAATCTAAGAAGAATTTTTCAAAAATCTTACTTAGTGCACCCTTACACTATAAGAAGAATCGCCATGCAAAATTTCAGCCCTTTAGGTCCAGCGGTTTGGTCTGTGTGTTGTATGTCAGTCAGTCAGTCAGGTACGTAACTGTTTTATATATATATAAATTAAAATAAACTGTCGAGATATGTAACGTCACTACTAATTTTTTTTTCGTAGGGGAACCTATAAAAAACAATTTCGTAGATGAAACTGTGAAATATATTTATTTTTCGATGTGTTACTCGAAATATGAAATCCATAACTCCTCCACTGCCCTATGCAAGAAAACAAGAGAAACATAGAATTCTCATCGAATCTTTCCAGAAATTTTCAAAAAGAAAAAGAGTGAACATCGTTGAAAAGTTGAAAGTAATAAAAGTTATATTAACCATAAATCTCGTTGAAGTGTTAATTGTACTTACTTTGGGAGTATTCACAGATTACTGAAATTTTGAAATTAAAAAAAAATTCTGTTTAAACATAGGACAACATTAAATTCCCATACATATATTCCATAAGAATATCTTCTAAAATTCCTCTGCAAATATCATAATGAAACTATATATATTTATTCTAAAAACTCTACAGTATTTTTCAAGCCAGGTAAATAAAAATTCCTTCTCTTTTGTTTTAGAAATTTTGTGCCTGAGCACTTTGATTTCTGTTTGGAGGAAGAATTATAGATTATGGATGATGTAGTGCAGAAAAAAATATATTAACAGAACTGACTTACCGCTCAGTTCCATTACATTTTTGGAAACTCTAGTTTGTAATGTTCTTAGCTATGCAATAATTTTTGGACAGAAATACCTGCTCAAGATGATTTCAAAAAACTTTTGGATAAAAAAAATTGAAAAATTGAGAAGATCTAATAGCAAAAAGCCCTATTTAAACGAAAGTTCCTTATAAATGAATGTTTTACTTCATTTTATTAAATTGATATTTCCCTATCATAAATATTCTGCTTTAATCCGGAAATAACGCTACAGTGTCCTAAAAGGCTCCTAGATTTCATCCTTAGGTATCTATAAATTTCATTACGGAACACACAGCTTATAACTAGAATAGGTAAGTTTCTTACGTCTTTTGGAAATTTTCGTAATAATAATCGGTGTGGTAATAATGGATGTTCAAAAGGAAAAAAAAGAAAATTAGGGATAAACTGATAGTAAATTACACTTACCCTTCGAAGAAACTTTTTTACAGTTGATTTCTTTTTACGAGAGGAAAAATGGAAGAAAATTGACGTTAAAAACTGTCATTCAATATATCGAACTGTAGCATATAATTTCATCTTCTTTATATATAAAACAGTTCCGTAACTGATTGACTGACTGACCGATTGACTGACATACAACGCACAGACCAAACCGCTGGACCTAAAGGGCTGAAATTTTGCATGGCGATTCTTCTTATATTGTATGGGTGCACTAAGAAAGATTTTTGAAAAATGCTTCTTAGATTTTCTAAAATAAAATTTTTACGCTGTTTCAGTAGTTTTTTTTTAAGTTTGCATTAAAATAATAATTTTAGGGTTGTAAAATTTATATCACAAGAAATATCATAAAAACTCCTTTAAAATGAAATCTTTTTCAAATCTTTTCCTCCATTTTCTAATTTTTGGTGAATTTTTAAAGATACATTTTTAGAAAATTCTGGTAGCCTGACTTGTGTTTTTAGAATTTTCTGCTGTATAGAAGACTGTTGTTAGGTCTTTTATGTTTGAATTTGTCCATACACCTGAAGAATTTACAAAATAATAAATTTGTTTTGTGTGAACTTTCTGCAGAGATTCTTATTCAATCCTAACGAACCCAGGAAAATGGAACATTATGTTAATATGCAAAGTATATCAGGGAAGAACTCGTGGTATGGGGTACATTATAGACAATGTTCTTTTGAGAAAATGTTTAAGTTCATAACCATACTCAAACTTATGAATTTATGAATTATCCTATATTTTTTATTTTCATTTTTATATTTTTCAAATTTTACCTGGAAAATAAACATTTTGTGCGGCACTTCATCCCTAAGTGTTCATCTACACTCCAAACATACCTCAGTACACACTAGACACTGAATAGAACACTGAAATGCTCAACATTTTCCCTTCTTTTAAAAACATTCTATAAAAATTTCGTCGAAAACACTTATTGAAAATACATTAAAATAAAATTTAAACGATGAGAGAATAAGTATTAGGGATCTAAGTACGATATATATAATGCTATTATATCGAATTCTCCTCAAAAGATTCTCCCTTTTCCTCACGAGGCGTATAAAAATAATTTAGAATTTATCAATTTCGTTCCATCGATATTCCTATATCAGAAATTTTCTTCCCAAAACCTGGAAATAACATTACAAGGCATTTTTTTTCGCATTTTCAGAAGATACAAAATGAAATATTGAATATATATATCTAAAAATGTTTAATCTCCTTGCATCTTTTAGAACTTTTCCACGGTCTCTTTTTTTTTTTTTCAATTTCTTACGTAAAATAGTCACGTCCAACAGAACAGTTCATCTGCGGAATGCTTAATACATCGTTTAACAATAAGAATTCGAGTCTTGTTACCGATGTGAGAATGATTGGTGTTGTAGCTAATTGGAAAGCGCGTAGATTCATTGAAATTCCGGCAGCCTGCCCGCGAGTTCCGCAGGCATAAATTAACTGCTGGTTTCTTTAGTGTTCTGACAGCTTCGAACTTTTTATGGCACATAAATAAGCACTTTTGTAAAGCTCTCTCGGTTTATTTCTTCTTTTATTGTTATTATTTTTAGTGGGTGCACTTTACCATTTTGAGAAATAATAGGCAGAAACAGAGAGAACAAATTCTTTTCTCGAATGTTGCGTTTTATTAAATGTTGTAAGAAAGGAATTATTTAAAATTTTGTAGTAGTTGACTTTTTTTTATTTATTCTCTGATCTTTTGGAAATTAAAATTTTAAACATTTGACTTTCAGTCTTTCTATCGAATAAAGGTTTGACTAAAAGTAACTTTTTGGGGGTCTAATTTAATTTTAGATGAAATGTTTCCCTAAACAAAACTAATCCCAGTCTATCTGAAATTATGAATTTAGTTTAGATATAGTATATATAGAAAACAGAAAATACGTAATCATTAGCAATATTAATGTGCCATACTTTTTAGAACCATAGATACAGATGGTGGACAAAATAATACGAACACCTGTGAAATAATGGAAAATCTTTGTTAATAGTTGATTGGACCACCCTTTGACTGAAGTACAGATTTAATGCTACGTGGGATAGATGCATAAAGGTCATGGACAATATTTAAAGTAATATTAAGCCATTCCTCCTACAGAGCGGTCTCTAATTCCGAAAGTCCGGATGGAGTTGGAAATCGGGAACGAAGTTTGGACTCCAAATATTGCCATAAATATTCAATAATATACAAGTCCGGAGACTGAGGGGGCCAGGCGAGATGTTCAACTGCATCGTCATGCTCTTCGAACCATTCATGCACACACCTAGCAGTGTGGATAGGGGCGTTGTCGTCTTGAAAAAGCGGTCGCTCTCCAGGAAATACAGTCTGAACAAAAGGATGGACATGATCCCCTAGAACGCTTAGATAAAGATTGGATTTGATCCTCCCATGCAGAATAACAAGTGGCACAAGGTCGCGCCAAGATATCGCACCCCATACCATAATGGAGCCACCCCCATGCTTCACAGTCGGCAAGAGGCATTCAGGATGAAACGCTTCTTTGGGCACTCTCCAGACATAAACGCGTCCGGTCGTCTGAAATAGGGTGAATGACGATTCATCTGACCATATTACCTGTTGCCACTGCTGTGGGAACCAGCCTTTGTGATCTCTGCACCATTGGCGTCGCTTGAAAGCATTAGTTGCTGTCACCAAGGGTTTACGAATTGCCACTCTGCCATAAATGTTCGCAGCATGAAGTTTCCTTTTGACAGTTTTTGTTGAAACGGGGTCCTGGAGATGACTGTTCATTTCGGATGTTATCTCGGATAACGATTGCTTGTGCTTTCGGGGTACTATGCGCTTCAAGACCCGTTTATCCCTATCAGCAAGTTGGACTTTCGGCCACTGTTGTGCTTTGAAGACGTCGTCTTATCCTCTTTCATGTACGCTGTCATAACGGCTGATACCGTACTCCTTGCAAACCCCAAAAGGTTTGCTGTTTCCGTATTCGATGCTCCACTTAAACGTGCTCCAACTATCATTTCTCTTTGGAACTCTGACTGGTCTGACATTTCAACTTATCACAGACAGTTCGATAGAAGCATGCAACGTAGATGACTGCTGATGAAAGACTGATACCTTCCTATTCAAGCTGACTAGGTGGCAGACTTCTGTTGCAGGTGACGCGGCTGTACTGCAGGTGTGAAATACGTCATACTTTTTCACAGGTGTTCGTATTATTTTGTACTCCATCTGTACGTATTGAATATATATTTTGTGTGGAAAAAATAATGTTTCTCTTCAACACGACAAGCCCATGGCTCTAGGACATTCACCTTTCAACACCATGTTTTTGTTGGAAAATTTATTAAGGAAGAATATATACAGAGGCAAAACTGTTATCAAGGCCATACCCTTCACTGATATCTCTACTAAATCTTCCGATGTATCACCTATGGATTTTTGTGCTTTCGGACTTTTAAAATCTGCATTATCCAAATGTCGTCCCAAAACCCTTACAGGACTCTGGAAAGCTGTTCAGGAGGAATGGGATAGAATACCTCTTCTGACACTTCAAACGACATTATTATCCTGGAAATTGTGGTATCCAAAGATAGTTCAGAATAAGGGATGTCAAACAGAACATTTAAAACACAAGAATTTTATGTAATTTAGTTTTGTGAATACAATATACATCGTCTAAAAAATGTGTGAACAGCCTCTGTATATATACAGATACTCTGTATATATACATCGGGAGATTTAGTAGGGATATCAGTGAAGGATATGGCCTTGATGACAGTTTTTTGGTCCATTTCTTTTAGGAAATTTACAGTGGATTTTGATGTGTGACTGCTAGCTTTGTCCTGATGGAGTCTCACAGATTGATGGCACTGTGGGTAAAGCGATGGTATTTCATTCAGAAAAATTGGCGATAAAATATCTTCCTGATAGTATTTGAAGTTAATCTTGACATTTTTTTCCGCTCTCTTTATTTTTAACTTGCCATTATAAGATAAACCAGCAACAATCATGAATCCCTTCGAAAAACTTTCTTTCGATTCTTTAAACCACGTACTTAAATTTTTTTCTCCCCTTTTATGATAATAAATGGCTCTTTTTTTGTTGCAATCATTTAAATACACCCATGATTCATCTATTGTGACAATTGTTTTCCATTTTTCTTTGGATAAGTGTTTCTCATATAGAATTCTGCAGCGTGTCCTGCGTTCAGCGATATGATTTCGAAGAAGACGCTGCACATTGCGTTTTTTCGCTTTCTTAAGATATAAATCAACGTTTATCATTTTGTTTACAGTGGACACCGAGCATTTTAATGATTTTGCAACTCTCCTTTGACTAGGGGGATTTTCTTTTAACATTAAACAACGTATCTTTGCAATAGTCCAAGATGTCCGTTTTTTCCTTGGATACTTGTTTGGAATTTTTGTACCACTTGACGCTCCAATTTGAAGTTTTTTCCTTTCTTGTTGACGATATTACCTAACGACGCTTTAGATATCACAATACCATGACTCTCACATCGTTTTTGGATAACGGAGTATGCATATTTCTCTTCGGAAAGAGCATAAATGTAGTCTTCGAACCACTGCTTTGTTAAAAAGGCCATTTTGAATAAAAACAAAACTTTCAAGCCGCAGACGATAATTTTGACTTTTAAAAACATAGTACAATTGCAATTATTTCTTTTTCAGCAAACGATTTTTAATTACCGCTTACCAAAATCGTCTAAAAAATGTGCGAACAGCCTCTGTATATACACTGAGTGGCCAAATTATTATGACCGCCCCCTCAATACAATGTTTGACCACATTTTGCCATAAATACTGCCTGAATTCTGCTTGGTATGGATTCTATGAGATGATGGTAGGTGGCATGGGGAATTTGAGACCATATACGTTGAACCGCACTTCCAATTCTTTAAGATTTGATGGTAGTGTATCCAGCTGCCTGATGCCTCGTTCGATCTCATCTCACAAATTCTCATTTAGATTGAGATCTGGTAATTGTGCAGACCAACGAAGCAAGGTGAATTCTTTGCCAGGCTCTTCGAACCATCTGAGGGCAATGCCAGCTTTATGACAAGGAGCATTGTCCTTATGGAAGTATCCATTCTCGGCAGGGTACACCATTAACATAACAGTATGTACTTGATACGCGATAACACTTAAATACCCTTGGGCATTCAGACGTTGTTTCACAGGAATCAAAGGACTCGTTAAATGCCTTGAAAACATCCCCCAAACCATAATATTGTCTCCACCAGCTTGAAGTGTTGTGGCAATGAAGTTGGGATCAATGCTTTCGAGCTGTTTTCTTCATATTCACACCCTGCCATCTGCATGGTGTAATTGAAAACGCGATTCATTGGACCACATGACCCTTTTCCAGCCATCTACTGTCCAGTCCTTGTGCTCTTTTGCGAACTGGAGACGTCTGCTGTTGTTCAAGGCAAACAATAGAGGCTTTCGAACAGGTTGTCGGCTTCCATAGCCTATACGGCGTAATGTGCGGCGAACAGTTCAGTCAGAGACGTTCGCAGGTTGCTCCTTGATTAAGATTCCCCGCTATTTGACATAATGTTACTCTTTTGTTGGACTGGAGAACTCTAGCAAATCTCCATTCAGATCAAGCATTCATTATCCTGTGACGACCACAAGCCTGGCGTTCAGAACCGGTTTTCTGTTTGGTAGTCCATTCTCTGTAAATATTAATAACTGCTGCTCTCGAACACTTCACAACTGTAGTCGTATTGCAGATTCTCGTTCCGATGCTTCGAGCGCCTACAATCATTCGCATTCAAACTCATTTAAATCACATTTTTTGCCCATATCTTCAACACAGTGCAAGCAACCAGTGCACGCAACACAGTGCAAGTGGTGGTTCACTTGGCAACTGGCAACTGGCAACTGGATTGTGTAGAAGTGCCTGGGTAGAATTTTACCCCCAACTTCTAAAAGATAGCTTTGCTTTTGCTGGAGTTCACCGGAATATAAATGTCGGTAGATGTTAGTTAAAAGAGATAGGAGAGAAGTGTGTTTGTTTCTCGAATTTCTGCAACCTGAGAAAGTTTAGTGGATAGAGAAAAGGAAAATAACTAAGAAGGAGAGTTAATGTTAATAAAAATAATATTTTTTACCTTGAGTTTGAAACCAAACTCAAGTATCAATTTTAATAAGTATTTTTAAATGTTTTTTACCGTAGACCGGGGTCTACGTATTAAATTTTTGAAAATTTTATATATATATATTTTTTTTCAATTAATAAATTAAGGATAGACACTAGAAAGGAGTTTGCAAGCCAGAACCCAGCCAACTGGGAGGGGAGGGGGAAATTTTGGAAAAAGTGAATTCACGGGGATACGAACTTACAACCTAAAGGTTGTGAGCACTGCAACCTGGAATGCACTATAGATGAGCAACTTCATATCTAAGTTCAAATAACTATTTCGAGCAATTAAGGGGAAGAGTGTTCTTTTAGCAGCTCGAAATTTATCAATAATGTGTTTTATGTGGGCACGCCAAGTGAGATTCTTGTCAAGAGTAATACCAAGATATTTACAGGATTTGGACCAGGGCAGAGCAGTGTTGTTAATTATGATCCGCGCTCTACCGTCTGTGCTACTGGGACACACCTAAAGGAGGGAATTATCAGTCAAGAGCCAAAGAGGCTCTTGGCCTCTTTCTATTGAAGGGTTTCCTATGGTCATAATCAGAGAGATCTGTTAGGAGAGTAAGCTCATTAGCTTCAATGCTTTTATAAAATTTAATATTAAGGGAGTGGATGAATTTAGTGAGGGGGGGGGAAGTTTATTTCTTCATAAATTTTATAATTTCTAAAATAATAGGGGGCATTTACAATTGTTCTAATAGTACTATTTTGAGCAGCACAGATTTTATTAATTTGATACTCAGGACAGTAAGACCAGGCCTGGCAAGCATAGGTTAAGATAGGTCTAAGGAATGCACTATAGATGAGCAACTTCATATCTAAGTTCAAATAACTATTTCGAGCAATTAAGGGGAAGAGTGTTCTTTTAGCAGCTCGAAATTTATCAATAATGTGTTTTATGTGGGGACGCCAAGTGAGATTCTTGTCAAGAGTAATACCAAGATATTTACAGGATTTGGACCAGGGCAGAGCAGTGTTGTTAATTATGATTTTATGGTCATTATATGAGGTAGGTGATTTTCTGGAAAACATGACAGCAACACATTTGTCAGTATTGAGCTTCATTTTCCATTTGTGTGTCCATGTTTGAATGTGATGTAGGTGGATGTTAAGCTGGTTGACTGCAAAGTTAATTTTGTTGTAAGACATGTATATGGCTGTGTCATCTGCGTAAACAGCAGTGTGTGTTATGAAGTGTGTTGGGAAGTCGTTTACGTAAATTAAGTACAGAACTGGGCCTAATAAGCTGCCTTGTGGCAGGCCGCAGAGAATGTTGTGTTTCTGTGAGAGTGTGTTTTGAAGTTTGACTTGGAATGTTCTGTTTGTAAGGTAGCTGTAAATTAAGTGAATAATGTTAGGTGTGAAATTGTAATTAATGAGTTTGTGGATGAGACCCTGTACCCAGACTGAGTCGAATGCCCTGCTGATATCCAGAAAGACAGCAGCAGTAGATTTGCTGTAAGTTTTAGCTTTGGCGAGATCACTAACAACTCTATATAATTGATGAGGGGCTGAGAGAGAACGCCTGAAACCAAATTGGTATGGGGAGAGGATGTTAATATTATCAAGGTGGGTGTTAATTAAGTTTAGTATGAATTTTTCTGCTAGTTTACTAATAGTTGAGAGTAAGCTAATGGGTCTGTAATTAGAGGGGTCAGAGGGAGCTTTACCAGGTTTATGGATGGGGATAATTATAGAGTTTTTCCAGGGAGAGGGGAAGTAGCTGGTGCGAATAATGGCATTAATGAGGGTGGTAATATTAATTAAGAGCTTGGGTGGCAGATTTTTGAACATAATACTTGTGATATTATCCGCACCAGGGGCTTTATTATTTTTAAGTTTCCTGATGTGGTTAATAACTTCAGAGGGGGGGATATGAGTATCAATAGGAAGGATGGGGGAGTCAAGTAGGTTTTCTAGATTAGAAATTACTTCTCTCTCAGTGGGGTGGGTGGGATAAGTTATGGGGGGTGAACTGATTTACTCACTTTTGAGCAATTAATGCTGCTTTTTCTTCCTGGGTAAGAGCTTGTGTACCTGTAGTGTTATTGTAAAGTGGTGGCATGTTGAACTTCCTAGTTTTAAGTTGTCGTGTGGCTTTCCAGATGGAGTGTTTTTGTGTAGTTAAGTTAGAGACATAGTAATTCCAACTGGTGTTTGACTTGTGTCTGATGTATGTTTTTAAGTTTTTTTGAGCTTGGTTCATGAGTGTTTTGTGATGAGGGAGTCTGGTTTGCTGCCATGTTTTCCTGGTGCTGTTTCTGAGATTTTTAAGGTGGTTGAGTGTTTTGTCAGTAGATTTTCTGTTAATATTGTTGTGAGTTGTTTGTGTAGCAGTGTTATAGGCTGTAGTGATGGTGTCGGTTATGTATTTAGTGTAATTGTCTATTTCATCTGGAGTGTTTGGGATGTTAAAGTTAAATGGTGTGTTCTTAAGTAAGTAGTTATAGTGATTCCAGTCAGTAATAGTTTTATGGGTGTTGTGGTTGAGATTTAAGTTGAAATTTATGGTTAGTTGGACTGGAAGGTGATCTGAGTTTAATGCATTGAGTGTTTGTATGTTCATGGGGTAAGAGACTCCCTTAATGAGAGCAAAATCAATAATGGAGCTATTGCCTTGGTGGCTGTAATGTGTTGGTGTGTCAGGTGCAAGTATGTCTATGTCATAATTGTTTATTAAGTTATAGATTGTATTTCCATGTGTGTTGTTAGTGTTACAGTTCCAAAAGCTGTGTGTGGCGTTGAAATCTCCAAAAATTATGATGTTATTGTCAAATTGGGCTATTTTAATCAGGTCATTATGTACGTCAGAGTGGTTTTGTTGGGGGGGAATGTAAGTGGAGACTATTAAGAAGGGGGTTTTATTATTGAGTGTGACTTTTAGTGCTGTGGCGTAGATGGCTGTGGTGGTTCACTTCTCCTGCATTCCCTTTTTATAGCTATCTCGCCCTCTAACGGCAACACGGGGACGTAATAGTTCATTTGCATAAAACTGTCAGGTGGTCATAATAAAGTGGCCGCTCAGTGTGTGTGTATAAATATAGGGTATGAGCCTTAATCCACTTTGTAGAAGTTTGCGTCGCTAACCACTACATGAGAATGTATTAATTACTTTTAAACTTAATAAAATTTTAATATTGGTAGAATTGGGGAATAGTTACTTAGATGAATTGATAATGCATACTCATAAATTTTTTCAATAATTATTTCAATAAAAAAAAAGATTATTGTGTTCTCATGTCTTTTACAGGGTTTCTCAGTATGATTTAAATACAAATGTATGATCGTTTTATTTTTGTGCACCAAGTTAAGCCTGTAGAGGCAGTGCTCTGTACTCCATTTATTCCCTAAATGTTTGAATTCGTCTTTACGAATTATAGTTTTATTCCTGATTTATTTGTTTATACAAATTTATAAAATCTGATTAAAGCACATACATAATACAAAGTTATATATTGTTTATGTTTCAGTTTACATAATATGAAGTCCAACATAACATAAAGTTTGAATTAAAGAATTTTTAACTTGTTGACAAGGGTTTGTTGATATGTGATGTAATGATACAGTTTAAATTTTGAAGAAAAGGACAATATATTAATATATCTCATGAATACAGGAGACACATTAGCCGTTAAATTAACTATATTTCCATGTTGAAAGTTGTGGAGGTAGCATAGTCTTTTCCTGTTGAAAATATCTCATTTAAACTACATTCACATACATGTAACAGGCCTTTCAATACCACTTTAAAACTTTAGAGTAGCACATCAAATAAATACGTTTGCCTTCCATTTACTCAAAGCGAAGTCATATTCGACTCCATCTGAAAATAATAAAGTACATATTTATTTTCAGTTGTATATATTTATTCAGAGTATATAATTATTTAACGGAATTCATTTGGGAGCTTTTAGACTCCATGCATTTGCTAATTATGGGATAAAAATATATTTGCTATATCAAATGTGACTAATTTGAAAAGCTCTGCTGCTGTCATGGTGTACATGAAAAACGATTGGTAGGAATATGTTTAGAACTACTCAGGTCAACGAAACTAATAATTTAAATTACGGTGATTTTCAAAGAAATATTAAAATAATGATGCGAGTGTATCAGATCTAATATTGCGAAAGTATTAAGGTTGACTGAGAGCAATAGGGTTATTTTTTTCGCTACGCGAGGGCTAAATAGACTGGAACACTCTACTTAAGGCTGTTATGTGCTAAGAAAAACATCGCATTTCCCTTGTCCTCTTCTTGCAGATTCTTGTGGTGGGAGGAGTCCAGTTGACAGTTCGAGAATTCCACCCCCATAGGTTTAACATTTTAAGGGATTGTAATGGCTCTCTCTCTATAGGGGGGGTAAGCGCTGCCCCCAAATTTTTTATTTCAAATATATTTTTGTCAACTATTTATAGGTACATAAATGCTGATAATAAAAAAAATTGGTATTGTCAGATAGCCTGAACGTTTCTGCAAAGCACTACAAGATTCCTTTTATAAATGTCGTCCACCGAAGGAATTTCTGAGCGTTTAAAACACACTATACCAGATTTTTCCCCGAATAATTTAAATTTTAAAATATTAATTGCATTTTCTTAAAAAAACGAAAAATGTACACAAATGTAAAATTTCTTTCTCTATGACGGAGTACAATTTTTAAAAAAAAAATCTTTGAATCCAAGTCGGCAATCCGTGGACAAATTTTCTCCATAGGTTAACATTGAGGTGAGCGAATCCAATGGGGTTAGTACATAGCAGCCTTAAACCCGATTCATACGGTTATAAACATCCATGCCATCAAAGTGACTGGAACCTACGGCCCTGATACCGAATACCAGTGCCCTAGCCATTCGGCTATCGCCCGGCGAAATAAATAAATAAATAATATAAAATAATATTTATAATATTATTATCATTTTTATTTATTTTATTATTATTTTGAGTTTTATGTTTTCAGGATTAGCCAGAAATAGGACCGCGATCGAATGGTTGCAAAAAGCTACTCTAGGAAATATGAGGTAAATAACAAAAAATTTGCTAATCGGATATTCCCCCAGCTACTATATCGAATTCCTCCCCAGATGAGGCGTGGAGTAGCACATTTTCAGTTTGCAAATACCTTGTTGTCCTTATGCACAGGCCAGTCTCTGGCTTATTGGATAGAGCACTGGCATCTGGTACCAGAGTCTGTGGGTTCGAGTCCGACTGTTGGCATGGATGTTTACAGAATCGGTTTTAAGCAGCAGATCCCGCTCTGATTTACCCACCGTGTCGCAAAAAAAATGACGGTAGCGATCTTAACCAACCTTATACATTGACATGTGATTATTTCGGCAGCTAGTGGAGACGGCAAACTATTTTGAAATATTTTGCGAAAGTTGATTTTTGAAACGCATTTCTTGAATCAGAGAATTTTTTTTGGGGGGGAGGGGGATTTATCAATGAATACCTATATTTTATGAACATTAGTTGTTGGTACCTTTTATCCCAATACATGTATTGAAGCATCTACTGCATTTCACATCGCATACTTTCGCTGTGTGGGTCATTTGCAAAACTGCTACAATACTACGAAGATAAAAGCTTTTTTGCAGTTCAAACAGTTCAGTTTATTTATGAAAGGTGATAAGCAGAAACACCACCAAAGACTTGTATAAAAAGGACTCTGTGTTATCTACTTAGAAGAATTAGCTTACTTGCAAATTGAATACTATAATTATAAATCTATATATTCAGTCCATGTGACATTACAAACTGCTTGTTTGAGCTTTCTGTAGCATTCTTCAAACTATTTCTCTCTGCGTTATATGGTACGAATTCGCGTCTTATATTTTTGAATTGTCTTAATTATTATGACTTAAATATTTAAGCGTAAAAGATTCAAAGAAAATTTGTTCATTTATAATTATTTGCATTAATGTGATTACTAACTAGAGTACCAATTATCCCAGTCATATTATCGTATGACATAAAATTAAATACTAATCGTTACTTCTTTTCGCTATCTACGTCAAAGAAGTGATTAAAATTTCACATCCTCGTCTACCTCTTAAATCTTCCTAAAATTAAACCACAGTATGTTTTAGCGCTTTATGCTTTTATAATTTATGAATGACTAAATTAAAAATATTCCTAAACGCTTTTTTCAATAAAGTTTACATTTTTAAAATTACTTTTCCTTGAAGGAGAAATTAAAATACAGCTTTATGCTTAAATACTTAAGCGTGCAATAATTTTTCCTTCAATCTCATGTTCAGTTTATTAATAATAAAACTCATTTTTTTCAAAACATTGATTATGAAAATGAAAATTATTTTAAGTTATAATTGCGATAAAATATCATTTATGACAGTAATTTTATTTTATTTTATCTGGGTTTTTTTCGCAATGTTTTGATGAAAAAACTTTCATGATGAAAAATTAAGCACTTAGAAGAAAATCAAGTAATTAATTCCATAAAAGTAATTATTTTAATAATATGGAATGAGGTATAGTGAAAAACTAATTAATATCTATTTCGAATCAATGCGAAGCTCTAATCACGAGTAATATTTTTTTTCAAGACAGCAGTCTCATGGACAACTATCCGTTGCCAAAATGCACAGAAAAAGGACTAAAGAATAAAATTAAGAGATTTAGAAGCATAAAATCAGAGGACACAAATAAAATCATTTGACAACGAGTGTTTTAAAAAAGTTATAAAGCTAAAATTTAAAATACTTTATGAATCCTACGGATATTATCTGCGTTGACCATAAAAATATAATTACCTCTATTATGAAAATGCCAATTTAAGTATGCAAAGATATACAACCTCAGCCTATCTTGCGGCCATGGGTATGGGATTCACTTTTCTTATGGATTCCTTAGCATGGCATAGCCGATTGTTACGCTGAAGGACAGTAATTCGGAATATAAATTGCCTCTATAGGGGACGAATGACTTGTACCAAAGCACTGTAGTTTAATGTAATGTAATACGAGCATTTAGTAGTCAGTGCCTGAAAACGAGCTACGAGTCGAGTGTTCTAGTAGACTTTCAGGTGATTTTTTGTTTTTGTGTTGTGAATCACATTGATCCTTACATTTGTGAAGTTCAACTGTTTCCTTTACCCTTAAGGTAACGTATATATAGGTACAGTAAGAGAAAGTAGAGTAAGTATGCCTAATATGAGACCTTGCCTAATGTGAGACCCCAGCTTATAGGGCGTATAAAGTGCTGCCGTCAGGCGACTGGAGCATAAAACAGTAGTCTACTGCATCATTCGTAATCGGTGAGTCAGTCGAATGTTTGTAAGCGCACACAAAGGTGCAGTACTATTTTTCCTGAATGTGTGCTCATCGACTTTTTTGCATTACCATTTTCATTGGCTGTTTTCACCTTCAAGGCACGACTCTTATTAAAACTGTTAGTATTAGATAGGTAGCTATAAATGTGGAGTGTAAACACGCCTGTTTGTTTTTAAGCTAACGTTAATCCTAACCTAAAAAATTCGTTGGCGTGTTCAACAATATGGTCGTGCCCAATATGAGATCCCAAAACATGCCTAATATGAGATAGGGTCTCATATTAGGCACTTTAGTTTTCACTCTGACAGCCTTGTTTCCTATGAAGTTGAAGATGCAATGGCGCCCAGGCAAAATCCACAACCAAGTAGCAGAAGTGACAATGTGGAAGGTATTGATCCAACCACAAGTTCAAACCAGTTCTTAGTGGCTCCTGAAGAAATATATCCCTTGCCTATTGTACCTGAGAAAAACACCTCGAAACCAAGTAGGGCCCGTAAAGCCGATATTATCACATCATCGCCCAATAAAAGTAAATTGATTGATAGCATTAATAAAACAACTGCAGCATATTCGAAAAAACTTTTTTTCATACAAGAAAAAAAAAGAATAAACCTAAAAGATAAGAAATCAAAGGATAAACAAGGAAAAGGGTATCAGGATAAAAAAGAAAAGGATAAGGAAACAATAAAAGGAAAAAAGGGATCCCTACAGGAAGGGGAAAATTAAGGATAGATGAAAATACAACACTAGTTAAAAAACAGAGAATGTATAAGCCTAATTATAGCTATAATTCTATGATCTCAGCTCATTTGAAGATGATGAAAAACTGTCTCTCCATGACAGCAGTGATGATAGCATTGATGAAATCGACGCCGAATGCCTTTTTGTGGTTGTTTATTTTCAGAAGACAAACGGGGAGAGCATTTGCTTTAATGTAGAAAGTGTTTCAGGTGGGCCCATGAAGATTGTGGAGCTAACGAACTTTTCATTTGTAAAGAATGTGAAAAGTTTGAAACTAAAAACAAAAAGTAAACAAAACCTGTAGTGTAAACCAACTAATTTGTTTAAAATGTCACTCTTCTTCTTCACCTATTAGTGTATATAGGTAACTGTTATCTAATTATTGTGTACAGTTTTGTTTTTACGAACTTTTCAGTTAATTCAATTCATATCTAGAGTTGTAGAATGGGGGTCTCATATTAAGACTACTTTTTTCAGACTACAAAAATGGAACACTTGTGTTTATAACTTCATACAAGAAAATTGTAAGGTAATTTTCAATTTTCTGTCATTGTTATTTGTAGTAAAATATATATATTAAAAGGATATCAAGTTGTTACTATAATCCCTCACTTACTTTCCTAGTTATATATGAAAATAAAATGGGATCTCATATTCGGCATACTTACTATACTAAGCAATGAACTCCCTATTAAGAAGATCCGACGATGTTTTCTACACAAGACTATTTATTTCAACACAATTAGACTACAGAAATACCGTACTCAATTGCTTGCAGGCAACGGGGAGTTATCTATCTCGTGTGTTAATCCCGGTAGTTATATTACGGAAACCTACCAGAATTCAGCCATACAGCTCCTTGTACATACGCCACAGTAATCGTTCTGTCTTCACTTTATCACCAGGTCGCTGGAACGATAGCTAACTTTAAAACGCTTTCGGTAAACATGATAATGTCCTTCTGCTGTACGGCAAAGCGATCTTCATTCCAATTGGTTTTCGTTCGCCGTTCCCCTCCGTCCGACCTCGCTTCGTAGTGTTTTCTCTCTCACTGCCAAGCGTGTACGCTACCCACGGGAATTCCCGTCTAGTATAAAATCGCCGCTCATTTGCATAAGGCGCTTATTCTTCTTCAAACGGCGATTTATTTAAACCAGGGGGGGGGGAGTTAATTTTGATTCAATACCTCACGCATTACTGATACGCTGACTGATGGAAGAGGAGCAGATTTTGAGCCGAGCTTTCAAAATGAGTATTCTCAAAGAAGCATGTATACATATACAGGGTTAGCACAAATGAATGACCGGATTTTAAAAAATTGTATTTTCTAAACTATTTATTATACATATTACAATAAGAGATACACGAAATTAAAGAAAAATATACCAAGTTATTTTTTACACCGGCGACCAAGAGATGGTAGCACATCCATAGAACGCTGTGCTTGAAATCCAAAAATGGCGACAATGACAGAGAAGAGTTTTTGCGTATTACAATATGCAAGGGGTTTATCAGTCTTTGCATGTACGTGCTTACTTAAAAGAGGAGCTTCCACACTGATGGATGGGGCGTGCTGGTGACAATCATATACCCTTAATCATATGGCCACCAAGATCCCCAGACCTTACGGCATGTGATTTCTTTTTATGGGGTTACGTGAAAGACGCTGTTCATACACCACCGATGCCAGAAGCACTACAAGAACTTAAAGAACGCATTTGTGCAGCATTATGAACCATTCACAGCGTGATATTACAAAATGTGTGGAACGAACTTGATTAGAAATTAGATGTTTGTCGTGTAACAAAAGGGTCACATATCGAACATTTGTAACTGAAAGTAAAACTTGGTATATTTTTCTTTAATTTCGTGTATCACTTATTGTAATATGTAATAGATTCGAAAATATGAATACAATTATTGTATTTAAAATCTGGTCATCGGTTTGTGCTAACCCTATATAACGTAAAGCTAGCCATGATAATTGCAGTTTAGACTTTGCTGGTGACTGAAAAAAGTGCTGTCATTACAAAAGCAAAATCTTGCGTCCATGACTCCTAGGTATGGGGAAGATGTATACATGGAAGTGCCAGGAGAAGTGGGATTCCTATTAAATAAGTCATTGGGCAATCGTCTATAACTTATTGAAGTCTATATAACAGAATTAACGTTATTCAGTCCTCACTCTTCTAATGTTAGAAGAAACCCTGGCATTGCACTGCAGTGTTATTTGCGATAATTTTGCACTCCTTTAGCTTGATATGATTCTCGACAGACGCCGCCGGTCACGAGCATATAGTGTCTATCGACGGCCGCACTATTGATGTAGGTTAAATGTTTTACCGAAATTGTTTTATTCCAGGTACCCCTTGAAATAGTTAAGTTAAAAATCTAATTTTTTCCTGTTTCTCTGAAATTCCATGACCCATCGCACGAACTACCACGCCTCACTGGAATAATCCTAAATCATGGTGACCTTCTATGCTCACTACTAAGTCAGCTTTTTCAGCAACCAGAAATGTCTGTAGCTTTATATAAAGTGCTTGCGGGCGAAAACTTTCCCGAGAAAGTGAGTACTGCTACATGTTCTGAAAGTGATCGTCCATCTTGGTTATTCTGGTGATTCAGCGTATATTTGATTAAGGTACTCTGCCCACGATGGGAGTTCCAGGTTTTTTTTATCATCTTCAAACACTCTGAATTTGTACAGGAATTCTCAATAAAAAATATTTTTTTCTGTTACAATCTCTATGACTGAACTTTTTAAGTCGTCAATAAAAATTTTAAAAAATTCCAAGTTTAGAATCCTTTTTCCTCTAGCGTATGGACCTGTTGTGCCTTGCTAAGACACCCATAACAAGGGTGAAACCAACATCCATGGTTGCTTGATGTGTTCGAAATTTGAGACCTTACGTAACTGACTCTTGCTATGGGCAGGTTTCCCACTTTTTATTTTAAATAGGATTATAAATTAACAACAACATTATATTTCAACCTGATGCCACGCACACCCAATATTTACGTAAAATAAATACGCTGAATTACTAAATCCATACCGGTCCGCCAAAGAGGACGATAATATTTCACTGCGATAACCTCAAAAATTATGGCAACCTAACTATCTCCTTTCGACATGCATTGGAGGGTCCTTCTTGAGGCGCACTGGGTGTTTATTTATAAACAGAACTGTTACAATTTAATGTTGTTTTTTCCCTTCTTATAAAATCTTTGAACGTTTTTTATACTATTTACGCATTATTTGTGAATTTCAAAGATTATTTTTTATGTTTTATACCTGTATTTTTCAGTGGTTGTGGTGGATGTTTGTTGTTAATTAACCCATTAAGCGCCGTTATATGAAGTGCATCCTCTAAATAGAATCTAACGTGTTTTTTAAGTACATTACTTGTGTCAATTGATGTGCAGTTTAAATTTCAATAAAGAAACCTGCATTCGTATTGAATTTACGATAGAGTCCCAAAACGGGAGATTTGGCACCTAATGTGGGTAACTCTTGTTTCTTCACCCAAGAAATGAACACCCAAGCCGTATGTTACGCTAAATTGAAGTAAGTAAGCAATTAAAACTTCCTGAAACGAGTATTCAATTTGTGGAATTAAGTATGCATTTTTTGAACTTCATTGTAAATTTTAATTATGTACAAAAATGCCCTGAGGTAGAACGTGATATCCACTAAATAGGAAGATTCCGTTAAATTTCTGTATGTCCATTTCAGATAATGAAAATGCGTTGTTATTCTTTTGCAGAGTATATCTTAAAGTTCCTTCTATAAGATGCTTCCTAATCTCCGAGTCAATGTATATTTCGAAAAGTTCAAACGGAGATTTCATTACCAATTCCACCCGGGTCTCTTCTTCAAGTGTTGACATTTCTTCAGATTCAATAGCCAACATTTGATTTTCTGTTTTTCCAATTTAAAAATTTCTTTTGTGTTTATTTTCCTTGAATTTGTCTCCTTCCACACTCGTATCGTCATCTGTAAGAGTACAAGTATCATTTGCAATGGGTCTTTTTTCTGCTTAAGTTTTATTTTCTTCTTCACAAGTTTTCTACCATCCCGCTGTTTGACTTTTAGTTCAACTTGTCCAAACACATCCACTGGAATCATTTCACCTAAATCATTATCTGGCATATTTTCTTTATATGTTACCTGACCACGCTCGGAGGGCAGACAGATATTGCTGCCTTCATCTGAATATTCACCAGAATTCAAAGACTGCATATAATCTATAGCTTCTTGAATTGTCAAATAGTTTTCACCATTTGAAAATAGTTTTTTAAAAAAGACCCTCTCTTCATGAAAATGTGCCACCCGATCTCTTATTCTTCGCATAGATATATATAAAGATAATGAATCAGTAGTATCAAACGTGCGCGTTCCACATGGCAGACAGGAAATGACGTCTAGTGAAAAGGCTCCTAGTCTCCCTTTTTGGGATCTTTCAAATATGTGCTTAGTAAAGTGTGATAAAATATTTCATTTGATTTCCGCGTGTAATTCAACATTCCCAGGGCTATTGCTATTCGTCTTTTGCAAAAATCAAGTCACTCACTTATAAATGCTTTTTTTCTGTTTTTTTTTTACATATGAATGGGGAATTAGTCAATTTTGCACATATTCACACGACAGCAAAATAAAAAAAATTTAAATTTGTCCTTCTGAAAAAAATTTATTGTATACTTTGTACCATTAAGATACAAATAAAAAAGCGATTTGTATATATCTTAATATCATGTTCAGAAAAAAAAATTATAATTGAAGGTTCCAAAATGGAAAACTTGGCGCTTAATGGGTTAAATTAAAATTACGATATAATTAAATGTTTTAATTTTATCGCAAATCCTTCGATTTTCTTCTCGTAATAAGAGCTGCAAGTTTGTGAACTTCTGGAAAACATCATTAAAATTCGATAGAGACTTAAGGGGTGATATAATAATGAAAAATTTAAGCTGGAAGACTTAGAAAGGTTTTACAGAAAAAAGCATTTTTCGGGAGCTTCTTTCACTCAAAGGAAGGGAGTTATAATGGGAAGTTACATTTTTGTTAAAGAACGTAAGTATATGTTAGTATATTTATTTTTAACTGTCAGTAAGTATGTTGTACTTGTTGCATATTTTGTATATATATCCTACTACTGGTGAAGATCGTTTATTAGGAATTAAATCTCTAAACGTAGATGAACAATTATAAATAAATTTGCAGCTTTAGTTAAAAATAATTCATGTTTGTTTTTGCAGCTTTTATCACTGGTCTGCTTCAGTAGCATAATTTTGATACAGCACTATTTAGTCATAACAAAAATAACTAGAATTTCAAATTTTCCTCCTCTTAGAAAAAAAAGCAAAATACAAGTTGTTTGAAAGTACTTACAGTTTATTCTTTTGCCTTTAGATGTCAGTCCAATGTAATCGTAATTTTGATAGTTTTGTATTCATAGATTGGCAACTCCTCGTAATGTTTTTGTTTTTCTTGGAATTAGTTTGGAATCGAAACTAAAATGGTTGTGCCCTTTTTACCTTTGCTAGAATAGCATTGCGACGCTGTTCTGATTTCTGTGTATATGTGTGAATAAAGTACCTTGTATTTGTGTACTCACGTGCCAGATTATTATTTACAGCCGATGTTTTATTTTTCCTAAACATTAATCCGAGGATAAGAACACTGGCTTCCGTCATTCCACAAGTACTAAACAACTGTACTTCTTCTGAGTGATCCCAAACTCTTCAAACTATTGATTTGAACAGCTCTGATAGGTCTGAATCACAATAAATCAATACATTTTAGGGGTAATGATATAATAGATGTGTCAACAACCACTGAATTTCGTCCAGGTTCTTAAATGATTTATTTAAAAATAAAAATATCGATTTGAGATTTCAATGCTTTTGACTTTTTTAATGTAGGATTACGTTCCTCCATAACGGTCCTCCGGAAAGCAAAATTTATGTCGCTAAAACCGTCGTTGCGAGTTATAGATCAAGAGTGGCAGAGTAGACATATGTAACTTATTTTTCTCACCATCAACCTATTCTTCATAGGGTTATCACTCATCCTTCTCTTCGTATGTAGGAATTTTATTGTAAAAAAAAGAGATAAGCAACGATAAGTTATCCTACGTCAATAACCCGCTGTAGTTTCGTTAGAAGAAACTACCTGAATTTTTGAAAAGAATTTCTTTTATGCGGCTTACAGTAGAGTGAACTGGCAGAAATCGTCACGTAAGGAAAAAGCGGTATGCCTCCTCCAGGCGACCTTTCCCTCTTTTTCTCTTTTTTAGCGATTTTTGCATCATCGTGATAGCAAGGTGCTTTCGGCTTGGTCTGGAGTGTGACAGTTTCCGAGTTCGGGCCTCGGCCATGCTGTCAGGATTATAGGGGATTGCCTGGTATTTCTTTTTCTATTTTTTTGTTTTTTATAGTTTTAATTCATACGGGATTTATATTGTGTCATTATTGCAATTTCATAATGCAAAGTCGAGAAACAGAAATTGCAGTTGTATGTGTGTGCGTTCGTGCGAGTATCGAGATTCGAGCAGCAAGCATTGTGGGAGGTCAGCTGTATAACCTCAATTCTAAACACGTGTAAATATTACTTAAACTTCTTTTTTGTTTGTTATTGTTTTAATTCACACAGGATTTTTAATGTTTCATTATTTTATTTTTGTTGATGATTAAATAATAAAATTAATCCGATTAAAAATTATGCTAGGTAACATCTAAATCGAAATAATTAATTTACATATTAAAATTTTTAATTTTAATAAAAAAAAAATTTAGATTTTTTTTTGACTTGCTTGGTATTGTCCGATCAACCTTAATAACTATAACACATTCTATTAATTTTTATTAATTTTTTAGAAAAAAAATGTTGAACGTGCTAAAAGATATAGAGATAAATTGAAATTAAAAATACTAGGTTATAAAGGGAGGTTCTAAATTACTTAAACTTTCATAAACTTCCACTCATATTGGCTGGAGACTTCAACGTTAACATCAATGATAAAGAAAAATTTGAAAAGCCCACATCTTTTTTATCAGATACATTTGATTTAAATATTAATAATGACCCAGCCCAGTTCACAACGAAATACTGTACAACCGTTGATGCTGCTTTCTCGAGATACTTGGATAAAATTGAATCTCTAACATATGCATCTTATTATAGTTACCCTAAGCCAATAATTACCATGATACAATAAAATGATAAAATTTAAAAAGAATTTTTTATAGATAATTTATAATTCACTATTTTATATTTAATTTTTAATAAATGCCTATTTTTCCTAGAATATTAAATGAAATTTATTGATTTAAATCCTTACTTTACGTTTTTGCTTTGAAAAAATGATAAAAAATAAAGATAAAATATACAAATTGGAGAGAGAGAGTTGGTTGAATAAAAGAGGGCTGCGCTTTTTGGCGTGAGAAAAATACACTAATATAATCAATAGAAACCTACGTATTAAATCACGTTTAGAGTTGAAAAAATAACGTAAGGAACTTCGTTCCTGACCGGGGTCCCCCAACCGCACATTTTTTTTATATATTTCTTGTTATATTTGATGATATTTATTTATCATTTAACATTTAATTTAACGATTGTATAAATGTAGCGATTACAAAATTTCTAATGTTTTAAACCGCACGAAGAATGTATATGTTCAATCCTCGATTTAAATCATATACATCACAAGCGTTGCTTTAGAAATGTGTTAAGGTTTTTGATTATGTATTGTTACATCAATAACACGAATGAACAATAACTAAAATACAGGAAATTTTTTTAAACTACCCTTAAAAATTTAAAATATTTTAAAATTTTGTTTCAAATTTCACGTATTACAGCAAAATCATACTTTTGTAAAAATTATTCCTTTTTGGAGGACTTATAACATGTATTATTAAATCTCTGTATTATATAAAATATTAACATAGTTAAAAAGAACTCATTGCGACATGTTTAAAAATCATTAATATAAAAATTGAGCTATTGTGTGCTTAAAATGAACAAAATTAAATATTTTCAGAAAATACTTTGTTGATATATTGTTTGTGTTTTCTCCCTCGTGCTTTTAATCCTTTTATTTCATTTGTCATTTATTTTAGAGACATTCGTTTTGCTAAATCTCTTAGGAAATCCGTACAATTCTCTTAAGACCATAAATTCTTAAACAAAGGAAATTTTTCTTTTATCTGAAAATAAATATCGTATGTTCACAGTTTGTCCACAATTTTAAAGCTGTATAGAACACAAAATTTATTTGTTAGTCGCTCTACAGGCATGTTTAAATATATTCCGAGCTTATAAAATCAGTATTTTAGCTACGGGTTTATTGTAATAGTAAAATGGAGAATCTTTTCATAAATTTGCATTGATACATTAAAAATTACAATGAAATTAATATTCTTTATTATTATTTTTAAAGTTATATATTTTGTAACATTTATAAAAGGGTGTTATAAAAGTTTAAATGTTATCTTATATAAAACATATATGGATTAGATGGGGCTGAATGTCAATGAAATATAAGTGTATCACTTTTTTTTACAGGAATCTATTTTACAAGAACTTTATAAAAAGCTGCAAATCTTACACATTGGGTTTTACTTACTCTGCATTGCTTTCTCCATAGTGAAGTATACTCCAAAAAAACTGCGCAAATGGTCCGGAAACTTTTTTTCTATGCATACATTTAAAAATTTATTTTAAACCTCAGATTTTCATTTACCTACGGTCTGAAAAATGTATTTTTGTTTATATGTATGAGTGTGAAATATTATATTTTTCTCAAATATGAGACATTTTTTTTTACTTCGACATCACAGAAAAGAAACTTTTTTTCATATGGCTATATTTGGAAATCAATCCATACAAATTACAGGCATCGTAAACAGGCAAGGGTCAGGGAACAATAAAACAAAGAATTAGAACAAGTAACAATAAAGCAGAGAACAAGAACAAAAAAATAAATGAAATGCTTATCAGTTAATACAGATGGTCACTTGTGGGTGTAAAAAGTTCATTAAGAGTTCATCGTGTTTCTAGCGTCCCAATATAGTTTGGGAAATCACCAATTGTTTGGGACTCTGGGTTGAGTCCTGGACAAGATAGTAGATGTTCTGTATTCATATTGTCTGCTTTACAGATCTGGCATTCACTTGTGGTTAGTATGCCAATTTAATTTAATTGTTCTGCCAAGGAATCATGTCCCGTTTTTAGTCTAAAGTTTGCCCCTGATTCCATAAGGGATTTATGATCGCAGAAAATACTTGATGTTTCTTTTCTGCAGTTGATTGTTGTCATATGCACAAAGAAATTGATACACAAGTTCCATGCAAGAAACACGATCTGTCGAGGCTACACACAACGCTCTCCAGGCTGACACTAGTGTTAGTCTATTCCAGCAAACACAAGGACCAAGCTAGATCAGTCTTATTATATGTACACAAGCCTACACTACCCTTCAAGATAAATCTCCCCCTTCCGTTATCTTATCGGAGTCCCTCTAGTTAGTCTAAAATACAAACGCCAGTAACTTATTAGGTCAAGATTTGGGGGTAAATGGAAAGCAATTTTGGCAACAGCAAGTAAGAACATGCAGAAAACCATCTCAAACTGTTGATATTTCAGGGACTGATAACAACTTAGCCCATAATTAATGAATCTTTTTACGAAACAGATAGTGAAGGGATATATTTTCAGACATTTTCAACAAAATGTGGAATATTTCCTTGTAAGCAAAAATGGGTACTGTAAGTTTATAAAGGTTTTCCAGTTTTGCAGAAAACGAATTGTTTTATAAGCTGCCATTGTTATAAATATGTTTTAAGAACATCTTTGACAAGAAACGTACATCGGCAATTAAAACTGGTTGGATTGTAATTAAATCAAAAAACATTACAACATGTAAACTAAACGAAGGAACACAATATTGTATTATTTTAAAAGATTCATCTTTCTAAATAAGAGAATGTGATTTTTTTTTTCATTTAGAGCAATACAAAACAAAATTCATCAATATCATAATAGAATGTATCCCTGCAGAAATTAATTGATTAGCATAATATGTTTTCGTTGTTTAATACACTAAGTGAATGTTCGGTTTGACTCAAATTTTCGGAATAAGAGGGAAAAAGCTCATTTCGCCTTGTTTATGATATAGTAATGACATGCAGAAAAAATACCTTTATTTTACAAGACTTTTGTATTAAATAATTGTAACACGATGAAAAGCAACGTAACGCCTCCTATAAACTTTATAAAATTTTAGAATACAGAATTATTTTTTTAAAGTACGATACAAAAGGGACATGCAGGAAAATCAGATACACATTTAAAAGATCCTGATCAATCAACATTTTTTTTCAGAAATACGATAACAAGACAAAATTCGTGAATCGGATAAAGCATGGATAAGTTTGTATCCATCTAATCCTTGAATCTCGGTCCCTTTCTAAAGAAGAGGGCATTTTGATGTGGGACTGATCTCACGGATGGCTGCTATCATTTGCTTATGTCAGTGGCAAAGGCCCAATATTTCAAAGCAAGATATAACAAGACAGACGAAAAGAAAGTTTACAGAATTTATGTTAACAGAATTTCAATGGATATATAACTGGATTGTGTTATTTATAATATTATGATCCGGGTAGCTATTCACATTTAAGGCAGTTTCGTGCTTTGAGTATTATTTGAGCAACATTTCTTTAGTCAGAACCCGTCCATGAACAGTTAATGGCAAAGATTGTGTTGTGCACTGTTTTAATTTTTAAGAAATCACTGTTGGAGATATGTGTTGTTTCAGCTAAAACTATGAAGTTTTGTAAAATAAGATGGTATTTTCACGAAATAATATTTACAAAAACAATGGATCCATAAATCGACAAATTAGTAGCAGCAAAATCAAAAACAAAAATCCCTTGCAAATGAATTTGTCTCCGTATAGTTAAACAAGACTCTTATTAAGCATCCAAATACTTTAAATCACATAACTTATATGTGCATATGTATCAACACGCCGAGGAAGGTCAATATGTTTTATTTTTATATTTAACTAGAAAATAAATCTATCATGAATGCATAACATTTTAATTTAATACGAAATAAAATTTCTATGATAATGTATAATGCTCTATAAAAATATTCATTTAATAAGTAAACATCAAAAGACTTAAAGAATTGGTCACAAAAACATATTGCATACACTAATTTATTTCTTTATATAAATCTCAAGATTTATTCAAATAGGGAAGCAAATTACTCCCAAAATAATAATTTTGCATTTCCGAATGTATAAATGCAAAGTAAATATCCGATATCATACTTATTTCATTGTTCTACTTATTCTATGCTTATCATCGGCAACTATTTCAAAGGCGTTAAATATATACTCTTTGTGAATGTGTGTGTGCCTGGTGTCGGTAGCACAATTTCATTTCCTCCCCCATTTATTCTATCCTTTGAAATGATAGCTATGTGACATCTCCTTAAGCAGCGGCATTAATCAGAAGCTACACATCCTGAATGCGGACGTGTTTAGAGTCTTTGTCGAGGTTTATCTTGGTTAGTTGTCAAAGAGTAGATATTGCGGAGTAATAGGAAACAAATAGTGCTAAATAACACTTGATTAGTTTCGTGGCAAAAAGTAAGCGTAGAAAATGGATTAAAATGCATAAATGTGTCGTAGGAAAAAAGAACGAAAAGTAAATAATAATTTGTAACCTATATAAAAGAACATTTAATCAGAAAAAACATCCAAATGTTTACTGGTGTTCAAAATTAAGAGAATTTGCCATTTTGTCGAATTTTTGGAAAACTAATGGACAGATTTTAATGAAATTTGGTATGGATACTCAATTATATAAGGGGAAATATTATACCATACAACAGTCATGGTACACACACGTGATCGTCAGTTAGGCTCATCAGCGCAGGAAGGTCCAATACTCACGTTGCAATACCGAACATAAAATTAATCTAGTATGGTCTATGGTCCATCTCACAGTCATACAGTGCTCACAGCACGATGCCATACTGGAAACGAGACGATGGCAGAGAAGGTTTAATTACATCCATTTAAAATCATTCAGAAGTACTGTATAATATTATTGGCATGATATTGAATAAACCATGCATGATATTTTCGTATATTCATATCAGATTACAGTATGTGTGTTGTTTTATAATTTAGATGAGTTTCATATGCATTAATTTTAAGCTTACGGGGCCCATTTTTCCGATTCCCTATTTAGAACGGGAAATTTCATACCCCCTTTTTAAGAACGTCAGTAAGGGGGTTATATATATATATATATATATATATATATATATATATATATATATATATATATATATATATATATATATATGAATATATATATATATATATACATTCTTGGGGCCGTATTATTTGGATATATGCTATCCCACCCCGTAAGGAAAAGGTTAATCTCGCAATCAAAATAAACTTTTAATAATGTTATATCTCACCACCCTCTTATTTATTATGTTTTAAAAATTTTATTCATTGTGACTTATTAATCAAAAAATATGTATTAAATCCTATAAACAGAGCTTTATTTTCATCAACAACAACTGGCAAGTGTAAACACGATCGATCAACTGGAAGTTGGCCGGCGTACGCTTTAAACGGTATCTTCTTGAATTGTGTATTTAAGATTTTAAATCAGATATTTTTGTATTGAACTTCCATGGTATCTACCTTTTATATTTTGTATTTATTTCCCTCGAGTGTTGACGACTGGGTACGTTAAACAACATTTTCCTAATCGTCAAAAATAGGATAATGAAATTTACTAAATGACCTCTCACTCACTGTACGCTCGGAAGTAAGAAGTGCCAAAAACGACGTAAATTTGGACACATTTAATTACTGTGGAGGCGAGAAATGCAGACAACATACTAATTGTACATGAATGTAGCTTCCTTTTTCATTGCAGGGGGTTTAACATAGTAGATTTAATATATTATGTAGACGGTGGAATAATCATGTAATTATTTACCATTAAACGAGAATGTAGAATCTATTGCAAGAGTGATTCCCTCTCACATTCCTTACTGTCCGTGTGTTTGAAGACGATGTCGCAACTGCTAATGTGTACCGAGACGTGATAAGGAGTAAGTCAATTTTATCTGAATTGCTAAAAGGCTTAGCTCTCAGATCATGTATGAAGATTCTGTCCCTTATAGAACTCAAATGGAAATATCAATAAACACAGTATTTACTTAAGCTCCAATTTAAATCCGTTAAAACACACAAAGCATAACTTCAGCTATGTAATAGGTGATATCAATCATGAACATGCAGTTCGGTATCTCTAGTACACAAAATGAATTAACTGCGTGGGTCGATCATTGCTGATTATTATAAAAGGGACTGTTTTTCATTATGCGAAATGCTGCAAACTGAAGCATCCATCTTTTGTAATTTCTACCGAACGGAACATAGCATTTTACATCTCAAGTGCCATTTTTTTTATTTATATAGATAATATTTATTAAATGAACTGAAAACACTGTTATACTTATATAGAAAAATTAATGAAATTTTTAAGGAACAAAAAACAATAATTAATTGTATTTAAAATCTTACTTCGCTTACACGCATATCTAATATCTTAAATTAAGTCTAAAACAAGCGTCCTTCAGGATGCAATTAAATTTGTTTTAACTTTAGCTACTCATACTTTTTAAAAGAAAGTACTTAAAGATATATGTAAATTTGCTATAATTAATATTCCTGAAAACATCCCTATCTCCTCAACTCAGATTTTACTATAATTAAGACATTATGAAACAAATTACTCTTTGTGTGACAAAAGAATGAAGATAATACTTCAGCTAATTAAATAAATTACAAAATCCTTTGTATTATATTGAAGCTTTCTTCGCTATTCTTGTAAATGAAAAGCAGGAGCACATAAATTGTCAAATATGTTGCTTTGAAAGTATGGTAATTGGACGAAGTAAGGCTAATTTTCTAATATGATGCGAAGTTTATATAAATATTACCACTCAGAGATTATGAGATAATCCAGCTCATGGTTTAAACGCTTGTAATTTAATTTCAAAATTAAAAAAGCTGATAAAATAAATTATAAAGAAAAAAAGGAGAATACGTTTAAAATCGAGATCACTTGGCCAATGTTTAGTTTCTAGAATTTTAGAAATTTGAAGATTATTTTTCAAATGTAAGAGAATATAAATTCTTTAAATTCTTGGCATAATTTAGTTTATGTTATTCTAATAAGGCATTTTATTCTAAAAAAGGATATATTTTTCACACCTAGTAATATAAAATGTAATGTTATTATACATATATATATATATATTTTTTTTTTTGTCTGAAATGAACTCTGTAAATAGTGTAAAAGGATAGTTGGTAAACCATAAATTAAATTTGTCTTGTGGGATGAAATTTTATTAAAATGTTTCATATTATTTTATGTTAAGCCAGAACTGGGATCTCGAATGCACCATATTTTTTACCAAAAAGTCATGTCTGAATAAAAACTAGTTGACAAAAAGAGTATTATCAATCTGAAAAAAAATTAGTATGAATTTAAGCATGATTGCCACAGACATTTTTTATTTCACTCCCCAATTATAATTAACTCAAACAAAAAAAAATCATGTTCAATTCATATTAAGTTTTCAAAAACAAATATTCTCCCACTTTCTGTATCCTGTGAACTCAAAATGAACTTCAAATTTTGGGAGATTAGTTCCTAAAGGGAATCTACTGAGAGTGAATCAGTATAGTAGTACTTTCCATGTTATCGTTTAATAGTAAATAATTGCCTTGATTACGCCACCCTCTCCATAATATATCAATTCTATTATGTTAAATTCACAACAATGAAATATTAAGCTGCATTCATCTACAAACAATATACTGTCTATATTTGCTACTCATATGGTAAGTATCAAAGCAAGTTGACAAAAAGAGCATTATTATTCGGTAAAAAATAAGAGTATTATTTTAAGCATGATTACCACAGGTATTTATTATTTAACTCCCCAGTTATAATTAACTCAATCAGAAAAATTATGTTGAATTCACGTTAAGTTTTCAATAACAAATATTTGTTGTTTATGTTTAACAAATAAGTTGTTGTTGATGTTTCTAATTCACCCCTAGCCGGAAGAACTCCGAAAACAGTTCCAAATAAGCGGTTTATAATAGCATCGCAAGCGTCGGCGTCTTATTTAGACAGGTCATACCTCAATCTTGACCGAATTCCAAGAGGGACGACATCTGGGGGGATCGTACCCTATCTCACTCTCTCTGACCTCATAGAGAGACTATCCGGTCTACGGATCGAAAGTGCCCATATCCGGTCTAGACACAGAGGTATTGAATGATGCTTCTCGGGATTTAATCCGAGCACCTTCAGTACCGAAATCCGACACGTTTCCACTAGGCTACCTCGAGACCGCAGAGCTAAGTTATGAACAAAAGAGACATGAATAAAAAAAATCGTTAGACCTGCTTAAGCGTTTTTTTTCAGGAGTAAGTGATGTATATTAAATTACTGTGGTAAAGAATTACTATATATACCAGTGGATATTATAAAATGTATGTAAAATATGGCTGCTTTCCTTTTCTTTCTACACAAAGGTTGAACAAACCAAGATATAGGTTTTTTCATAACCTTAAAACAATGGATGCGTACATGTGTTGGGACAAGCATGGAAACACAGAGAATTGGCCTTTATCATACATTTATTTGACAATGCTAAAAATTCTTTTTAATTATAATTAATAATGTAATAATATTCCCTTCATATTATCATTTAACACCTGAGGAATCAGAAATTATTTCTAAGATCTATCGGGAGGCACTTACTACTGTTGAAGAATACAGCGATGAAGTGACTTCGTTGACAGGGGCCCATATCATGTCATATTCAGGATAATCATGTCTGTTTCCAGCACTACCGCTAGTCTCCGAGGCAGTTCATTCGGCACTCTGAATCGTCCGAGCTCTATAAAAACAGCCAGCGCAATCTGTCGACCTTCTCTCGTTTTTTTTTTGGTGGGGCTGTTGTCCGTTTACCAGCGCCATTTTGACCCGCCCCTTTTTTCTTTCATTGGGCAGTGGGCTGTTTTTCTGTCAGCAGTTCCTGCCCCAATTGGTCGCTTATTATACTGCTAATGTTCACCGTCTACCAAGTACCTCCCTACCATAATTTTCGTTTGAAATACAACTTTGAACATTATCTGAAAGTTTTATTGTGGGCCATAAAATAACGCTCATCCATTTTGACATATTTATAGTCTTTTGATCGCTATCAATGGCCACACAGACAGCTTTTCTTTTACTTCACCTTAGTGTTCAAGCCTTTATTTTTTTTCTTTGAAGTTTTTATAAGAGTTTTATTCTTGACCGTCTTTCGACCACACACCGAGGTGAATTACAACATTCAGCGCTTCAACACGAGGCATAAGGTTTCGAGCCAAATTATAAAGATCCATTTACTCATACCAATAACTTAGCTTGCAACAGCAAATTCTAACACTAAATGCCAGTGAATGTATGAATACACTCATGGACAAAAAAATTAGCGCACCAAGAAGGAGTCGTCAAAATGAAACGAAATTTTACATACGTAAAGACTACTTTGATATAAGTAAATGATAAGAAAATCAAAGAAAAAGGATAATTTATTTCAGAAAAAAAAGGCAAAAGAACGGAGGAGTTAATACTCCGTTGGACCCCGTCTAGCGCGAATGCACGATGCGATACGATCGGGCATTGAGTCATACAAGTTCTGTCTGATGTCTTGAGAGATTTCGTTCCATATTTGCTGTAACCTTGCCTCTAGTTCGTTCAAACTCGTGGGATGCCCAACTCGTCGTCCCAAATGATCCCAGATATGCTCGATTGGAGACAAATCTGGGGATCGGGCAGGCCAAGGAAGGGTAGTAACAGTGCGGAGACAGTCTTGTGACACCCTTGCCGTATGAGGCCGAGCATTGTCTTTTTGAAAAATGGCTCCTGGGAGCCGTTGCATGAGTGGCAACACATGTGGTTGCAGGATTTTATGAACATACCGCTGGGCTGTCATGGTGCCACGGAACAATACTAGGGGTGACCGTGTATTGTAGGCAATGGTACCCCATACCATCACACCAGCTGTGGGAGCGATGTGTCGCTGTACAGCAAAGGCAGGGTTGAAGCGTTCACCACGAGCTCTCCACACACGAACACGATTGTCATCACTGTCGAGATTGAATCTGGATTCGTCGCTAAAGACGACCTGGTTCCATTCCGCTGTAGTCCAGTTTCCTCGTGCGCGGCAAAACTCCAAACGGAGGCGTCGATGGGTGGGCGTCAAGGGCAGCACACGTAATGGGCGCCGCGATACCAACTGTCCTTCAGCCCGGCGCCTTCGTATGGTTCGAGAAGACACAGAGGCCCCTAGTGAAGGTGCTACCTGTGCCTGGATTGCGGCCGATGAAGCAGTTGGCAGTACGCGTGCATTTCTTACGATGTGGCGGTCTTCTCGACGACTGGTCTGTCGAGGGCATCCTGAGCCTGGTCTTCATGTACATGACATCTCTCGGGTCCACTGGTCCCAACACCTCCTCACAACACAATCAGAGCGGCCTAATTGACGAGCTACTCGCCTAGCTGACCACCCAGCTTCCATCAACCCGACGATTCTCCCCCTCTCAAACTGTGAAAACTGGTTATATTGTCTTCGAACACGGCGTAATAGCATGTCTATCTCAGCTCTTCCTTTGTAAATGATTCAGCACACTCAAACAAACTTTGGTTACATGTTTTATACTTCACAGAGTACGATGTTCAACGCCCTCTACCGGCTATACGTAATCCGCAATCACGCTGCATTTCTAATCATTTGCATATCTCCCCGACATGTACCTTCATTGCAAGTTTCGTTACGATCCCGCAATTATTTCTTGGTGCGCTAATTTTTTTGTCCATGAGTGTACATCCCATTGATCGGTTAATATAACTATACAAGCATGAAATTGCCAAATGACTTTAAAACTACATTGCAGAAAATATGACACTGGGCTGTTAACCAGTTTATAAACACATTTAGTACGTCCAGAAGTATATTATAGGATGTTTGACTGAAGTAGTACTTAAAGGAAGAAGTTACCTAATAGATTTCACCTCTAAATACATTCTGCATTAAGCGAATGCGAAACTATTTCATCTTGAATTTAACAAGAGACATTAACTGGCGCGCTGCCAAAGGACAGTAATATATAATTTCGGGATCTGATATTTCTCAAAGAAAACGAATATTCCCTAGAAGAATTTTAAATAACTTAAGAATGGTTGATTGATGGACGCGATAACTTTCCATATTTCAAATAATTCAAAATTTATGTTCCATTAATGAAAGAAATATAGAAAAACTATACAACTTTTTATTTTGTTTCTTTAAAAGTTTAGCGAGTCTTTATAGATTCATCTTAAAATTCCTTTTATATTTAGAAGTCTAAATTAAGAAACCTTATGCATTATGCATTAAAAAACTACAGTGGCTGTATCCTCGTAAATAAATTCAATATTAGACACAGATAAATGTTATTGTCGCATGTTTAAATGATCTGCGTAAAAGGCTTATCTGCTTACAAATTCTACGTGGCTGTTTGTAAGAAAATACTGCAACTTGAAGATTCTGACAGAGAAAAAATAATTTTAGGCAGCAATTAATACAAAATATTCTATCATTTGGAAGAGTCTACTACTAATTTGATCTCGCATTATACAATTACTGACATTTAGTATATTATGCTTTATATAAATGAATAAATAAATACATTAATTAATAAATATAAATATATATATATATATATATATATATATATGTGTGTGTATATTATAATTATCTTCGTCCATCGTTAGAAATATCTGTCCATTCATGAAACCACAAACATTTAAACCAATATATAAATTCATTTTATAGAATGTAGGAATAAAAAGTTCATAAAAAATTAGTCCTAAAGTTTAATTGCAAGGTGCATCCTCAAAGTACGAACAGAATGGATGTACAAAAACTTAGGGAGAAGTTTCTGAAAGATTTTTATTGCTAAATGTTAAAACGTATGTTCCAATACTTTTCAACGTAGTCGCTATAGTTTTTGAGGCACTTATCGTATTGTGACACTAGGTTATGTATTCCTTCATCGAAGAAACTCACCGCCAACATATTTAGCCACCCCATAACTTTTTTTGTTTCTTCATCAATCTGTACACTCTGATCGACCAAAAATCTTTTCTGGTTGGAGAAAGAAATAGTAAAAATTGGGAAAAATTTCAAAAAAAGGGCAAACATTTTGCAATAATTGGCAAAATTTGTTAAACAAACTATTCAAGTTATGCATGTGCACGGACGGCAGTGTGCAAGATATAAACTCCAACAGACAGAAAACCACAGCGTCGAATATGAATAGTTCGGCACAGTTTCTTATGAGTTTTACAGCAGAATTCAGCATTTATTGTCGTACTTTACCATTAATGGTCGTACCGCACAAACATTTTTTTCCGTTCAAAAATTTTTTCACCGACCAAAATTCACAGCTGGCGGATTTTCGATTTTAATTTTCACTTTAAACTAACACAGCAAAGCGAGATAACATTAATAACGACACAATTTACACCAAGTGAAACAGTAGATAAGGAGTGTCCAACCCGCGGCCCAAAGCAACTATTAGTGCGGCCCAGAAAGAGAGTTCAAAGCAAAAATAAAATATCAATAGCCCGCCTCGGCAATGATGGCAGGCGGCCATTACAGATTTCGCTTTGTTCATTCAACAAATCGACAATACAGCATTTGAAATATCTTTAATTCTGTACAAAATTCCGTATGCAATTTCTGTATATTAATTTCATTACAAAAATGAAATGTGAAGTTTTTAAACATTTAACATTTCAAATTTGTTATGATATTAAAATCAGCATAAAAAAATTAAACACCATGAATACACAGTCTCCATGATCTTATGAATACATTCACGAACATGGCCATTATACATATTGCTAGAGAGCGTACTAGAATATTTTGTCTCATCAAACTATTTCCAGTAGAATTGATGCACTTGGGAAATATATCGAAAAGGATTTAAAAAGTAAAGCTTCTAGTTATAAGTTTTACTCTTTGTCGATGGATGAAAGTACTGATACTAATGACACGACTCAATTTGCAATTTTTATTAAGAGGTATAAATGACGAGTTTATTGTAACTAAATAAATGGCTTAATTATTACCGTTAAAAGACAAGACAACCTCGAGAGATTTATATGAAGCAGGGATGTAAACGTTGACGCGCGTGCGATTCTCATTAACTCTTGCCAAAATATCTGGTATAGTAACTGGTGCCCCAGCTATGATAGGCAAAAATGAAGGACTTGTAGGATTAAGGTTGCTATGTACTAAAAAAAAAATCGTATTTTCCTTTTCCTCTTCTTGCACACTCTTGTGCTGGGAGGAGTCCAGTTGACAGTTTGAGAATTCCATCCCCCTTAGGATTGACATTTTGAGGGATTGTAATGGCTCTCTCTCTATAGGGGGGTTAAGCGCTGCCGGAAAATTTTTTATTTCAAATATATTTTTGTCAACTATTTACAGGTACATAAATGCTGATAATCAAATAAAATTGGTATTGTCAGATAGCCTGAACTTTTCTGCAAAGCGCTACAGGATTCATTTTATAAATTTCGTCAACTGAAGGAATTTATGAGCGTTTAAAACACACTATACCAGATTCTTCTCCGAATAATTTAATTTTAAAATATTAATTGCATTTTTTTAAAAACGAAAAATGTACACAAATGTAAAATTTCTTTCTCTATGACGGAGTACAATTTAAAAAAAAAATCTTTGAATCCAAGACGGCAATCTGTGGACAAATTTTCTCCATATGTTAACATTGAGGTGAGCGAATCCAATGTGGTTAGTACATAGCAGCCTTAACACTAGAACTGCACACTTTCTGTAAAAATAAACATTTAATTTGCGTCAAAGTTGTATTTAATTTACAGTCGATATAGATATGCTGCCTGATAATTTTCAAATGAAATGCATAGAGATGCAATCTGACATCCAACTGAAAGAGAAATTCAATGAAGTCTCTTTGTTGGACTTTTATAAAACATACCTGCCCAGAAATAAATATCCCTCACTGCATAGTCATGCGTTATTCATTTCATCATTGTTTGGAAGCACTTGCATATGTGAACAACTATTTTCAAGAGTGAAGCACACTAAGAGTCAAATTAGAATCAAAATATCGGATGAACATCTTGAAAACTCCATGAGAATTGCAACCAATTCAACTGACCCCAATATTGATGCATTAGTTTACTATATTGATGTTTTAGTATGACTCCTATCGTTATCTTTATAATTATAAATAAAATTTATAATGAAATATTTTAACTATGTATTATATATTTTTTTTACTCATTAATTATTTTTAATATTAGGTATATTTTTGTGTGGCCCAACACAATTCGTCTTCTTTTGATGTGGCCCAAGGCAGCTAAAAGGTTGGACACCCCTGCAGTAGACTTCAAGAATGAAATGACGGCGACGACTGTACAATGACGTGACTTGAAGCATGATCTGTGAGCAATCGGTTGTTACTTTGTGGATGCGTCTCGAACATTCTATCGTTAATATTTTCTTCCTTGATGATTGCATTTCACTGTTATCACTCGATAGTATTTCAGGCCATTCTGATTTGATCGTCTATGAATTACTAAATTTTGGATGGGAGAAACTTGGTAAAGAAATATGTAATTGACAGCTGTGTTTCGTATTCATAGTGGCAATGGAGAAGTCGCTGGCCTCGGGCATAATGTCTAGGAGGGTTTCATCAGAACAGGGGGCATTCCACTAGAATACGCCAGCTTTTAACAGTTTTTATTTTTGTAAATCCGTTATTCTCCTTTATATTTCACCACTGCATAACTCCAAATTAATGCACATCCCCAAACACTAAATAAATGAAATGACGTAAAATTGTACTTAAAAAACTTAATACTAACCAGGTTGACTCAGGCCATTTAGCTGGTATTAAACAATTTTCTGCGATGAATACGTTTCGTACACTAATACGAATATCGAGATCAGTGGAAAATACATAAATATAATTGAATTTAGACTGATGAAAAATATATACGTATAACTTAACTAACTCAGAACTAGATCATATTTCCTTTAGAGATAAACATAAATAATAAGTTTGCAACGCTTCGATTTGGGAAGGTGATTTCGAAGGATTTATCGTTGGAAGGTAAATATCTTAAAAGAGTATTAGAATAAACCAGATTTAAGATATGATCAATATTCTTGATTATTAAAGCATACATGATTAAGAACTATTTTATTTGAAGTAGAAATGTAAAATTGATTTGATTAGGAATAGGATAAGTAAATGAAATGCAATATATTATCAGAGTCGGATTTCTGGATACAAAGAAATGAATTGATTCAGTAAATATTAAATCTTACTGCACAGTGTTCCATAAATTTGAAGTAAGTGAACAGCCGAAACTAAATATCAACTTTCATTCTAAATATGTCATTTTTAAATACCAAATATTCCGAAAAAGGCAAAGGGAAAATGAGAAATAAATTCTCTTATCCCACTAGAAAACACTTTTTTAATTAATACTGTGATTTGACAACTATATAAAAAATCACACAAGTTTTACTTGCTTGATCAGTTTCATTTCATCAAATGGATGCGAAAATTACATGTCGAAATATTTGCAATTGTAATCATTTAAGAACAACAAGGTTAAAATTCTGCGGACATGACTCGACTGTCAGTTTTCATACTTTTCTACAATATCTGGAATTATATATATATATAAATATATATTTATATATAGATAGATAGATAGATAGATAGATAGATATACGGTCGAACCCCGCTATAGCGAACCCGGTATATAACAAACTCACGAATATAACGAAAGAAAATTTTGGTCCCGACGTTTTCCTATTGTACGTATTTTAAATAGTATTGTGTCACTTTAATGTAATCGATTTTATTCGATTTAATTCCTTAATGATCATTTTAATAGATTTTATCATTTTTTAATACATCATTATTGAATAAACTTTGCAACTAATGAGTTATACATTTTGTGAACTCAATCATTTTTCTTAACGGTTCGGATATAGCGAAAACTTTGGTCTCTTGAAGTCCGTTATAACGGGGTTCGACAGTATATATATATATATATATATATATATATATATATATATATATATATATATATATATATATATATATATATATATATATATATATATATGTATATATCGGGTATATGGGCTAAAGGTATCGAAAAGTCATGGATCATTTTAACAAAACTACCCGTTAAAATTTTAAAAAATTATGTAAATAGAAAGAATACATCACCAAGTTTTAACATCAATCATACATTTCTATCATAGTATCATAGATTTCGATGTGTCCACCTTTTGAAGAATGACTAACGTCTAAATGGTAATCAAGTTCTGTACAAATGTTTCTCAGCATATCAGGCGTTATTAGACTTTTTTGCTCGGGGATTCATTAAATCCGTTGTGTATAAACAAAAAATTGAAACGGTGGAGGAGCTGAAGAACCGTATCAATTAATTCGAATAATAACTTCTGATATGCTACGAAACACTTGGAGAGACCTGGATTACCATTTAGACGTTTGTCTTGCTACAAAAGGTGCCCACATCGAAATCAATGGTACAATGATCGAAATCTATAATTAATATATATATATATATATATATATATATATATATATATATATATATATATATATATATATACAAATCTATTTGAATTATATTCATTTAAGTGTAAAATGTCACGTTAGGACCATGTCGTCCCCGATGAATACAAATTCTAGGCCCTCGCATCATATTCACATTCATGACTGATTGTGTATAGCTTGTTACAAATGTCAAAGAAACATCGATAACAAGCAAGATTCTCCGTCGTGAAACGGCTTTTTAGGAATTCAGTTGCTCAATTGCGTTTCCGACGTGAAAGTCCTTTACAACGAGAGTCGAAGAGAAATCTCTTGATTTCTCGAAAGAAGAAAGACGCTCGGAATGAAGAACAAGAAAAACAATTCTCTAAAGAGGGGAAAAAAGAAAGAAAATAAACAGGATTGTAAAAAAAAAGTCTCCAAGGGCAGTATTTGTAAAAGGAAACCTAAAGAACAATATAAAATCTTTAACTTTTATGTGGATGTTTGTCAGAAAGTTTTATTCGATTAGTGATGCTGAAAGAGAGTTGTCATATTACTCTGAGAAGGATGAGACCTGTGAAGAGTGTTTACAACACGATATTGTCTAATACCGGGAAAACTTTGAAAACTTGAAACTATAGTACAAACAATTTTGCCTACTTGGATTTAAAGTAAGTATAAGTACCATTTTTGCAGTCATTTGAAATGTCATTTTTGCAGGAAAAACACCAGGTTCTTTCTAAGTACGCTTCTCTGCAATATTCAGTACAGATTATTTGAGAAGAAATTGAAAAAAAGTTTTAAACCATTTTCTAGGCTCTAATAAATTTAATTTACTGTGCTTATTTTTAGAGAGGTTTATTATTAACTTCTATTGATGCTTCATCTTGGGCAAATTGAAAAGCGCAAGATTTTTTTCTTTCTAATTTGGCTGTGGCATCACGATAGGTTGTTAAGGCAAGTATCTTAGGCTTTTTTAAAATTGCTATTACTGAATTCATGACCAAGAAAGACAAATTCCTAATTATAATGGAAACGTCAATTCTTTAAAAAGAGACTGACAAGGAAATTTATTTACAAAAAAAATTAAACATTAAACAATTACAACATATTCAATTTATTTAAGTGCAGATTCATAACGTATGCTCCGGGACCCATGGTCTCAACAAGAGCTTCCAAAAAACACGTCTGCCTAGCTGGATGTTAACATGGCAATCTCTCTAAAATTCTCCAACTCTCTCTGACTCTCTCTCGGCTTGCAAACTTCGGTGGCTGCCGTCTTCTTAGAAAACTTTCCCAAAACCGGGGGTGTCTGCAGATTATCGGCTAACAGCTCTTATTAAAGCTGAAACTTTATTACATTCAAGTGACAAAGTCGCATAGAGCTATCGCTAAGAAAGACAGCTTTACGACGGTGATGGGAGACGCTTCTGTTTTCCAAACAGTTACCCCCACAGCTTGCTAGAGAAATCGCTATGTCTGGGATTAACTTTCAGGCCAAAAACTCTGGCGGCATTTGGGTATCGTTTTTTAATCCCCCACAGAATTTTAGAACGCAGGGGTACGCATGGCTTGTGTTTTTTAAATCTGGCAGTTGTGGAAGGCTCTTCGCAGATCGTGGGAACCGCACAAAACACGTGACGTCACATGGCGATAAAGGAAAGAGAAGTTTCCGACTTACAGGTGCAAATTGAACTCAAGTATTAGAGTGTGTTAGTGTAAAAAAACTCGGGATTTGCCCTTTTTTAATACCGAATCTTACAAAAGAATCAAAAGACTACTTACAGTAAATGTCATTCTGTAGCTCTTTTAAATGTGATTTTTATTACATATATGCATAGATAGTACACATAAATCTAACTATCGATTTATGAATAATTGTACTTGAAAATAAAGTATTTCTAAAATATGGTACAATGCCAAATATGTAACGACCCCTTCCCTCATGGCACGCTAAATCTTATTTTTTTTCTCGTTAGATACGAACATTGGCACCACACATTGTTTGATTATTTATTACATTATAATGCAATACTGAATAATAGCTTTAGAAGATGAGCATTTTAAAGGCAGTCTTCAGCCTACATTTACAGAGCGAGAAACTCGATTATTATCAGTTCACATTTAGAAATTTTATCCTTTAGCTGTTTTAAATGTGATTTTTAATGGATAAAGGCATACATAGTACACATACATCTATCTATCTATTCACGAATGATTCTATCTATTTATTAATGATAACTATATATTTATGTACATGAAAATAAGGTATTTATAAAATATGGTACATGGACACATATGTAAGAAATGAGCGTTAGAGATGAACATTGGCACAACACACTGTTTGATTGTTTATTGCATTAAAATATAATACTTAATGACAGCTTTAGAAGATGAGCATTTTACAGGCATTCTTTAGCTTACATTTCCTAAGGAAGAAATCAGTTTATTACCAGTTCACATTCATAATCTGGAAAAAATATCATTTTTACAAGAGTAACAACTAGAATATTCAAGAAAATCTCTTCACTTCTAGAAAGCTTTATAAACCAATTAATTGAAAGAAACCAATGATTGATTTACTTCACTGCTTGTTGTTTTTATTCATGAGGATTCTGTGTAGGGTACGCCTGTCTGAGACAAGGGTATATACAAGGGTATATGAGCGAAGCGAAGAACCCTTGTGGCCCCTACGAGTTTCATAAAGCTAGCAGTAAGTTTGTTTTCCAATTTATTTGCTCTTTCTTGGTCGCCACATTTGTTTACATTTCGCAGTTTAAGCCTAACAGGTCTCCGAACGGGATCTTGCCGCCAACTTTTCAACAAATTAGCGATGATATCGTGTATTGGGAATTAACCTTTAATTGTAATTTTCATCTCAGTTTTATTTTAGGCAAACTTTTTCAGTTGGTAATTTAATTTGGTTTTTGTTTTTCTATAATTTTAAAACATACTTTTGATTTCATTTTCTGTAATTTTGCACTTTCGATTTAAATCTCAGTTTTAAGGCAAACTTTTTCAGTAATTTATTTGGTTTAAGAAAAATTTCGAACGAGAATTGAGATTGCAGAAACGAGATTGTCCTGGCTGTTGCTTCTTCGGGCTTTGCCGCAACACTATTGACAGGAGGGAGGACAGCTCACTCGGCTTTCAAATTACCCTTAAATCTATTAAACACAGGGACTCCTACATGTAACATTTCAAGAAATTCAGGAAAAGCAAGGATTCTGAAGCATTGCAAGTTAATTGTCTAAGGTGAATGCACCATGTCCCACAAAGCCGCATTCGAAGCACTTGATGTCACATTGAACGATGATTGCTGAAGGGAGCGGGTCCCTAAACCGACCGGCTAGACGGGCGAAGTCAGGCTAGTATTGAAACATAAATCGTAACCTCTCTTTAGGACAAAATGGCCTTAAAATGGGTATTATTTTCCGAGCGACCAATTTCCGCGTACTTCAGTCGCTCATTTTTACCTTCATTTCTTACATATATGCTTTTCTTAATTTTTAATTTACGCAATTTACCCTTATTTGACTTCTTCGAGACAATTTATGTTCTCTGTTGCCTTGAATTTCCGCTCTTTTCTCCTAAAATAGTGGTTTTCATTCTTACGTGTCTCCCGTCTGTTCCTCGAAGTGGTTAATAAGTAACATTGCTTCACACACGCGCATGCTGTAAGGGAGGATGAGAGTGACTCTTCTTGACTTTTCCATTATTACACGCCTCCTTTCAAATAGCTGATATTTATCGTTAGTAAGGTGAGGGAAATACAGTTAATTCTCTAAAATTCTAAAGAATAGCTACACAATTTGTTCTGAATCAAACTGTCTAATCAAAAAATTATCGTAGATTTCAAAGAGATTTATAATGACATTATATTAATGTCTATTGACTTACATCTCTAATGCACCGCTATTATTTTACGTTCTAACAGATTCATACAGTTAAGTTTGTAAAAGTTAAATACCTAATATTTTCTCCCAGGGACTTTAAAAGCAGAGATTTACCGTTAATTCCCTAAAACCCTGAAGAATGGCTGAACTTGTTTATCTGAAACTAACTGTTATAGATTTCTAAGAGATTTTTAATCCCATTGTATCGATATTTATCAACTAATATATGTTTGTTAAACTGACTGCTATTTTACACTGTCAGCAGATTCATTTTGATAATGTATAAATGTCAAAATCCAAAGTTTTCTTACATTTAAATCAAAGGGAATTTTTGTAATAATGTATCGTAAGAAACATTAATACAGTGGAACCTGTTTTTGTGTGGTAGATAAGGACCGCACAAAAAGAAATATTCAGAAACTTCATAAATAGCCATAACAAATAATTTTTCACAACATATTAAAGAATTTTTTTAAAACGGTGGAGAGGTACCGCATAAAAAATGTCTCACTTATAAAATACATCAAATCTTTACGACATAGCGAGAAAGGGCTTTCCAAACAAAAAAATAATTAAAGTACGCATGGGAACATTTAAAAAAAGATTAATTTCTCTTTTTAAACATAGAGAAATTTTCAAAATACATAATTCGATACTACTAGTCGTAGTCCATCCAAAATACGCATATTCTTCTGATGAACTGGTTCGTAATCGCTTTCGTCGCTTGAAGATACGTATTAGAGTTTATTTATTTTTTGTTACCATGTAGTCGGTGGTAAGTTCTTGCGACGACGATCGTTTGACAAGCTGCTTGTAAACGTCACGATAGCCAGATATACACGATTGAATCTTTTTGCAGAATTTAAAAATGTATAATTTCAAATTTTTTCGATCCATATTCATCTACCGCATAAAACAAATCGCACAAAAAAATCGCATTAAAAAAGGCCGCAAAAAACAGGTTTGATTGTAAATGTATGGTAATTAATGTATCTTAAGAAAGAAATAACTATTAAGTACCTTAACGTAGGATATCCCTCCCCCGGGTTTCTTCTTCATGCAGAAAAAAAATTCACATGATTGGATTTTTCCCCTATTTTGAAGAGATATTTTTCTTTTAATTTGTCTTCGTAAGTTAATAATTGTTATCACTAACTGCATAAGCCTTACAGTATGTATATTGACATGTACGCTTTTAAATATCTTAAGCCAATACAAAATCGACAAATCTGCATTGTAAAAAATGCTTCAGATTCAGTTCAAACGCTTTCATTTCTGCAAAATCTATTAAGATATCACATATATGAAAATACTTAATCTGAAAGAATATTTAATCCATCCATCATGTTCCGTTTCAGAGCTGTTCATATTTCCTTCAGAATCAATTTTCTTACCATCGTAGCTCTGTAAGACATTGCAATATAGATTGCATCCAGCTGGCGAAGTTCCAGGTTTTTGGAGCTTCAACTGAAATAGCATGTTTAAAAAAGAACGCACGCAGTTTGATTAAAACCCAATTTTGGGGAAATTTCATTGCGTAGAAATGTTTGAAAGAGATTTAATTTTTAGGTTTGATAAAATGGACAACATAAATAAAAAGGAGACATATTACTATCCATAAAATAGTGTAATCTATTATGTGTTTAAATAACTTTGGGTCGAGAATTCAAAATATATCTTACGGGCGGAAACTCTAACAGTTACAGTTATAGAATGTATTAAGTGCTTTGAAAACACATTATTGTTCATTTGATACCTAGAAATCCTTAAAAAATTGTTACAAATCTGGAAATTTTTATGATTCTAAAGATAACGGAAAAAATAAAGGAATTAATTCATTAGATTAAATTTCTGTTTCTACCTATATCCTTAATTTTAATAAAAAGGATTAATTTCTCAACGACTCGGTATACAGTATTATTTTCAAGTAGATTAAAAATAGAATATTAAGTGGTATGAACATTAAAATGGTAGCATAAAAAAGGCTTGCATATTCATTTTACGATTTTTATCTAGCTGAACAACAAAAGAATCGAAATGCTGTTTTAGATTTTAATATATATATATATATATATATATATATATATATATATATATATATATATATATATATATATATATATATATATATATATATATGTGTGTGTGTGTGTGTGTGTGTGTGTATATCAGGTGTTATAAATTTTTATTATACCATTATAACATTGAAATAGCTTTTTATTAGTACTAGTAGTATGTTACAGGGGATAAAGTACGGTTTTTGTCATAAAGTCTACTTTTAATTTATATACTTCAGGTAATAATAAATGAGGCGGTGAAAGACAAAGTGGTGACAAAGTCATTTTTTCAACTTTTTTTATTTGAGGGCAAAAATGTAATCTCCATATCCAATTTATAGTGAAATTGCAAATAATTATTATTTGCTATACTATAATAATTATTATGAATTATAGTTTGATAAATTTATAGTGGATTTTTTTGCATTTTTTGAAGAGTAACGCTTTGGACTTGCACCACTTAATTTACTGACTTAACCACTTTACCTTTCACCGCCTCATATGTGTATGTAAAAACAAAATCCATAGTGACAAAAGTTTTCTAAACTCATATAAGTGAATTTAATTCGTGTGTAATTCAGAAAATGGAAAGTTGAAAAAATCGATAATTATTTCTGTCTTGCAACTTTTGTCTCTTTTTAGAACGTGGAGCTAGAATTTCCTTAACGATATATATCACAATAAAGTACTTTTTTTAAAAAATGTAAATATTTTTAATTATAAAGCTGTAAAATTATTTTTTTTGTGTCTATAGATGGGGCTGAAAACCTTTTATGAGACTGATCATAGAAAACGTACTTCATGGTTTATTTGTAATGGGAATAGCGCTGTTTTGTGTTTAAAAATTCATTTCACAGTTTGGGTGAATCTTAAAAATATATGCGCAAAGACTTCACATTCTTTGTACCCAAACATACTTAAACCCATATCAGATGTCTAAAACTTTGGTATATTTAACTCCGACAATGTTCCAAATTTAGTCCCAATCCTTCACTTTGAATCTTGCCATTAACGAGGTTTCTGCAGCTCATACAAGAGTAATCCTTACTTGCTGAGTCAAACACATTCATTAGTAAACATAGAATCCTAATGCTTGCCGGTGAAATGCTAACATGCATTTCTAAACCATCTCAGGGTAAATTGCGGTCGAAAACTTTGAGAGAAACTGTAGACTCGTTATCCAAATAACGTTGGAATAGCTTTGCTATGACCAGTAAAATATTTAAAAAGCGTATAATATTAGTATACTTTCATAATGCCATACATGTTAAAATACATGTTGGATATCAAATAAAAGCTCTGAACAAACTGATCAAAATTGAATTCCCTCCCTGTTGAAATAAATTAAATTGGTGCTTTTGTATCAATTTTTATGTGTTTTTTAATTGCATATATATATATATATATATATATATATATATATATATATATATATATATATATATATATATATATATATATATATATATATATATATGAATATATATATATATATATATATCTTGTTTATTCATATATATTCACACCATCTATGCTGCAACATTTCCATTATCAATTGATCAGTATCAAACCTCAATCAGAAAAATCGTCACTCGAAAACCAGAGAGAGGGTGTCATAACTCAGTTCAATCTAAAGTCCAAATAGAGATGTGAAGAACGTCCCATAGTTATGTCTCCCTCTTTTCTTTCTTTCTTCCCTTTATATATCCACTCAGAAGACTGCAGATCATTCTAGAAGCTTCGGCATAGACGTGGGAAAGCCCCGTGGCTTCTGGTCAGCCAGCGTGTCGGAGTATCTGGTCCCCCGGTAGTGACTGTAGATAGTTTGCTTTGAACTGTCCGTTGACAACTTGCTTAACGACTTGTTAAATCACTGTCAATCTTTTCTTAATCTGGTCTCATCTGTAAAGGTTTTTCGCAATTAGGAATTGGCGCAGCACCATCAACTGTGCCGGCCTCTGACAAACTGCTTCCATCAAGTTGTGACTGTTGATACAGACAGTGGCGCCGGAAGAGTCAAATATAGAGGGGGGCAAAGTAAAACAGATTAAAACTTTTACACCTTTATTATTAAAAATACATATATACGGTTATAAAAAATAAACTTTTATGTTATTTTTCTAATCGGAGAAAAGTAATGAGAGATTTCTTCTGTTTTGAGAAAATCCATTAATTACTTCTTCAATAAATGTGTCTTTATTTTTACTCACAGATTCTCTGTGGACGCTAAGCATACAGAGACCAGAAAGTCTCTCTTGAGACATGGTTGATCTCAACCAGGTTTTTACCCTTCAGAGCGTACTAAAAGATCTTTCAATTGTTGTTCAATCGAAAGATCTTTTAGTACGCTCTGTTTGCACCTTCTATTGTTCAACTGTCCCGTGGGGCACGTTCTGGACGTTACACCTTACAATTTAAATTTGTAGAGTAGCACTTATGAAATGTCTTAAAGACCCTATCACACACGTCAACGTGTACGCGTTTCAAATGCATCGGATTCAAGATTCCCTTTCGCGATGCAAAAACATTGTGTAGGGTTGCTTTTGAATCGCAAAAGCAAACGTCTGGCATTGGCGTTTAAACGCACTTGCGTACCTGAAATTGGCGATTAATCGCTCCTGCGTATATGGAATGACATTTATCGCGCTTGCGTTAGTGAGTGTGAGGTTGCAATTTAGTATTCAGTTTTGTTAGGCTTTATGATTTTAAATTAAAATTTTAATATTTTACGAGCGCTAGCTAGGTAGAAACAAAAAATTCAATTTTCAAGGGGGGGCAAGTGCCCTCCCTTGCCCCCCCCCTTTCCGGCGCCACTGGATACAGACACTTACTTGTAGTGATTTAATGTAGTGATTGCGTACTAAATTAGCATGAAAATACATCCACAGAAATGATATGTACTCACAACTGGTTCCACGATAAAATTTTGGACTTGATATGACAGCTGTGGTAAATTTTTGACAGGGGCTCTGATTTTTAAATGATTCCCATCAAAGCATATCCAATTAAAACTTTAACTCTGGCGTTTCAATCAGCAGTTGTGAGACAACAATACCATTTAAGTAGTTCCATCCTTGTGATACATAGAAAAATTCTAAAAAAAAAAATTCTACTCATATTTTATTCAAGTGTCGCGATTTCTCACCTAGTTAACACCATTTCATTATCTGTAATGATCGAAAATGAAGCAATGAGATTATTCAGGCACGTATTCACATATACATGTATTATGCATCTATTAACTTAATTGGGTATAATGACAATCACAATGTACTATATTGTTCAGTTAAAAACTGCTATACAGAAAATTCATTAAAAAGATAACATACAGAACAACAATATAGATATTGAGCATGTAATCGAACATGACATTAGATGGAACATGTAATTGAACATGACATTAGATGGAACATGTAAATCAATATGTGACACAATGTACTAAATTATTCAATTGAAAACTGCTATACATTAAATTCATTAGAAACATAACATACAGAACAAAAAATATTTTTAAAGGGAATATTTCCTTGTCAGAGCAATTAACATCATGGTTTAACTTGAGACTACTGCTGAAAGATATGATTTTTCAATTACACAATTTGGGACACTAAGCAGTCCTTCAAAAATGAAAAAAGAACTTGCTTGAAGCTTGCAGAGTAAAGCAAGGAGAAACCTATTCATCCACCCAGTACGAAGGTTAAAGAGGCCTTTTAAAGCTATATACTTCATCTAGATAACACATGGATTGTAACTGATCGCATTTAAGCAACAATGCTTTAATAAATAAATTATAAAGAAGTGATTAAATAGTAATACTGTTAGAATTTTGATTGAAAGGATCAATCATAGGCGGTGGACTGTATTTTTAAGATTTTATTTTCAGAAGGAGTGAGCACATGTTTCGACGATGAGTGCCGCTGTTCGACTAGCATATTACAGGTAGTGCCACTAGGGGGCGACATAATGAAAGGGATATTTATTTCCAAATACTAAAGAATGTTTTGTAAATAATCCTACTTATAACTAAATGTTCTAATTAAAACTTCCATAATTTTTCTAAATGTATTTTATTTTTTAATTTCCGATTTCCTTTTAAACTTACGCGTGAGCACTTACAGAAATTTTCATACATATAGATAAAATGTAATTTTAAAAAGTGGCATGTATTTGCTATTATAACTTCTTTATGCACGATGCAAAAGGAATATTTTTTATTTTAGTATCCAAATTGCAGCTTACTGTATTTAATGAAAGAAAGCAAATCTAAGTTTTATCATGTTTAAATAAATATGTTTTGAAATAAAAACCAGTCGGAATAATGAGGTTACACTGTAGAACAATAAGGAAATCAATAGTTCATTGCCTATTATGAGAAACTTTGAATCTGTCTAAAAGCAGTATTAATTTTCATCTTACTGCTTTTCATAGGTCAGGAGTCCTTATAATAGGTTTGTGTATTTTCTCCAAATGTTTAAACAATCATCTAGTACCAAGACTCATTTATCTATGTAATTTTTTTCAGGAGCGTTCTTTCTGTTAATAACCAAGCATTCTAAAAGTTTTTGGAAAAACCTAATTTTTAGTTCCCTTTAACATCTGTAGGACTAGTCTTCATAGTTTTCTACATTTTAGAGCAACATTCTTTGAGGACTTTTTTACTCCCTTTTAAATCAAATATTTTTGCTTATCTGTAAACGCTACGTTAAGTGATTAAACGAAGAAAAAAACCTTGGATGAAACATTCTTTATAAATATATTAAAATAATATAGTAAATGATTTCAACATAGTTGAGAGAGATTCTTGTCTTCCTGCAGGTTTGTAGAATTTATGATGTGTGTCTTTATAGTTGATATATATTACACTTTTTTCGTAAAAAAAATTACAAAAAACATTTTTAAATGTAAGTCAGTTTGTGAATTGCCTTCATAGTTTTCAACATGCTTAGAGACACTGTTAATACGGACCTGGTAGGAGAGCCATAAATTTTAAATAATGTCTGAACAAATGATAATTATATAGTAATAATAATGATAAGTAAATATATAGTATTGATAATATAGTTTTTATATTTCTTTAATTGCAATTGTGCTTATTAGTTCTTAGTGCTCTTCTAACGTTCATTCACCTTTCATTATTTCAGCTATAAAAATACACTAATTAAACTCAAATAAACTTTTTTATGCATTTTTTAAAATTAATTTTTCAGATTTCATTTTCAGTATACTTACATTTTTGAACAACCGTTCTTTTCCCATTTTTACTGCATTAACGCTTCCGCTAAGCAAACTATAAAATTGGAGTGCTGCGTACCAAACTTTAAAAAACACAAACGTAGAAGATCAATTTATAAGTTAAGATTCGATATATGTTTAGTATTATACTTTATTAATAAATTTTAAATTATAAACCAAATTAATAAATATGTGAACATTTAATGAGCATTTAATAGGAAATCTAACAATTTTTTTTCTCTACATTTTACCCATGTTGTTAAATTGAAAGTTCTAATAACAATTAAGGAGAAGTATATCTAATCTTTATAAAATGACTATCTATTTACTTTGAAATAACATGCAGTGTTTCCTTTTGTTCTTTGCATCATTACGTTTGTGATATCAGGATTTAAAACTTATAATATGTTACCTACATTATCAGTTCGAAACACAGATTACTAAGCATAGAGGATTATTCTGATTTCACAATCATAAATTTTGCGAGTGAAGCAAAATTTATGATTGTGAAATCAGTCATAAACTAAAATTTGAGATATGTTTAAAATTACACCATATTAATATTTATTAAATGATATTTATATTATCTGTACAGTTTGATTTCTTTCCCCTAGTATGTTTTTGTTATCAGGAATATTATTTTATTATATGTTACTTACATTAATAACCCAAAGTACAGATTATTAAGCATAGAGGATTGAAAGAGACGTAATATTTATGATTGCGAAATTAGTTATAATGTCAAATATGAAATATGTTTAAAATTACACTACATAAATATTTAGTAAATATTATTCTATATTGATATATTGGAAACATTAAGAATAATTTAATTGGATTTTTTTCTACTAACTCTTACTCGTGTTGTTAAACGTGTGGCGTCAGCATGAGAAGAAGAAAACTGGAATGCAAATGTTCGACGATGTTCACGTCAAACTGACATAAGCGTCGTTGAACTACTATAAAAAGAAGATCCAAATTTTCTACGACCCTCTTAATGAGCTTTCTAGAACTACTTATATTTCCTCCGGCGTTATTCAAGGTAGCATCCTTTGTCCGACGCTTTTTAATATTTATTTAAATAATATTCCTCGTGGTAATAATACTCTTCTTGCTTTATATGCTGATGATACCGCCATCCTTTCTACCTCACACAACAATAAATAATTATCTTGCCAATCAGATCCACAGGCGTATTGACACCTTAGACAGTTGGTTCACCCGATGGAAAATTTGAATCGACCCTTCTAAATATCACGCGATCTTCTTTTCTAATAAATACTGCAACCCCCTCGTCTCTATCTTTACAACTCGCCTATTGACTGGGAGAATACAGTTACTTATCTCGGTGTAGTTCTTGAGCGCAGACAAACATGGAAACCCCACGAAACTAAAATTATTCAAAAATGTAATAGCGTCACCATGCAACTCCGTTCATTAAGTTACTGTCGCCATCTTTCCATTCGCAACAAAGTTCTATTATTCAAACAGGTATTTCTTTCCATTGCCCTTTATGCTATTCCGGTATGGTTATATGCTGCTAATACCCACATTAAAAAACTGGAGGTGTTTCAGAACAAAACACTTAGACGCATTCGTCGTGCATTTAGATATATGTCTAATAAAACTATACGGTGGGACCTTGGCATGCTTACTGTTACCGAAACTGCTCATAAAATATCTAAGGATTTTTATGACAATATTCCCAGCATCGGTAATGAGATTACTTGCGAGTTCCCTGATTATGATTTTTCTAGTCGTGAAAACCGTAAACGCCCTCGGGTGTGTCTTCTAAAGAGCTAACGTTCTCTCTTTTAACTTGCTTACTTTTTTAATTTCTTAAACTCCTCCCTACCTGTATTTTTACCAACCCCCTTGAATTTCACAATAATCTCAGTGTCAATGTATTCATCTTATCACTTCAATTTGCTGTGCTATGATTGGCGCAGTGATAGAGCGCGCTGCTCATATGCGATAGTCTCCGGTTCAGTCCCGGTGGATGCACATTTTTGCTAATTATGAATTTTATTCTTTTAATTCTTATTATAATTTTAATTTTACTTCTCTGAAGAGGGCTTAATTTTTATATTTTTATTTTACTGCTGAGCACATATTTTCTGATGTACATATCTTGCTACTGGATGTAAAGTCGTAAGACCATGGCACTCCAACAAACTCAATATACCATGCACCTGGCATCTACCGCCTACCACCCTCCTTTCCGTTTTCCCCTTTTCCTTTGCGTTGGTGGCTTACCGAATAGCGCCCTTTACTTTTGCGCTCTTTCGCGAGTGCTTGGGGCGTATGGGATTGTGCGCAGGAAAACTTGCAGTACGCTCCAAAGCAGCTTTCCCTTCCTCTCTGACACCTTCACACGTGCACTCAATCGCGCGGGATTGTGGTTTCACGCGGGAAAGAACGCACGTGTAAAGGGCACTAATGTTAATGATTTTGTATAAGTTCAGTGTTATTAAAGTTTATTGCATGCAACTGATCGCCTGGGTTATCGCATCCTGAAATGACAGAGTCATGTGGGTGTAATTCAGATGAAGTTTGGCGTCGGGGCTGTTTTTAAGCTAGACCACTGAAAATCCCACAGATGGTGACCGTTGGACAAGTGAACAAGTGGCGACTGTTAGACCTGGATACCAAGCTGTGATCTTTCGTCAAGAATTTTTCAGAGGTTTGAAGCATTGTTCGGAACAAAATCAGTGATTTTTATGAAATTCTGTTATCTCACTTTTGTACTGCTATAGGAAAATAAGTTGTAACTGTGTTATCATGTGTAATCAAGGCTCAAAATGAAATTTCACGTACAGGTGTAAAAAACCCTCCATTTTGGCGAGACAATGTTGAATTGAGGTTTGCAAATTTAGATGTGCAATTTACGGTTAGCGGCATAACGAGTTCGGAAACTAAATTTCACTGTGTAGTTATAGTCCTAGACAGTGAACTTTCGGCATTTGTTGCCGACATGATTATAAACCCACCAAAAGAGGCCCCTTACGAGTCAATTAAACAACGCCTCATAAATCAATTTTCAGAATCTGAGGAAACACGTATTCGTACACTTCTTTCCGGCATGTCATTGGGTGACCAAAAACCTTCACAGTTGTTACACAAAATGAAACGACTTTCTGGTACTAGGATCTCTGAAGGTTTTGTAAAAACACTATGGTTACAGCAATTGCCTTTGACAATGCAACAAATTTTGTCTGCTAATTCAGATACGTTACAAAATTTATCCGGTATAGCTGATAAAATTTCAGAAGTTTCAGGTATTACCGCATTTGTTGCTGCAGTTGGTACCAATTCAAATAGGTGATCTAATTTCGATACTCGTATATTGGAACTAACTAAAGCAGTCGAAAAATTGACAGGTCGAAATAAATCAAAATCTCCTAAACGATAATATAGGTATCATTTTAAGTTTGGGAAAAAAGCTACTAAGTGTACGAAACCTTGCAATTTTTCAGAAAAACTAAAGTTTTCACAGAGTTTAGCGGCGTCTTCTGCGAGTAATGCACAAAGACGCTAATTCATTAAGGAACGGAATTCTGGATTGAAATTTCTGATCGATAGTGGTGCAACAGTATCAGTTTTTCCTGTCAAACATAAAGCACGTAACGCTTCGACTCAAAACGTAACATTATTCGCAGCAAATGGTTCGCCAATTAATACGGGAAATTGTGTTTATTTTGGATTTGGGATTCCCAAGGAAATTTCGATGAACTTTTATAATTGCTGATGTATCCAGACACATTTTGGGAGCAAATTTACTCGAGCACATTGCATTAATTGGGGACATAAAAAATAGACTGTTAATAGACAGTTCATGCTCAAGAGTTGTTCGCAGGTTTCGCACTATGCAATAAAGTACCAGAATTACGGCAATTATGGGGAATTCTGAATACCACACATTACTTTCTAAATATCCAAACTTGATTAATTCTTCATTGAATTTTGAAAAAAAGACTCGCAGTACTACACATTGTATTATGATTAAAGGACCTCCTGTATTTTCACGTGCACGCCGGTTACTCCTGCATAAATTAGCTGCAGTAAAACAGAAATTTCAGGAGCTGGTACAACAGGGTATCTGCCGGTCCTCTAGTAGTTCTTGGAGTAGTCCTATTCATTTGGTACCAAAAAGTAATAATGAATGGCAAATTTGTGGTAAATTTACTGTAATGCAGTAACTGAGCCCGACAGATATCCGATTCCACATATTGAAGACTTTGGAGCTGAGATACATGGAAAAACAATTTTCAGTAAAATTGATTTAAAACAAGCATATCATCAAATCCCGGTAGAGCCAAGTGATATCCCTACAACTGCAGTTATAACACCTATAGGATTGTTTGAATATACAGGTGGTTATTAAAATAATGGAAACATCATAAAAACCTTTATTAATACGGCGAAGGATCACCTTTTTTCATGTAGTACCACCTGATTCACCTTGGAATCGAATTATAGAAGTCATGAATAACGGTTATGAATATATTATACCATTCCTCAGGGAAAAATCTTGAACGTTCTTGTAGAAATGTTGTGGTGGATATCGATACCTAGCTCTATCCGCTTATACAGATCGTAGTGGTTGGATGATATATAGTCGGGGGGATTGTACAGGGAAAGATAAGATATTTGGCTTCTTTTTCATGCTCTTCAAATCAATACTTGATAGATTTAGCTGTATGTATAGGTGGATTATCATCCTGGAGAACGTCATCTCCTGCAAGAAAGAATTTTTGCACCATAGGATGGACTAGTGAGCTAAAATTTCAACATAGTCCTTCTCATTCAATATCCCTTTTAGGGTTACAATAGGTCCTAAAGAAAACCATAAGATGCTATCACAAACCCTGATATAACTACCTCCATGATTGATAGTTGTGTTGAGACAGCCTGAATCTTACGCTTTTGTAGGTGTTCTCCAGACATACACATGACCTGTATCCAGGAACAATGTGAACAATGATTCGTCGGACCAAATACCGTTTTTCGACTCGACCAAGATTTTCGCTCGTGACACCATTCTGGACGATATTTTGTATTGGCATTTATTACAAGTAGTGTGGGAATAGCTACTCTTACGTAAATGCTTTGTTTGTGAAGCTCCCTCCTACCTCTAATGGTTGATACCGGAACATGCAGATGCAGATTGAGCTCTTTGGTCATTTTGGTTGCAGCTGTTTTCTTTCTTCATGTCACAATCCGCTTCAATACCTCGTCCATCTGTTTTACTCAGTTGCCTTTCGTCCACTATTGTGTTTGACAAAGGATGATTTTCCTTGCACTCTATACGCTGTCATGAATTTCTATACCATAGATCGAAAAACACCCATTAGCCTGGGGATTGCAGTAACAGATATTCCAATTTAAACAGGCTCAAACAGATTGCCCTTTTCGCAAGGTCTGCAAGGTTTAACATTTTGCACTGTTCACCCCAAAAACACGATGACCTTAGCTTCATTACTCCTACCTGACAGTAGAATAACACATACACTATATTATATCAAAAAATACCGATGGCCAAACTTGCTTTTTATGGAATACGAAGAACATTCATAAACACGACTAATATTGATAGGTGTTTCCATTATTTTGATAACCACCTGTATGTACATGCCGTTTGGATTAAGGAACGCAGGACAGACATTTCAACGTCTAATTGATGAAACATTGAGAGGACTTAAGTGTCTTACATATCTTGATGATATTCTCGTCGCATTAGCTGACGCAGAAACACACCTGTCTGATCTAAGAGCAGTCTTTGAGCGCCTTAACGTGAAAGGCCTCGTGTTGAATGCTGACAAATTCGTTTTTGGCGGCCATGAATTGACATTCTTAGGTAGTTTCATTTCTAAACAGGTCGTTAAACCTTCACCTGAAAACGTGGCTGTTCTTAAAAATTATCCTTTGCCAACTACAGTTCGCGCATTGCATCGGTTTTTGGCAATGGTTAATTTCTACCGTAGGTTTATACCTAAGCCCGCTGTCAAACAAATGGAGCTGTATGATCTCATAAAGGGTAGTAAAAAGAGCGATTCTTCTCCACTTCAATGGACAGGGGAAACAAAAAATACGTTCGAAATTTGTAAACAATCAATTTCAGATGCTGCATTGTTAGCTTATCCACATCCAGAGGGTAAACTTTCACTTTCAGAGGATGCATCAGATACTGGAATTGGTGCTGTTATGCAACAGAAAATTAATAGCAAGTACGAACCATTAGCATTTTTTCCCGTCGATTGACACCTGCGGAGATGAAATATAGCACATACGATTGAGAATTGTTGGCCATATATAATGCCGTAAAACATTTTAACTACGCATTGGAGGGTAGGTTATTTTAAATCTTTACAGACCACAAACCATTATCGTTTGCTCTTCAGCAGAAACAGGATAAAATTTTGCCTCGTCAACGAAGACAAATCGATTTTATAAGCCAATATACCACAGACATAAGATTCGTTTCAGGTACAAAAAATTGTATCGCTGACGCATTTTTACGAATGGAGGAAATAAAAAATTATTCGTCACTCATTTTCAACAATACGGTTTTTTCTTCGGGAATACCACCTTTATACTGTAATATTTCAACTGGTCATGTGCACCCATACGTTCCAAAGAGCTTTAGGTGAGCAGTGTTTCTATCAGTGCATAATCTGGATCACTCTGACTCCAGACCAACTACTGCTGCTGTAAAAAATAGATATATTTGGAAGTCCTTAAAAAAGGACTTTTCCGACTGGTGTAAGGAATGTGTAGAATGCCAAAAATCAAAAATTAGTCGTCATACTAAATCTCCTATAGGACAATTTCCCTTACCAGGTGATAGATTTAGTCACTTACATTTGGATATCGTTGGCCTTCTTCCTTCATCACAAGGATTTATTTACATTCTTACCTTCATAGATCGCTATACTCGTTGGCCAGAAACCATTCCTATAAATAGATCAGTCAGCACAAACAGTAGCGGAAGACTTTATGTCAGGCTGGGTAGCCAAATTCGGAACTCCCGAAGTTATAACTACAGATCAGGGGCGCAATTTCGAAAGCGACCTATTTTCTGCACTGGCAAAAATTTTGGGGACGAAGAGAAATAGGACTATCGCCTAAAATCCGTCCGTGAACGGTCTCGTCGAACGTTTTCATAGGAAATTGAAAAAGGCTTTAAAATGCACTTTGGAGGGTGACGAAAGGTTGAGTGAAAAACTTATTTATTTATTATTCTTGGATTTCGCACTGCATTTAAAGAAGACATCGGCACGTTCCTGGCAGAACTTGTATACGGGACTAACCTCCACTTGCCCGGAGAATCTTTTTTGTCTATTGCAGGTCCAAATAATCCAAAACAGTTTCTCCAGGATCTGAGACGGTATTTTCAGAAAAATGGACCGAAGCCAACATCCGATCATAGTTCGAGGTCTTTCTTCGGTCACAGAGTTTTACGGAACTCTTCACATCTCTTTGTACGCCTAGACTGTATCCGCCGTCCTTTGCAACAACCGTAAACTGGACCCTTTGAAGTGCTGAAACGAAAGTACACGTTCTTCAACCTGCAGATGGGAACAAGCAAAAAGTGGATTTCCATCGACCGCTTAAAACTGGCCCATATGCTTCGTCCGGGGGGTCCTACGCCGGCGAAACTAGCTTTGAAGTCGTCCACAACTACCAGGTCCGAAAGTCACGCCCGTTTCCGGATTCCACAGCCATAAGTTTGGACTGGTAGAGGAGTCCTGTGGCGTCAGCACAAGAAAAATAAAACCCGAATGAAAATGTTCGACGATGTTCGCATCAAACTGTCGTGAGTGTCGTCGAACTACAATAAAATGAAAATCCAAATTTTCTACCAGCCTTCATTCCGTTTTCCCTTTTTCCTTTGCGTTGCTGGCTTACCGAATGTTAATGATTTTGTATAAGTTCAGTGTTATTAAAGTTTATTGCATACAACTGCTCGCCTAGGTTATTCGCATCTTGAAATAAGAGTCATGTGGGTGTAATTCAGATGAAGTCCGGCCTCGGAATTGTTTTTAAGCTAGACCACTGAAAATCCCACAAATGGAAACATCTGATAAAAATTGTTAATAAGTGATATACAGTTGGTTCTCTGTTTAACGACTTTCAAGGGACCGTGAAAAATCGTCCTTAAGTAGAGATCGTCCTTAAACAGAATTTGTGAAAAAATAACATTTTCCTTCACACTTTACAGGCTTAGGACTGTCAATATATTTCTTAATATATTGGAGTGTATAAAAATGTTATTTTTATTATCATCATCATTTTATTCACAAAAAGTTATTTTAAATTACATTAAAAAAAAGAGTACAAACAATACAATAAATTACGTTTTAAAAAATTCAAAGTGTTGATTGCTTCATCACCTTGTTTTCGTTATTCTTTTTTCCAGATTTTCTAAAATGTTAAATGAGTCACCTTCATTTTCGATGTAATATAGCATCGGAGAACATCTAGAGCAGAAATTGCATCTGTGTAAGACGGTGGCAGTGTCTCGTTTTCCATGTCTTCAACTTCACCTTCTTCATCTGACACTGTGTTTTCGTTTACAATATCTTCATAAATTTGTTCTACATTTCTGAAATCTGTTGTTAAAACATATTTATCACAATTATAGAAATCTTGAATTGAAACATCCTCATCTTCAACAAGACTTCTCCATTATTCAGGGGTAATGTCATCTTCGTTGATTTCTACATCCGTACTTTGCAGTTCCACTACAAGTTATTTGTGAATTCCAGCAGGGCGAGAGCAGTTTTTTATTGTGGATGAAGAAACTTCTTTCCATGCTGATGTTATCATGTGCATTGCTTCCTAGATTGTAAATTTTCTAATTTTTATACTGTGAGCCGAATTGTTTATTAATTTCCTAATTAAAGACTTTCTGTACTATGCTTTCACACTGCGAATGATACCCAGGTCTAAAGGCTGCAACTTGCTAGTGCAATTAGCTGGTAAGAATTGGATAGTCAAATTTGTAAGTCCAGGGATATTTGGAGTATGTGCAGTGCATCGGTCGATTAAAAGTAAAACTTTTCTCTTTTCTCTATGCATTTTTGCATCAAATTTTCTAATCCAGTCAATAAAAATTTGTGATGTTATCCACGCTTTGTTGTTTTTGCGGTACTCACAAAGTTTCCTGATGATATTCTTAAAACACCTTGGTTGCTTTGATTTGCCTATAACTAGTGGTGGAAATTTCTCAGATCCATCCGAATTAGTGCACAGTAAAACAGGCAATCGTTCCTTACTGTGTTTTCCATCAAAACACTTTTCACCCATATACGTTAAGGTTTTATTAGGCACCATATTGTAGAATAGGCCCGTCTCATCTGAATATGTTCTTCTCATCATATCCATCTAATATCCCCTTCAGCACTATTTTCCATTCATCCACTATTTTTTCATCTACGGAGCCACTTTCGACAGATATGCTTTTAAATACAAGCCCGTATCTTTCTTTGAACTTTGTTAGCCAACCAGCCGAAGCCTGAAAATTTTGCATTCCAAACTTTTCTGCCAGAATAATAGCATTTAAATATCACTCCGGACATTGGAATGTTAGATGCTCTTGCTTGATGAAACCACTGCAGGACTGCCTTCTCAAACTCTTCCGATCGGCCACATTGAATTTTCTGCCGTTTGGATTTGGATCCCAAACCAAATTTTTGTGCTGCTTCAAGAATTTTCTCTTTGCTTGCTAAAATTCCTTTGAGAGTAGACTCTGGTAGCTGAAATTGTCTTGCGAATTGGACTTTTGTTATTCCAACACTTTCTTCCCGGGTTTCAATAATTTTCACTTTTTCGTGTAGCGTAAGATGCTTTCGCTTTGATGCCATTTTGCTCTGCTCACCTCGTATTCGTACTGGAATGAGCTCCTACACACAACCATGAATTCTCTAAACATGAACACGTGCTTCCCAGAAGGAGTGAGAGAGGGGTGCTTTTGGACAGTTCGTAAATCACATGACAACATGGTAGGTACAATAGAGTGATTCCACACCCGCACTAAGAAATTCGATCCACCAGGGAAGAATGTCGATCTTCCGAGAAACAGTAATCCCCCCCTCCCCCGGTTTTTTCCACTGCAACAAGTCTATGATTGCAACAAACATAAAGGAAATTCCGGGTCTGTTATTGAAACCAAACTTCCCCACAGAAAGTAACCCTCCTGTAGATAAAATGTTGAAGAAAAAGTTTATCATGTAAGAAAAAGGGGCCGGGACCGGGACCGGGAAATATCGTCGTTAAATAGAGATCGTCGTTAAGTAGAGCGTCGTTAAACAGAGAACCAACTGTATTTAATTTTTACAAAATAATTAGCATATTAACTTTTAAATAACATGCAGTTAATTTTCTTTCTCTCACTTTGATTTTGACACCAGGAATATTATTTTATAATATGTTATTTACACTAAAATCTCAACGTACAGGTTTCTAAGCATATGGGATTGCGAGTGAAGCGAAATTTACGATTACGAAATTAGCTATAAATTCAAAGTTGATATATGTTTAAAATTACACTATAATAATATTTGTTAAATAATATTCTATACCGATATGTGGAAAATATTAAAAATCCTTTAATGGGAAGTCTAATAATTTTTTTCTAATATCTCTTACTCATGTTGTTAAATGGAAACATCTGATAAAAATTATTAATGAGTGGTCCGTCTAATCTTTATAGACTAATTATACATTAACATTAAAATAACATACAGTTTAATTTCTTTCCTCCAGTATGTTTGTGATACCAGGAATATTATTTTGTAATATCATACCTACATTATTAGCACGAAGTACAGATTATTAAGCATAGAGTGAAGCAAAATTTATGAATACTAAATTAGATATAAGTTCAAATTGGATATATGTTTAAAATCACACCGTATTAACACTCATGTTGTTAAATGGCAACATCTCATAACGATTATTAATGAGTGGTACGTCTAACCTTTATAAAATAATTATCTATTAACTTCGAAATAACATAAAGTTAATTTTCGTTACCCCAGTATCTTTTTGTTATAAGAAATATTATTTTATAATATGTTGCTCACATTATTAGCCAAAGTACAGATTATTAAGCATAGAGGATTGCAAGTGATACAAAATTTAGGATTGCGAAATTAGTTATAAGTTCAAATTTGCTATAAGTTTAAAATTATAATACATTAATATTTAGTAAATAATATTCCATATTTCTGTTCAGGAAATGTTAAGAATAATTTAATTCGATATCTAATGATTTTTTCTACTAACTCTTACTCGTGTTGTTAAATGGAAACATCTGATAAAAAATTATTAATGAGTGGTATTCTAATCTTTACAAAATAATTATTATATTAATTTTGAAATGACATACAGTTAATTTTCTTTTTACCACTAAGATTTTTAAACCAGAAATATTATTTTATAATATGTTATCTACACTAAAAGCTCAAAGTACAGATTTCTAAGAATATGGGATTGAAGTGAAGCAAAATTTATGATTGCGAAATTAGTTATAAATTCAAATTTGATATATGTGTAAAATTATACTACTTTAATATTTAGTAAACAATATTCCATATTGATATATGGGAAATATTAAGAATAATTTAATTCGAAGTCTGACGATTTTTTTTCTACTAACTATTACTCATGTTGTTAAATGGAAACATTTGATAAAATTATTAGTGAGTGATACGTCTAATCTTTACAAAGTAATTATCATAATAATTTTGAAATACCAGGAATTGATACCAGGAATATTAATTTATAATATTATTTTACATTAAAAGCTCAAAGTACAGATTTCGAAGCATATAGGATTGCAAATAAAGCAAAATGTACGAACGCAAATCAAATGTAATTTCTTTAAAAAAAATCAGCATTTGGTAATGGTAAATTTTGAGCATTTCACACTGTTTAATCCGAATACCAGACGCTTTTATTAATAAAAGTCCTTTAAAGTGTAAAATAAATAAAATAATTATCTAGTAACTTTGAAATAACATACAGTTAATTTTCTTTCTCACAATATGTTTTTAATACCAGAAATATTATTTTATAATATGTTATTTGCATTAAAAGCCCAAAGTACAGATTTCTAACCATACAGGATTGCGAGTAAAGCAAAATTTACAAACGCAAATCAACTAGGAATTCTATTAAAAAAATCAGCATTTGATAATGGCAAATTTTAAGTATTTTCACACTGTTTAATCCTAATACAACACACTTTTAATAAAAGTCTTTTAAATTGTAAAATAAAACCATACATAAATTTCGCCTCTCGTTGTTCAGCCGTGAGAGTAGAAAAAAGGGACTTCTAAAGTATTTTTAGCGCGAAATTTACATTCTGGTGCGTTCTGTAAGTATGACTTTAACCAAATTTATATTCAGTCTGAAAAGGATATGAAATATTCATTACCAATATATTTACTTTACGGCATCTATTAACCTGAAGGGGGGAATTTTTCGAGTTCTCTTACTTTATATTCAATTTTTGAAAAACGGTTCAAATATTTATACTTGACTTTTGAGTGAAGTATTTTGCTGCTTTTGACGAGAAAAATGGATATCGGAAAAACGGGCACATATAAAAGCATTGAAACGCCGCTTGGGTTATGAGAAAAACGTATAATTACGTAATATATATGCATTATGATTTTGAATAGAACTCCATGTCAAATATTTATAAGAAAAACATTCAACGTGTGATGCATATATGTTTCCTCGCCATCTGAGAATTATAATATAAGATAAATAAGACAAAATATGCCCAAACTAAGTGCAAGAAACTAACGCGATATTTAAATAAATTTTTCCGTTCTGAAACATTTTAGCCATCTCATCTTTTCTGACTCTTTTGAGCCTTCTTATTTTTGATGTATAGAATAAATATGTATTAGGGCTATACTCAAGTTTTCAAATTTGTATAAAACTCTGCATCAAATATTTATGAATATAAATTACAATTTACAATGTGTACAAAAGGACATAAAACGAATTTTATTATTGAAAAATCACACTTAGAAATTTGTAAAGTAAAATATATATGTACTAATTGGTACCCGTCAAAACATTACGGCTGGATAGTAAATATATGTACTAATACACAAATGTGCTATACTCAACAGATCATTGCCACTTTGAAAAATTACTATTGAACCCAATAAAAAGAAATATGGTTACTCAATAGAGCGAAATAAACAATTTCCGTCTGTTTTAATTCTATATATCACAAATATAATTAAAAATAAAAATGGCAGCGAGAGATCTAGAGAGATTCCTCGGAATAAACATATGAATGTGTTTATGCGGCCTCCTGATTAGTTAGTATCTAAAGCCAGATTTAAACACGTCACTGAGTATCCGCGGAAACAAATTAACGTGTATATTCGGACTCGTGCTTAGTGAGTATCTAAAGTCAAATTTAAACATATCACTCAATGGGCATGCACAGAAAGCAGTTTTTAATTGCAAATTATCACTAATTAATAGAAAACTGCGGTTTCAAAAACCAAATACGACATATCTAAGGATTAAAATCTATCGTTCTAGAACAAAATGAAGTAAATTGATTCACTAGTTTTCTCTCACGGACTGCCCAAATAATAGGCCTAGCCACTTGAAAAAAAAAGTATATATCTCTCTCTATATATAAAGATACATCCAGCACTACAATGCATTCTCTTTGAACGTAAGCGACTACTATTTATCATCAGTGAAATGAAACATCTAAAATTCTCCTGCTGACACAAACAATTCGATGTTAAAATCCATGGATTTTACTCGAAGTTCAGGAGGTGTTTTGCAGAAGCTGTGCCATGTGTCAAAGTGTGGGATGTAAGAGAGCTTTTTTACTCCGACGAATAAAAATCTACTTTTTAAGTTTACCTATTACATTTCTGTTATTTTTCTTTTTGGTTTCTTAGTTTATATGAGTTTAAAATTTTTTACTGCATTCAGAAACATAGAATTATATAATTTAACATTCATGTCAAATAGATTCCCATGTACTGTGCATTTTCTAGGAGCATTATTCAGTCAAAATTTGTGGTGATTAGAATATGATATTATGTTATGATTAGAATATAATATTATGTTATGATTAGAATATAATATTATGTTATAATTTTTATGCAATTTCGTTATTTTTTAAGATGAAAAATGTTTTAACTTTAAACCAAATAACCTACATTGTTGCCCTAACCCTTTCCAGCATGGTGGGATTAAAAAAGTCCCACCTAATTAAAAAAAAAATTCCTTAAATTCTATTCACTTGAGCTGCATTTCAGATATAGAATACAATTTGCTTTTAGTCATAGTTTTAGGTTGTAAATGGCAGTACATAACAGGGTTCTTCATTTTTGCATGAAAATTTTCTAAAGTAATCAGTAAAAAGTGTCTTTAGGACTGCTCATTTTTTTAAGGATTTTGAAAATATTTATACATGTAAAATGTTATTAATTACATTTTTCATTGTTCAACCTTATTTTATAAACAAAAAATATATCATTTATAATATTTTTAACGTTTATTTTTTACTTGAATTACGTGGGACTAAAACAGTCACGCCACAATCTTGAGATTTTCACCGATAGATGGCAGCAATGCAATTTTCCGTTGTTTTGAATCAATTATTATATTTTTTCCCGTTAATTTTGGTTAGTTTTTTAGCCATTTTAGTATCAGCCGTCTTCATTTAGAGGCTGTCACTGATACTAAGATATAGAAAAAGTTGGTGAACAACGGAGGTCTCTCAGGAGCTTTTGTCCTCACAGTACAAAGGAGTTGTACAAAAAGTGCCTCAAGAAATTGCTTTCAAGAAAAGCGATTGTGGACATTGTGGGTGGTCTAGCTAGAAATTCCAGCAAGACAGGTGTAAACCGCGACGGTTGCTGAAAGTAAGGCAATATATTGACAATTGAGATTTGGGGAAGCAAGAATTTTCAATTCAGAATAGGAATTTTTTAAAATTGATAATTCTAAATAATTGTTATTATATATATGTGTGTGAGTAATAATTATCAAAAATTTATTTTAAATCAATTTTTGATGGAATTTTAATGTATATATCTTATTTTCAATGATTTATATTATATACTGCAAAACTATTGTAATATCCACTATGGTGTAGGGAATGTCTTTGTTGCATGGTGGGACAAACGGTACCCCACCTCCCCCTGTAAAAATAAAAACAGCAGAAATTTTTTGGGGGGCATAAAATATCTATGTAAGTGCATCTGATCCTTTATACAACATTTGTTTCCAAATTTCAGTTGTATTTTAATAAAGCGTGTCGCAAAGGGCTAAAAGCAAAATTTCGTTACATTGTTGGGAAATGCTTGTCGTTGGCAGATCTTCAAGAAACAAATATGTGCCAACTGCAAAATTTTTATATTGGACAACAATAATTAAGTTTTTACTCCAAACTACAAATGTGAGTTGAACTGCTCCCCCATTGGTGCAGCCATCTAACAGCCAATCGTTGGGTTAGCTGCAGTGCCAACCGTTGTTTCAACATAAATACAAAGGATAAATCCTGTTGGCCAACTATGCAAAATTCGGTTGAATATGCTAAATCCGGCACCAATTTCCGAACGGTCTTGTGTTACATGGGAATGAGCTACTGAAAAAATACTACCTTACTTAGTATCCTTGAATATTAGTTTAAAAATAATTTCATCTGGATGTCGGATAATTTTGTAACATGCACAATGATAAAACAAATTAGGTGGTAGAACTAAAGAAAGAAGAAAAGGAAGCTTATAAGCTTCATTGTTAGGATGCCTAATACGTAAAATTCGTATTTTAAAGGTAATAAAATGGCTTTTTGAATAATATTATGAAATAATTTATGACATTATAACACATATACAAATAAGTACATAGACAGTAATGTCGATCTGATGATAAACCCCGTTGACACTATAATTTTGATAAAAACACGCATTTTCGTCAAATGGTAGCCAAAGAGCTCTATGTTCGGTTAAGATTTAAAATATTAGATCAATATCTTTAAAATTACAATTTTGAGGGTAGCATGTATAATATTATATTCGAACTTTTGAAATACATTCCTTTCCTTTCAGTTGTGAATTTCCATTTGCAGATTTGGGGCTTCACGTTATTCGACCTAGATTTGGCACGCATTCTTCATTTGTTAGACATGAAGATGTCAAGACTTATTTTCGGAGTCTTAGGATTTTAAATTGTTTCATGAATGAATACAAAACTCTCTTCCTACTAAGCTAAAACACATAACGACTTGGCATTAAGGAAACGTAACCCACATGCATTATGAGAGCTGACAGTACATTCTTAGTATTTTGGTTTTGAGTTTCGAGAAGTTCAACGAAATTTCTGACTTTTAAATAAACATAAGCTGAGGTGAGAGTATTTTAAGTCCTAATCTATATGCAAAGGTCGCTCCACATAATTGAAATTATAATCATAGGAAATAAATAAGTACAAGTTGAACAAAAATTAGGTTAGTATTTTACAAAATATCTTCCCTAAAATGATGTGCAGTTGTCTCGCCGGTCAGTTCACCCTCCAATTTAAGTTGCGATGGCGATTTGTGGAAGCTGAGTCAGTGAACCCTGTCAAAATGATGAACCCAAGTTTCAGTGGTTATAATAACTGTCTTTTCGTATTTCGGATCCTTTTCATATATTTGTTCTGTATTAATGCACAAAGAATTTCATTTCTTAGCACTGAATCACTCACCTCTATCGATGCATGCAAAAGTTCTTTCAGCAACTGCTCAACGGTGAAACAGAACAGTTAATAACTTTTGCCCCAGATTCTCCTTCATTTCAGAAAGTCGTATCCAGTTTCATTTTTTTCGGTGTTGCATTGTTGCCAAGTCCAGAAAAACATACTTAGTGTGTATATGGAACGACCTTTAAAAAATGAGGAAACATATTTGCTACGCTATTACGTGTTTGAAAAATAACGCTCTGGAACCTCTACGATGTTCAGTCAACTTTCAGAATTTTCCATGACTCAGGAAAGAAAAAAAGAACTTTTCCAGTAATTTCAGAATTTGCTGAAACGCTGAAGAAACAAGTACATCGCAGTTATTCTTTGGCTGAAAGTCATTTTTCATCTAAAATATATGTATGATAATCACTGCTGGTCATTTAATTTATTCCGCAGCAAAAAATAAAATAAAAATAAATAATAATAATAAATAGCAAATAATTACTAATTATTACTTACTTAAATAATGACTTAATAAATAGTAAATAATGAATAAGCATTTATTGGGGATAATCAATACTACTTTTTGAAAATTTTTTAGGGTAAAACAGGTTAAGAGAAATGCTAATCTGACGTATAGTTAAACTTGTTATGAAACATGACCAAACCTCTGAAAATTTATACAGTTGAATTATTTTAGAATATACAAAAAAATTATTATATGAAAAACAGATTAAAATTGTTTTATCAAACATATTTTAAAATTTCATGGGAATCTTTTTTATGAAATATCCACTAAGTTTAGGAGAATACAATCGAAAAGTCTTATTATAATGCATTGACTATTCAAATTTTCAATGTACCAGACGGGGTGCCCGAAATAGCAACTAAAGTCTTCCGGGACTGAATACCTACCAGTTAATAGGCTGCCATTGCAATTTGGACGGAGCCCAAGGGATCTGATAGGTACGTCTGTGGGGATCGTACCTTCTCCCCCTCTCTCTGACCGCATGGAATGACTCTCCGGTGTGCAGATTTAACGTGCTCATATCCGACCAATACACACAGGTATTTAATGGCGTCGTCGAACTGAGTATCCATTCCAAAAACCAACTCGTTATCACTAGGCTACCCTGGGCGCCTATTATTGATTATTCATAACTGTTCATTACTTTGATTGCATGACTATTATTCCTTTGGTCAAACTGTGTTTATTTATCTTGAAAATTCTACCATTATATTAATAATTTTTATTTTGTTGCCTTAGGAATTGTCACCATAATTTAGTCCCATTTTATTTTCGAGCTATGAAATAAATATTGCTTACTGGCTATAAAACATTTCTTTCCGTTCTTACAGAAAAGGAGAAAAATAAACTTATACAAATATACGAACCTATTATGCTAAAGATCGTGTTTCCGGAGAATTATGCATTCGTTTGGAATGGTAGCAGCGTCCATTGATCATCTTTCAACCGAGACGTCAGAAATGTTCCGATAAACATTGACGTTCCCGATATGAAAAAAAAAACGTTGATTTTATCTCAACTTCGGATACATTATTAACTCAGTCCTGCTAAATGTTATCGAAAGTTGCAGTATTAGAAATTGTTATAAAGATGGTTATTTTTTTTTATTCCTTATTTTATAGATATGGATGGGTGTAAATATTTGCAATTCCGCATCGCTTTGAAAGCATGCTCTAAAACCTTGCATTAAAAAGTCTTCTATAAACAAACTTAGGTCGAAATAAACTAAACTTCTCTTTAGGAATGATTTGCAAATTTGTAAAGGGAATCCTTTGGAAATGCAAGAAAGGTAAATGGAAACAGAAATAGTATGCATAAAAGTGCGATGAACTCTGGAGTGGCACAGACTGTCTGCACGATGACCATTATTGTGGCTTCCATTTAAACTGTGGTATAGAGACGCCCGGCGACAATGATGCGGACAACGACAAAACTAAATACAGGAGTGACATCAGTCATCTTTCCCACGGGTCCCGGTTCTGCGTGCAGCATCATGAGGGACGTATTCGTGTCTGGAGACACCGAGGATAACGCACGTGGCATGCCTGCATACCACGTGTATATCGATATCCTCATACGGCCCCGGCACCTCGTGTGACGGTATGGGCAACCACTGGGTACACGACACTAAAACCTCTTGTTAAAGGTTTTCGGTTATCTGAACAGACAGCGTTACTTTTCTCAGATATTAAGGCCGGTGGCTGTACCCTATCTTCGAGGCCTCGGAGACGCCATCGTTCAACAAAATAAAGCCAGACCGCATGTTGCCCGTCGTGTCCTGACCTACCTCGAAACAGACGGTGTTTGATTGTTGCCCTTAACAGCTCTCTCACCCATTTCAAACATTTAGTCATGGATTGCTGTGATACTTGGCCGCCACCACTCTTCAGCCACTACGATTCATGATGTGTGACATAGACGTTTTATATATATATATATATATATATATATATATATATATATATATATATAATGTTAAAAAACTAGTAATTTCATAATTCAACACCCTTAACATTTAAAAACTATTAATTCTTCAATTTAGTATTCAAAATTACATACCCCTTTTTAATCTCTTAAGTTATTTAATTCCCTTTGGACATTCGTGTTAAATTCCGAAAAATAATTCCAAATTCCAATATGGTCGTCCCAGTAAAACTTATGTAAAAATCCCATTGTTACAATCTTTGGTCACCCCAGGCAATTTCATTAAAGATGGTGTAACGCGTCGATCGAGGTAGCATTCGACTCAACAAAAAATCACAGCCAAATAAATTAAAATCGACGAATTTATTTCAATTCGGAGGAGAAAATTTGGAGATTGAAGATCCGTTACATAATCAATGAAAGTCCTCTAAAATGACGACTGAGTCCGTTAGGAGGAGTTACCACTTGGAGTTTCGCTAATTCAATATCATCGAATAGTTCGTTGAAATTAGAGCAAGTCCCTCGATTTTCACTTCCTGCAGCGTGGATGACTGCGAGGTACTTTATAGAATCAGGATGATCCGGCCTTGATGATCTCGATGAACTGTACCCAAGCTTCCTAGCCGAAGCTAAAAATTCTCTTCGTGAGAAATAAGCCGCCGACTACGCAAGTCCGCGTATAGCCGTTTTCTTTCGACCCTGGATGGTCGGAGGAGTCTACCACAGCTTAGCCGGTCGCTAACTAACTTTTTCTCGCCCCGTCTAATTTTGGACTCTCTCGCTCCGTCCAGAGAACTCGTCTCCTATTGGCTCTGCTAATCGTGATGTCATTCTAGACTTTTCGATTTGCTGGCAGGCAAGGTTAAAATTCTAGTGATTTCATAGTGGTCCGCGTCATTAATCTGGAGCACCGTGGCGAATTTCTGTTCCGCCAAGATGTCACTTTTTTCCCACCGCTTTGTGTTCCTTTCGTTCCAGCTCGCTGTCACCTGTTATACGTTAAAGGGGGGGCGTGTCGGTCAGTTGCGACATATTCCAGCCATGTGCTGCGTATATTTTAATTGTGAGAATTATTTTAATTCGTCACAATGGCTGTCTTTTTTATGAAAAGGGACGCGGCGCAGCGTCACTACAAATTTAAATCAGTTCTGCACATCAACAACAACTTTTAACCAATCAACTATTAAGACACACCCTTTTGTCACTTGATGGACTGAAGTTTATATAAATTTTGACGTCCAAAATTAGGAAGCACTCCTGTACTTCCTCTTGCAGCATTCATCCCGACGGAGCGGTCGGCGAATTTAATAAACATGTAGTTCGAGGAAGTTGTGTTATAATTTGTGTATCCGAGGGTTGAGATGAATTGCGGGAACTGTTTTAAAAACGTTTGTGATGCACGGCCGGGTGATAAGTCATCCATTTTACCCTCAATTAGATGAAGCAAGAAGAATCATAATCAAAACTATGCCACTCAGCCCTTCATTCTTCGGCCCGCGTCCGTGCCATTACATATATATATATATATATATATATATATATATATATATATATATATATATATATATTTATATATATATATATATATATATATATATATATATATATATATATATATATATATATATATATATATATATATATATATATATATATATATATATATATATATATATATATATATATATATATATATATATATATATATATATATATATATACATACATATACATATATGCATAAATCTTAGTACCCATTACGAATAGTTCAGCTATTCTAAGGCATTTTCTTTTTTATTTCACAAACAAATGTTTCCCAGTGGAAAGTATTTTATCATTTCATCGACTACGTCCGAGTTCGGTGTGGGAAAATATTCTCTCTCTCTGCGCTAAGCCCATATAATCCCGCTCTCACATTATTTATACGACCAGCTTAAGGCGATTTGCTAGCATTATTCAATATCGTTTTATTCTCGATATTTGCATCACTACTCTGTCATAGCCTACGAAACATCTTTTCGTATTTCCCCCTCCCTAATAGTATGAAAAATAAAAATAAGAAAAACTTACGGAAATATCTGTTCTTATTATGCAAAGGACCTCGTTTCCTGAGTATTATGCATTCATTTCAAACGGTTAGGAGGGCCATTCATCATCTTTCAACCGAGACGTCAAAAATGTTCCGTTGCAAAACATTGACGGACCGATACGGGAAAACCTTTGGATATTATCCCGAATTCGGAGAGAATCTAACGGCTGTTGTGTATCGAGTATTATCGAAGCACGGGGATGTGCAAAATTTTGTGTAAAATAAAATTCTTTTGTTCGGAGGTTCTTTTTTTATTATGGGGAGAAATCGGTAGAGAGAAGAGATAAAAGTACTTATATTTGTCCTCTCTTGCAGAGTATAGCTGAAGTTATAAAAACTTTAATTTTGCGTTGTAAAATAAAATATATATGACATATATTATATATATATATATATATATATATATATATATATATATATATACATTGCCCTCCAAAAGTTAAGGTACAACATGATTTTATGTCTAATTTAAAAATGAATGAACACAGAATCAAGAAATTTTGACGACATGTGCCCTAAACAGTTCTCTATGAAATACGACAAAGAAATTTACATAATTTACATAATTTACTTAAAGCAAAAAAGCACTGGTCATAGAGAACTCAATTTTTGAAGAAAAAAATACACCACAGTTTTATGTGGAAAAATCTCATGGAAACATGAAAATGGTTTCTAAAAAGGTATATGTCCACCCCTAGCTGCAATGCACCGACTTTCCATGCTGCGATTTAAGTCAACCTGGACTCATCTGTCCATAGTTGTCTGGCCCAAATTATATGTTCTCTAGCGCAACATAAAAGAGCACTTCTCTGTCGTCGGTTAAGTGGAACACACACAACTGGTCGTCTTGCATATATACCACAATTTTGAAGGCGTTATTGCGCCATATTAGTTGATATTCGTGTCCCTGGAGTGATAAAATGATCTGAAACAAGCTGAGGCACAGTAATGCTTCTCCTTCTTCGGGCCGAAAAAGCTAGAAAGTGGTCTCCCGCAGGTGTTGTAACACGAGGTCGGCCTGGAACATGTCTTCTAGACATACAATCTTCTGATTCAAACTGATTCCACAGTTATTGGACCACACTTCGAGGCACATTGAGACGTCTAGCAGCATCAGCTTGTTACAATCCCATTACAATCCATCCGATAATCCGCCACCGTAATGAATCGGGTGAAGGACTTCTCCCAGATATCGGTTGACTCTCCTGGGTACTGTCACCGAAATTTCCAACAAAAATTGAAAATAAAAAATCATGCACAAAATTTACACAGAAAGTCAGGAAAGTTTGTTTTTTCCAGATTTTCTTTTACTCTTATATAAGTGACAATTCTTTAAATTGAATATGGAGACCAAGGTTTTTTTTGCATATCTTTTCTTAAAATTCGATTCTATCATTCATATACACTATGAATTTTATTGTTACTGCCTTTATTTTAACGGTAAGGTTCAAAAACAGGTTGAAAAACTTGGTGAAAACGGAATAATATATATATATATATATATATATATATATATATATATATATATAATATCTTTTACACATCTTCAACGAATTTCCTAGCAGGGATTAGTCGTTCCATTGTGGTCCCTGGGACAAATTTTGAAATTATTGGAGAGCTTCTAAGTAATGAACGTATCATTATTAGAAATTATCTACTTAAAGGAATAGTGGACCTTTAAGCAAAAACATTTATTATATAAAATGAATTTGATATGTAGATGGTCTTTTATTCTAAAATATATTTCATAAATGTCATGCAGAATTTTACCAGGGAAATTTCTATATCATTATAAAATATAGATTTAAAATGCGCGTAAATAACCCTTTGTCATGGATTTAAAGCTTTTACGATTTGTCTTTTACGTATTTTTTTTGTTTTTACATATACGTATAAGGTTACAATCCTAAGAACAACTGAATTATTCTCTGCTAAAATTAGTGAGTGTTTTAATACATATTATCTTTTAGACATCTTGAACGTACTCTGCAGCAGGGCCGTACCGATCTATTGTGGCGACGGGCAAACTTCTAAAATCGGTGACTTTTTCATATTTTTGGAGACTCTTAAGTAATGAATGTATCATTATTAGAAATTATCTACTTAGCAGAATTTTGGACAATTAGGGGAAAGTATTTATTAAATAAAATTAATTATATATGACGATGTTCCTTTGTTCTAACATATATTTTATAAATTTTATGGGGATTTCTGCCACAGAATTTTTTACAGCACTGTAAAACATAGATTTAAAATGTGAGTAAATATCCCTTTGTCATAGATTTAAAATTTTTACGATTTGTTTTAAATCTAAGATTGTTTGAAAATTGTTAGTTATTTTTCTTTCAACATTTATTATATCACTTGCTTAAAAATGTTGTTGTTGTACTTAAATATTTCATTGATAATTAGGAGTATATTTACTGCATTAAATAATCAGGAGTATATTTACTTTATACATAAACATTTCATTAAAAATTTAAAAATTATTATTTTTAATATGTTGAAAAGAGAGAGTTCAAGTGTATTTTATAATGCGTTTTATCGATGCAAATTGAATTTGATATTTTAAAATTGAAATAGTCAATTTCTATTTCTATTTCAATGTTGTTGTCAATTTATATTTCTAGTCAAGTTATATTTAATTTACAATTCGTATTTCTACGTTGTAAAATATAGGTTCCATATTATTTGTAAATCTTAAGTACTTTACATTTTTGTGAGGCATAAAATTAGTTAAGCACTAGAAGACAACTAAATAAATAGATGTTAAAATAGTAATATCTAGATATAAACTGCAATGACTTAAACTTTTCGCTGAGAGAAATTAACTATTAATTCGGTTTAGTAAAGAATCTAGAGTACGTTCACTAAATATGTATGCAAAAATAGAAATATTCTTCTTTGTGTTCCGAAACAATAAAGAAACCATGTTTTTCCTAAACGAATTTATTTATGAAAATTAAAGAATTTTTACGTTCTCCCACATGACTTCTGCCTCATGAAAAACTTTCTTTGAAAACAAAATACTGTGATTTATAAGGTGAAAATAAGTTTTACTATTAACTCCTGTTTCACCGCTCTATAAATAAAAAACTTTCTATCACCAATTTTATAGTGTCTTAAATACCACCTGAATAGAATATGAATAGGGTGAAAGTATAGCACAACCCCTAAAACACCTTTCCTTTTCCCTTTTCGTGTATTGCATAAGAACAGCATACATACCATAATAACAATATCATAATTGAGAGCCTTACGGTAATATAAATGATGAGTGATTTGAACCGCTACCATCTGCGACTAAAGTACAACATTTCTCATGTGTCATTCAGGCTGTACTGTAGCAGTAACTCGTATGAAACATATATTTCATATTCGATGGGCCATTTTTTATGAAGTGGCATTTCTTTTTACCACTGCAGTGCTAGATGCAAGGTTTATAAATGACCCGAGGAAAATAATGTCTGTTTTTTAAGAAGGCTGCCAAGCTATTTTTGGATAGGTGCCAAGATGTTTTAAATTTTGAATAAATATATCCCTTGACATGGTTTTTCATATACACGTAAACAGTTTTTTTTTTCTCTATCTAGAAGCTCACTTCCAATACCTTTCATTTACTTACTGTTTGGACTATATTTATGTTGCTTAATAACTACTTTACACAACGATGCGATTCAGTGATCATAAATTTCACTAACAGCACTTTCTCATGACAGTTAAATTTGAAAAATATAAATAAATAAAAAATGCGATTGGGTACACACACACATATATATAAATATATATATATATATATATATATATATATATATATATATATATATATATATATATATATATATATATATATATATATATATAAAAGATTTAAAATTTTCGAATTGAGATTCAGATGAATTGTTGAGAAAACACATAGCGTTTTCCCTGTTTGAGCGTTTAATTATATAAGAACCCTATTTAGGAGAACATTCATTGAGGAGGAGTATTTTATTAAGAATTCTCTACGCAGAACCAATAAATGCTCAACGTAATCTTTTTTTACAAAAGCGCAAAGAGGCGAAGTTTGTATGATACTGCAAAAGCAGCATCATTCGGTAGCCATAGTTACGTATACTGTTCCTGAGATGAAGAATGTGCAATAAAATATTATTCCAGATATTTTTCTTTTCGGTAAATTTTGTGCAATCTAATTTTTGAAATGTTAAAACTTAAAGGAATTCCTAAATGAATCCGAAAAAGTATGCTCCGAAAATGTAATGATTAAATGTGTTAAAGGAAGCATGTTAAAGGAAGCATTTTTTAAAGGATAAAGTTTGAAGCACATGAGGTCTAAAAGGAAAAGAAATTAAAATGATGTGTAAAATTTAGAGAATTGCTAAACGTTTTTAATAACATGTTAACGGAATAAATAGAAAAAATACAACATTTAAATTGCAACCATTTGAAATTATTTTTCCAACTTTTACTATTAATATTTATAAATGGACAATGTTCAAATCTAATCAATATCTGTGTGAATATTATGCTTAAAAATTAACAAAGCATATTAAATGAAGAATTGGAATTTTTAAAGAATGAATACAGCCTTCTAGGTATTGGTTTTTCTCGTATCTAAACGTAATAATTTTATTGATATTTCTAATATAAATATGTTTGCCATATTCACATTCCATGGATTTGACACATAATTCTTTGTATTAAATCCTATAAAAAACTGTTCCCATAAGTACACATAAACATAATATATTTCCTTTAGAATAATCTGTTTTCAAATGGGAAAACACAATTATCCATTGCATTTTAAATATTTATAATAATTTTAATTTTATTACCAAAGTGCCCAGAAATAACAAAAAATCTTGAAGGAATATCTTGGGATTCGAAAATATTATTAATTTACACACACACACACACACACACACATATATATATATATATATATATATATATATATAAAGAGAGAGAGAGAGAGAAATATATATGAGAGAGATAAAAATTATGCGCTTGTAAATTTATTCAGGCTACACCCTCAATAGAAAAAAGCTCTAAATATATATTGCGCTGTCTTTATAAATGTTATATTATATGTATTGTATGTAACAATGATAAATTTCAAGCTGTTAATTCAAAATTATAACAAATAGCTTTAATATGGATATGAACTTTTTATGCACCGATATGTTCAGAAATCATTACAAAATATTGACGGTATATCTTAGGATACGAAAATATTATCGATTTACACATACAAATGCTTCTAAATATATTTACGTTATGCCCTCAAGAGAAAAAGCTAAATATACGTCTTGCAATTGGCTTTATAAATGTTATATTTTGTGTAACACTTACGAATTTCAAGCTGATAATTCAAAATTCTAGCAAATAGCTTTAATATGGATATGAACTTTTTATGCAACAATCTGTTAAATCCAAGGAGGAATTTTTATGAGCATGAATGATGGACCGAAAAAGAATTATTGAAGGTACCATCTGCGCTACAAACGCCGTATTTTTCATGTGCCACTTCAGCAATTTCGCAGCTTTAACTGCTATATATCAAATATTCGTGCGGGATATTCTGTAATTTATTGAAAGATACTTTCCAAACTTAAAAGAAAGCCTAAATGATTCAGCACTCGGGACACATTTTTCTGTCCATATTTTTTTAATATCAGATAATAGTTTAATTAAAAATAATTTGTCATGGATTTAAATATTATCTTATATTTCGGACTGTTTAATGATCCTTGGCGAATAAAAGTGTTTCTTATCTATTATGGTTTTAAATAAGTCTAATGGCTGTGCATTTTATGGAGATGAATGAGCGATATAAATTCTCCATAAAACCTTTTCCTTGGTAAGTTTACTCGTTCAAGCTTTAAACTATTTTAATACAACAGTTTTAATGCATGCCGTGTGAATAAACAGTTCAATCAATTAAAACATTCAAAGTGCAGTATTTCAATTTAAATTAATATATATTATTTATAAGCATAATTAAAAAAAACATTTCTGAACTAAGTATGTAGTTCAGAGATTTGGAGCAATATAGTCATTTCTGTGCTATTTGGGGCCCAAACGAATAAAATATACTTTTGAAATTACAGTTTAAAGTTGATTTAGTAAGTCTGAAACACCCCACGTCGAAAATTGTGAACTTGGTATTGTGAATAGTCTTGAATCTGAGACGTAACCGGTGACAGTACGAACAATTGTCGGACTTTGAGAGGGGTCATATAGTAAGTCTCAGAGAAGCAGGTTGGTCGAACAGGCGTATCGGCCGCAACCGCGGTCGGAGAGATATGGTAGTTGCTCGGTGTTGGCAACAATGGATTACGGAAAGGATAGTCTACCGTCGCGGAGGGTCAGGGCATCCAGGAACACAAATGCGCGCGAGGATCGCGCAATCATATAAGCTGCCACGTCCACACCAACTTCGTCGCGAGAATCGGTTCGACGCCATTTACCACCTTCCGGACATCCGGTGGTATCAAGGGAAGTTATTCGGAGACGACCGGCCGACGCAGGTAATAGGAGCCGATGTCCATTAAGACGCCTGCCACTGACCCCACATCATAGGCATTGTCAATTGGATTTTTGCCGACCACTGGCAAGCTGGAGTGTGCCCGACTGGAGGCGTGTGATCTTCAGCGATGAATCCCGATTCAGTCTCAATAATTATGACCAGCGCATGCGAGTGTGGAGGAGGCCAGACCACCGGTCCGATCTGGCATTTGTTGTTGAGAGGCGTACGGCGATTACACAAGGTTTGATAGTGTGGTGAGTGATTTGTTGAGACACACGATCACCTCTAGTCGTCCTTCAACGCACTGTGATCGCACGCAGTTACGAGGACGAGATTTTAAAGCCAGTTGTACTGCCTATGCTATCAAGTCGCCAACTATCAAGTGCCTATACTATCAAATCGCCAATATAGGTGCCATTTATCAGCAACACAACGGTCGCTCACATATTGCGCGACTCTCCCAACAATGTCTTCAAGAATATGACGTACTCCCATGGCCTGCCAGGTCAACAGACCTGTAACCAATAGAGCACGTCTGGAACGTTCTTGGAAGGCAACTGCAGCCGTCCCGGAATACTGTAGAATTAAATGCCCAGTTGTAAAGATTATGGTATGTTCTTCCGCAGGAGGTCGTAGGTGACCTCACTTATTTGATTATACGCCATGTTTTGGCTTGTATAGCTGCCAGAGATGGATTTACTACTTACTTATTTGTAACCTTTTTCATACCATAACTTCTTAATAAATCGGTCTGTTATATATACATACACACACACACACACACACACACACACACATATATATATATATATATATATATATATATATATATATATATATATATATATATATATATATGTGTGTGTGTGTGTGTGTGTGTGTGTGTGTGTGTGTGTGTGTGTGTGTGTATGTGTGTGTGTGTGTGTATGTGTGTGTGTGTGTGTGTGTATATATATATATAATAGTGGACGAAAGGGATAGCTGATTGAAAGGGACTGACGGGTGTTGAGGCAGATTGTGACATCAAAAAAAGAAGACAACTGCAGCCAAAGTGACCGTAGAGCTCCATCTGAATCTGCAGGCTCCAGTATCAGTCATTACAGGTAAGTAAAAACTCCACAAACAAAATATTTAAGGCAGAGTAGTAATTCCCAAGCCACTTGTAACAGATGTGAATACAAAACCTCCTCTACAGTGGTGCCACGAGCACAAATCCTGGTCGAGTGATACGTCGAAATATGACACTTGTTTAGACGAATCCTTGTTCACTTTGTCCTCCGCAACAAGACGTTCGTATGTGTGAAGAACACCCGGTCACCTCAGAAGAGAAGATCCCTCAGAAATTGGTCGCTCAGGAGTAGTTCTTTTTTCATGAGGGGTGGAAAGTATCAAAAGCGGGAGAGGAGGAGACTGTCACCAAGCACCCCCACCCCCCTCTTTTCGCGAAATAACGGTATTAAGGAAAGTAAGGAAAGTAAGGAAAAGTCGAACGGGTGTTTCTTTCTGCCAATGGGTAATTGTTTACCTATTGGCAGAAAGGGGAAAGAAGAGGCAGTGTTTATAAGAGACAAGTGGGGAGGAATACACATCTGCAGTTAACAATTGAAAGGATTTTTTTTACTCTATACCTATTGGAATATTAACTGCCGTGATTTACTGTATAATCTGAAATATTTAAACGCCGATTACTTATGTCTATTTTCCAAGTTATAAACATGCAACTAAGCAAAACATCTTTCACGTTTTCATTTAATTTTTAAACTGGGAAAAATATGGCTAGCAAAAAAGTTATGAGAAGATATTTCACAGACGATGAAATTAGTTTTTGACGAAATATTTCCCTAGTTAAATTTCGGAAAATGAGAAAATTTTATAGAGTTTTGAAAAAATAAGGTGCACTTGATTTCTCATTAGAAGAGGTCATTAGTGTAGTCATCATAACACTTTAAAGGGCAGGACCGGCTTTAAGCCGATTGGACCTATTAGATTAGGAAAATTATAAATATATCTAAAAGAAAATTGCGTTAATAGATGTAAAAAGTAATCGGAATAACGACCAAACGAAGTGTGTAAAAGAGGCAGCTGTATATCTCGATATGATGGTAAAGAAATGGAAGCATTAAAACATTCTTCCATCTTAATATTTCTGAAACCCATAAACATTCTAAAATTCCTTTCTAAAATAATTAATATAACTGGCCACACTTATTATTTTAAATGAAAACAAAATTACCGAAACTGATCGCGTCTTCTATAGCGAAAGTGAAAAGTAACAATTGAAAAAACCCTAATACCCAGAAATCTGCCTAAATAATAATACATTTTTTTATGATCCCGTGATTATAAAAGTAAACTTGACTAAATTTTATTGAGCATTTCTGAAACACCCTCACATTACTTCGTGAAATAGTAAGTAGTACGATGCAGGGTTAAAAGTTTCAAAATACGTTGATTACGTGGAAATAGGAATCAAAACATACGATGGTTTTCTTAAAGCCTAAATAGTTAAAAGCTTCATAATTTTTTTAATGCCTAAAGACCGATAAGTACTTTCCGCGGGAAATGGTATTGGGGTGTTTATTATCCCCGACCACCCATTTCAAGAATCCACCTCCTCGAGGCAGCCACCTTAAAACCAGTGCCAGGTCTCTACTGACAGGAGGTCTGCAGTACACCAGCATATGATAATGCTTGTCTCACGCCAGCTGTCAAACATAGAGGGCAATTTCTCAGGGTTTCAGCGTCCATCTTATGGTTTTCAAAAGGGATTTACTGTAAACCTGAATGGGAGATTGACTGTGAAGGACTATGTCGAACTTTTAGTCGACCACATCTATCCTATGGGGCAAAATATGCTGCCTGCAGGAGATGGCGTTCTCCATGATGATAATGCTCCGATCCATACAGCTTGACGTGCCAGGTCAAGGTTTGAGGAACATAAAGACCAAGTCAAACATCTTATCTGGCCCAAATAGTCCCTATACCTCAATATCATCGAAATGATGAGGTTTGTTTTAGAGAATAGAGTCAGGAATCGATATCCAACAACAGCATCTCTACCGGAACATTGACGATTTATCCATAAAGAATGATAAAATATTTCCTTAACCACTATTCATGACTTGCATAATTCAATTCCTTAGGGAGTTCAGGAGGTATTAAATGCCCAAGATTGTCCTATGCCATATTAATAAAGAATTTCATGTTATTCCCAAATGTTTTCATTATTTTGATAACCACCTGCGTATATCTCTCTCTCTCTCTCTCTCTCTCTCTCTCTCTCTATATATATATATATATATATATATATATATATATATATATATATATATATATATATATATATATAATTCATATATTTTCTGGTACATATCATCAAACGATAAATAAATGGTTCATTAGAGTCAAGACTCTTGATTCATTCTTTCCGATATCTTACCCTTAATGGGAGTTATCACATTAACTATATTACATTAGGGAACATTTCATCTGAACAGGTTGTAATTTTAAACATAATGCTCTTAACTGGTATTTTTAAGGATTATGTTGTCTAGAGCAGTATAGTCAAAAATCTTGTTATAGGTGTACTGATGTTGTCGCAAATGTAATTTACAAAAATTCTAACCGTTTTTTGGAAATAGCGGCCTGTTTGGCGCTCCCAAATTTACAACAAAGAAAGGCGAATATTTATAATTGCGAGATTCCGGGAAAAAGGCTTCTCGACTAAAAGAAACTGATCATATATATGTTGTGAATATTTTAAATTTCAGGTTACGAGATTTCAGGCCCGTTCTTGAAATATATTTACAAATACGCAAAACAATTTCTTGCGTAAAGAAATATGATTAATCTGTCACTTATAAATCAAATAATAGCTATAAAACTGTGAAACATTTATGTATTGAGAGGAGCATTTATCTTCTGCTGAAATTCCTATAAATCTTCTTTAGATGTAAGTGTTGAATTTCAACGAGCAGATGTTAGACTTCCGATTTAACGTTAACTTGCAATCATACAACTATCATGAGTGAACGGTGAACCTCAAGAAAAGCAAAAATCGACCCAAAAATCAAATTTTATTTTTTCTCTCATATTATTCCCAAAAATTCATAGTATCTTATGCAAAAATGGTATGGAATCTTGTGATAGACACATGTCATTAACATTTAAAATTTGTAAACAAACCCCTCGAGGCCTTCTAAATTATAGTGAAATTGTGTGTGTCAAGAAAAATCTAAAAGTTAACATAGTACATATTAATTATAATTCTACTTAAATCTGAAGTTAATTTGAGCATATCGTTATATATATTTGTTAATTAGAGAAATGTTGGAGCTTCTTGTAAGTGAGAATAAAGGTAAGTTAAGAAAAAACTTTAAATGCATTTTTCCCAAACATATTTTTTCATATTTTCTATGTCTTTAAAATGCTCCTTGCGTCTCATTTTTTGTTCAGATTTTGTGATATTTTAAAGAGATCATTGGGGATCTTGTTTTAACAAATCTGTGTATCCTTTTTAGTATGCGAGTTTATTATGTCGATAAGCTGCAATATATAGCAATAAATGAAATTTTGCTGAAAATTCTGTTAATATCTAGAAAAATATTGCCGCTTAAAGCCTTTCCCGTCAAAGACTCTGTTGCTGAATGGTCAACGCACCGGACTGCTGAGCAAGAGGTCCCCGGTTCGAAGCTCTACATTATTTTAATTTAATTTAATTCTAATTCTATTTCTGTTAGTTCTAGAAGTTGCTAGAACATTCTTTAATTTCCTGGAACGGCGTTCCAGAATATTCTGTTGATGGATAAAAGAGCAAGTAGCTCAACCTGTGAGTTCAGTTCTGAGTTCTATCAGCTAAGTGTTGTGTGCTAATAAACAGCGTTGTATTCCCTCTACGTGTGTGTTCAATCCATACGACTACCATCTACACGACATCTTTGGTGGAGGCGCCGGGTACTCAGTTCAGTCTGGAAGCAGAAGAAATACGAAGAAGCCGTAGACTTTTAAATCTTCCTCCGGAATACGGTCTTTACGTAGCCGCTCCACGAAAGCGATTCCCGGCAATGCCTGAAGGAGAAGTCAAGCCACAAACCGTCCTGCTGTCTCCAGCACTAATTAGGGAACCGAGAAAGCCGACAATTTTTAGAGGCGATCCTGGACAAGATCCAACCAAGTGGTTAAAAGAATACCTTAGAGTATCAAAATTTAATCAATGGGATGATACTCCATGTCTTGCGAACGTCTACTTTTTCCTTGATGGGACCGCCAAAATATGGTTTGAAAATAACGAAGATCTGCTGAATTCATGGGACGACTTCGAAAGAGAACTGAAAAAAACTTTTGGTGACTCTCAGCTATATATACGGCGAGCTAAGGATTGCTTAAAATGCGGAGCGCAGAGAGCTGGGGAAGCTATACAATCTTATATCCAAGACGTTTTAGGACTCTGCAACCAAATTGACCCGGCCATGTCAGAAGACGATAAAGTGTCCCACTTAATGAAGGGCATCGCAGAAGAGGTGTACCAGGCCTTATTAACTAAGGAGATAAAAACGACAGTCGATTTCAGTAAATGGTGTCAGTACATGGAGGAAATGCAGCAAAAGCGAATAGGACGGCAGAAATTCAGTCGCTTGCCGAATGTTGTCCCAATTGCCTCCGTCGACGAGGAACAGGATCTAACCTCACTGATCCGTAAAATTGTCCGTGAAGAGATACAGCGATTAACTACACCCCAAATTGAAGAGCCCCAAACAGGCGTACAAACCATAGAAGCAATTGTGCGAAATGAGGTTGAGAAATCTTTGGCTCCCATATCTAGCGGAAGCTTCAGAAGGTCGACTCCCACATACAACCGCAGCATCCACTCGACGTATAACAGGCCGGAGCCGGCACAGAAACAATTACCCCGAAAAACCGACGTGTGGCGTACGGCCGACAATCGTCCCGTTTGCTTTCACTGTGGCCGCCCCGGACATGTCGTTCGCTATTGCCGGGATAGAAGAGCAATTTTTAATGCTTACAGAGCTGATAGAGGAAACACAGCCCAGCGACGCATGATCTCCCAGAGCACCGCCGACGAATCCAGCCGAACGTTTGAAAGAAGTCTGTCGCCTAGCCCTAACCGAGGTCGATCGCCTACTCGTCGCTTCAGATCACCATCGCCGTATAGACGTTCCAGTGTCTCACCTGGCCGAAGAAATGAGGAAAACTAAGCAGTGCGACCTTCCTTGGAGGTGAGGCCGCTGAAAAACAAAATCCTCCCGCTGCCGCAAAGATGACGAAGATTTATCTAGAACTAAACATTGACAGTCAACCAGTACGTGCACTCGTGGACTCCGGCGCATCATTTTCTGTCATCTCAGACCAATATAGACGTCAGCTGCGAAAGATTATGTTCCCAATCAACGGAAGCATAATCCTCAAGGTCGCCGACGGAAGTCACGTCCGTCCAATAGGGAAATGTGTTCTTCGCTTAAACATCAATGGTCTAATACGTCCCTTTGAGTTTACAGTTATGCCGAACTGCAGTCACAATGTTATACTTGGTTGGGATTTTCTCGAAGCCTCGAGAGCAGTCGTCGACTGTGGCCGATCGGAACTAGTGTTTGACGAAATGATGTCAGATCCTGAATCTGCTGAGACATGGCGAGTGAACACCCTTCAAGACTGCGTCGTACCTCCGCACTCTATTGCTAAAGTAATTGTCACGAATCCCAAAATTAATGCGATCACAGACGTCATAGTGGAGGGAAATCGACTACTGCTGCTGGACAAAGAAGTTGCGGTGCCCTCAACGATCCTGACGTTTTACGACGGTACAGCCGAACTCTGGGTCACGAATGCTCAACCAGAAGCTAGGTTCATTTCCAAAGGCATGTGTGTGGGCTATGCAGAGACTCTAGACGAGAGGTATCTGAACTGCATCTCCAGTGCGCATATCTGCTCAGCCGCCAAGTTGAAATCGAGCCCTTCTCCGGTCGACTATTCCCAAATGCTAGCCCAAGATCTCACGGTAGAACGAAAACAGCGACTCTTAGAATTACTTTCTGAGTTTCCTGAAATTTTTTTTCAATCAAGAAAAGCCGGAACAAAAGTAAATGTGAAACATCGTATAATCACTGGCAATCATCTACCGATTAGCCAAAGGGCTTACAGAGTATCTCCTGCGGAGCGTCGAATTATTCAAGAGGAAGTAGAAAAGATGCTAGACAGAGATGTTATTCAACCATCGGAGAGCCCATGGTCGTCCCCAGTTGTCCTCGTGAAGAAAAAGGATGGAAGTTGGCGATTTTGTGTCGATTATCGTCGGCACAACAAAATTACGAAAAAAGATGCCTACCCTCTGCCACGTATTGACGGCACATTAGACAGCTTAAAAGGAGCCAAGTTCTTTTCGTCGATCGATCTCTATTCTGGCTACTGGCAGATTGAAGTGGACGAGGCAGATCGCGAAAAGACAGCTTTTATCACACCAGAAGGACTTTACGAGTTCAAGGTCATGCCCTTTGGTCTGTGCAATGCGCCGGCAACCTTTGAAAGAATGATGGATAACTTACTACGACACCTAAAATGGACCATGTGTCTCTGTTATCTAGACGACATTGTCGTGTTTTCTGGGACCTTCGACGACCATCTTAAACGTCTGAATGTCGTACTTAGATGCATCCAAGAAGCTGGGCTTGTCCTAAATAAAAAAAAATGTCTCTTCGGGGCTGAACAAATTAAGATTTTGGGACATCTAGTATCGGAAGGAGGTGTCCTCCCCGATCCAGATAAAGTAAAGGCCGTGAAGTGTTTTCCCACACCCAAAAGTGTGCACGACGTCAGATGTTTCCTAGGACTCTGTTCTTATTACCGCCGCTTCATCAAGGATTTTTGTCATCAAGCTCAACCCTTACAAATGTTGCTGAAAGGTGACTCTAAATTTCGTTGGGGACGTGAGCAGTCGGATGCTTTCGACCGGCTAAAGGAAGCACTGATATCTGATCCTATACTGGGACTTTACGACGAAAACGCCGAAACAGAATTGCGAAAGGACGCCAGCGGCTATGGTATTGGAGCAGTCTTGGTTCAAATACAGCATGGAAAAGAAACAGTTATTGCCTATGCTTCGCGGACACTAACCAAAGCAGAGAAAAATTATTCCACGACTGAAAGAGAATGCCTTGCCGCCGTATGGGCTGTTCACAAGTTTAGACCATACCTCTTCGGCAAACACTTTTCAATCGTAACAGACCACCATTCGCTGTGTTGGCTAACTAATCTAAAGGATCCCTCAGGAAGACATGCGAGGTGGGCGTTGCGACTACAAGAGTATGACATCTCGATTGTTTACAAGAGCGGAAAGAAACACAAGGACACTGATAGTTTGTCCCGAAATCCATTGGAAGAAGACAATATACCATCGGAAGTCATCGCCCCTATAGATTTTGCTAACGTTGCTGACGAACAAAGAAAAGATCCAAGACTTGCGGAGTTAATACGGACTCTAGGAAATGGCGAAACAGTGAAAGGAGAATTTGAGCTGATTGAAGACGTACTATGTAAAAAGAGTTTCGATCCAACCGGCAAGAAATGGCTTCCTGTCATTCCAAAGCATCTACGTCAAGACATTCTTCAATGTTTCCATGACGCACCCACGGCCGGACATCTAGGATTCGTCAAAACGTACGACAGAATAAGGAAGCGGTTTCACTGGCCAGGGCTCTACCGAAATGTGCGACGATATGTCAGGCACTGCCGGGAATGCCAGCGTAGGAAAGCCGTTCCACAGAAGCCACCGGGTTATCTAATGCCTATACCGCCTGCTGTTGCGCCATTTCATCGCATTGGGATAGATCTCCTTGGGCGTTTTCCAAATTCGACCACTGGAAATAAATGGATCGTAGTCTGCACCGACTATTTGAGTCGCTATGCTATTACAAAAGCCCTGAAAACTGCTGAAGCTGCGGAATTAGCGAGGTTCCTCGTCGAAGATACACTTCTAAAACATGGAGCGCCCCGAGTTATCATCACCGATCGAGGGCAAGTGTTTCAATCAAGACTTGTTTCAGATATCATCCGGTTGTGTAACATTAGTCATCGAATGACGACAGCCTACCATCCCCAGACCAATGGCCTTACTGAGCGATTCAACAAAACACTAGGCGACATGTTATCCATGTACGTAGACGTAGAACAGAGAAACTGGGACGAGATACTGCCGTTTGTGACCTTCGCTTACAACACCGCTAAACAGGATGTAACCGGATTCACACCTTTCTATTTACTTCATGGCCGAGAAGCCGAAACAACGCTCGACACTCTTTTCCCCTTCCGCCCTGACGTGGAGAACGACTATACTAAGCATCTTGTCGTGAAAACCGAAGAGGCAAGGCAGTTAGCCAGACTACGAACCCTAGAGGCGCAAGAAAAGGACCGTCGGCGTTATAATTCCAAGCACAGGGTGGTGTCCTATTCACCTGGAGATTTAGTATGGATTTTCACGCCTGTTCGGAAAGTAGGCTTGTCCGAGAAACTGCTTAAAAAATACTTCGGACCATACCAGGTGTTACGACGATTATCTGACGTAACCTACGAAGTCCAAGACTATGAGCCAACATCAAGACGCCGGAAAACGATAGACACCGTCCATGTTATTAGAATGAAGCCTTACTACGACCCCGAATTACAAGCACAACATCCGAATGGTGATTCTTCAACATCTGAAGACGGCCATTGTGAAGAGGATCCGCCTACCAATGTAAAGAATGATTACACCGGACCACAGACACGTTCCAGATCAAAAGTTGCTAGCAGTTAGGCAATCTAGGACAGCGGGACGCTGTTCTTCTAAGGAGGGAGCAATGCCGCTTAAAGCCTTTCCCGTCAAAGACTCTGTTGCTGAATGGTCAACGCACCGGACTGCTGAGCAAGAGGTCCCCGGTTCGAAGCTCTACATTATTTTAATTTAATTTAATTCTAATTCTATTTCTGTTAGTTCTAGAAGTTGCTAGAACATTCTTTAATTTCCTGGAATGGCGTTCCAGAATATTCTGTTGATGGATAAAATAGCAAGTAGCTCAACCTGTGAGTTCAGTTCTGAGTTCTATCAGCTAAGTGTTGTGTGCTAATAAACAGCGTTGTATTCCCTCTACGTGTGTGTTCAATCCATACGACTACCATCTACGCGACAATATATATAAAAAATTAACTTACTATCCAATCATAAAATTGATACACAGATTTATTACAATGGTACTACTGAATAATATGAACCAGATATTAAATGGAAATACTCAAATTTGTGAGCATTTTTAAGCGTTTATGAAATTTTTGTGATTTTGAAGTTTTAAAAAATTAAAAATAAAAATTTGCAGCTTTTTGGGGGGATATTTAAAAAAACATGTTATAATGTATCTTAATACGAAATTTCTTGACGGAACTGCAATAATTAAAAAGAAAATTTTTTTAAATCCTCCGTCCACATAACACACATTTTTTTAAATGTCTGAATTAAAAATCAGTTGGAAGAATTTATCATTTAACAGATAATTTCACCCTTTTGAAATTAGCATTTTACAACATGAAAATTTCCAACGTATTTTATGTGTTTTGAGTATTTTGTAGTTCTATTATTGCTTTTGCCATTTCCTGATTTAAGTGTATAGCAGAAAGAGAAAAGAAAAGTAACAATCAAAGTAAAAACAATTGCACCAAAACCAAATTTTTAAAATTAATATATCCTTTAATAACATAATAATGATACATATTTGTTAATAACAATAAAGTTATGGAAAACCAAACTGAACAGTAATTATTGATATTTTGGTAAGAAACGTATAAAAATGATAAAATGAATGTCTTGCAAAAGTTTTAAATATAGACGTTGTCAAACATTTTGGGAAAACATTTTAACTAAAATTTAAATTAAAAAGTGAAAGAATTAGTTTTTTTGCATTAAATTTTTAATAAAGATTATTGCCAATTTTCCGAAAGTTTGACAGAAGTATATTCAAGTGCTGCCATTATGAAAAGATACAGTGAAAATTACGTTGCACCGTTATTATAAATATTTACTTAACGCCATATTTAATAAAACGTTCCTTTTTTCGCTACTTTTTAAAATCGATATCACTCTACTTAAATAGTAATTGAATCCAAAGTTCACTTTTTAATTATATCCGTAATTATCGATATAAAAAGGTAGTATCTCAATTTTTTGAAAAATGTTGCATGATTTAAGTTTTAGTCGAACTTATAATTTATTGTAAGCAAATAAAAATGTTTATTATTAAAAAAGTGAAAACATTTTAATACATTTTATGTCATTTAATTAATGCAATCTCCATAACAAATAATTAATTGAAAATATTTAATTATTAGGAATGAGTGGAAGTCTTATTTCTCCTTATGTATCATTTCGCATAATATTGCATTTCTAAACCATTAAAGTTTAACGCAAATTATTGATTTAAAATTACAGTGTGATAAACATTAAATCTGTCTCATTGTAATTTTATAGTTACAAAAAATTTAATTCCTGATTTTGTCATCGTTTTTTAATATTATCTCTACTTCATTTATTAATTAATATTTCATTTATTAATATTATCTATATTAATAATAATGTATTTTTATTATTGCAATATCTGTCTGTTAATCTCGGTTCATAAGGGTTGAAATTTCTAGAGCTAATAGTAGAAATTTTAAATGACTTTTTAGGAGCCAGAATAAAACCCTTCATAAAACATGATTGTCTATTTGTAGGCAACAGCATCTTAATAAAGGCCTGAAATTAAGGAATCAATAATCGTTATAAAAATTTCTACCATTAACTTCACACAGGAGCAATACATTTAATTTATCAAGTAAACCATAATTTTACATTATAAGCAATTTTTTGTGAAATGTTTACTTTAAAGCCAGACATTCTGGAGCTATTTTAAGAAAATAACTGCTCCTAATGTATAGCTTTCCGTTTCCCATCCGCTAGCCTCATTACCTGAATGTGTTAAAAGAGATTTTGAAAGTTTAGTACTTGGAAGATTTACGACTAAACTCCAAACGATACATCGCATTCAATCTTACATTTGAGCCGTAAACCGAACTTTCCTGTTACGGGGTGAATAATTTAAGTACTATGCTTCGTTAATTTGAAATTTATTACGTTAAAATCTACCATGTATGAAGCAAAAGAAAGTGAGAATAATTAAATACAAATATGGGGATCAAACAAACAAACAAACAAACAAACACACACACACACACACATATATATATATATATATACAATATACATATACAGAATGTCGTTCGCACTTTATGGAAAGGATTTTGATAGTAAAGTTTTATGTATAAATGCCGCATTTTGTGCGGAATTTGCTTCTATCTGATAGTCACTGTTCTTGACAATAGGTCTAGCTAGAATTTTCCATGAAAGTAAATTTTTCCTTTGTACTGTCATGTCAATTTTACCCCATTCCTCTTGGACCGTTTTCTAAAGTCGGTTCAGTGTTCTTGGGGGCCGTTTTCCTAAGGCTCGTTTAAATAAACCAAAAGCGCAAAAGTCCATTGGAGACACATCAGCTGATTTTACAGGTATTTCATTAAATGGGATACACTTTATTCCTGTTTCTGATTCTTTCTTTGCTAAATAAGCGGCAGTAAATTAGACCTGTCACTGAGACTTTGTCCATATGAAGCTCAACTTTATCAATGACCTAACCATAAAAGACTAGAAATTCTTCTTCAAAAATTGGTTCTAAAATTTTCTGCTGATAGAAGAGTAAATTAATTTTGGCTTTACTTGAGATTTTTTTGATTTATGAATGATTTTAATTACAGTGCGAGAAGATTTTCCTAGTTTCGACTCAATATATCTTTGAATCCGCGGATTTTCTTTTAGGATCAGAGACTTCACATTCTTGATATTTACCTGCGTTCGAACACTCTTAGGATGAGATTTCGCGGTCATGTTTTCATTTTTACTTTCAGTTAGATGCTTTTTTCCTTTCAAATTTTATATATTATGAATACCTTTTTTTGAAACAACATATTCGTGATTTTTACACAACTTTATAATTTGTTGATACGAATATTTCTCCTCGGAAAGCGCAGTTACGTAACCTTCAAGCCATCTATTAAGTTTAGGAGCCATTTTCAGATAATAATGGCGTTAGTAATAAGCAGTATCAAAGAATCCAATGTCTGTAATTTCATACCGAATTAATATTTTCTATCAAGAAGTTTTGTTTATTATGAAAGCATAAAAGTTCAATGTGCTAGATCAAAGGGTAATTCATTCTAAAATATCGTTTGTCTTCACTTCTTTTTGAACATTGGAAGTAATGTAATAAGAATTAATCTGTTTCTGGGTCTAAACCCAAACTATCGTTACTTGGAAAACTGATAATTATTTAAGAACCTGTATGAAGTATTTTATTACTGACAAAAATAATAGTAAAGTTATAAATATCAAACAATAAATTAAAAAATCATTTATTTTTTACACTGTATATCAAGCTTTAAAAGTGTGAATAATCTTTCAAACGTGAAAAATATTATCAATTTTTCGAATGAAAAGCAGACTCAAACTAATGCTCTTGAAATCTATAAGCAATTTCTCGCTAGTGAAAGGCACTACTTAGTCATAAAATACCAGGTTATCATAATTTAACTTGGCCTATTCAGAGCCCTCTGTAGCTGTCACTAAAAAGCGGATTGAGCTGAAATTTTGCAAATAGACAATTCAAAGTATGGGCTGAAAGATTCCGAAAAAAAATAGATCAAAAGATATCCGATAGGGGGCTCATTACATGGAAATAATTTAAACAAACTACAAATTCCAATTCGAGCATAATTTATTTGTGACTCACTGTGTAGCGATGTAAAGAAAATTGTTCAATGTGGGCTTCCTCATTAGTATGTAAAATGTACAGGCGATGAACAATGTGTTCAACAGCGGACTTCAGCTGAAACCAGTAATCTGTCGAACATGCAGTGTTATGCGATCCTTCAGGTTAGCCAAAGTTGTAACTTTACCCCTATAAACAACGTTCTGTAATTGGCCCCATAACCAAAAATCACACGGAGTGAGATCGGGAGAACGGGCCGGCCAAGGAATAGGAAACAATCGGATAATCACCTTGTCATCCGTTAAATATTGTCGCAAAAACCTCCGCACACTACAGTCCATTATGTGGAGGAGCACCATCCTGCATAAAAGTAATAGACTCAAGGAATAGTAGCTACTGGAATTGGGTAAAACGAAACTGCTGAGCATGTCACGATATCTGAGGGCTGTTACAGAACATGTGACAGGGCCAATATCTTTAAGTTCATCGAAAAAGATTGGTCCAAGGATAAATTGGGAAGTGAATCCACACCAGACGGCAACGTTAGGCCAGTTTTGTGGAATTGTGTAGAAGGCATGTGGATTTTCCAAGAGCCAAATTCGACAATTCTGAGTGTTCACTATTCCGTTCAGATAAAAATGAGCCTCGTCACTCCAAAGAATGTTCCATGGCCAGGAGTCATCGACTTTCATTCGGGCAAGAAAATTCAGGGCAAAACATAAGTGAGGGTCATTGTCGGAAGGACGCAGTTTCTGGTTGTGGCTGATCTTATACCAAAAAAATTTTCACTATTTTTCTCAGGATCTTCTGCACTGTGCTATACGGGACTTAAATTGTCGTGACACTGCACGTGCACTGCTGACTCCATGATCATTTGTCAGTGACTGCTCGACAACGGCCGTTGCTACTTCTGAAACGACTTCTTCGATGATAGGATTTCGCCCTCTGTCACGTTGAACGCTTAAACACCCAGTGTTTTCAAATCGAGATATCATGTCTATCACACCTTGTGGAGACATTGGAACCTGACGCAATTTCTTTTGACGTCGAAATTTGCGAAGAGCTGCAACAGCATTTCACTGGCCTTGATAAAAAAAAGTTTTACGATTAACGCACGTTCTTGTAATTTAATTGACATCGTAACTGAAGGAATGATACTCAATCGATATCATCCTTTTTATATCCAGAATTCAATTTGAATTCGTATGCTTATGCAAATCAGATTGTGTTCTTTTTCACATGCAATACCGCATTTATCAACTTTTGAACCGTCATAATGCTTCAATATGTAAAAATAACAGTTTTAAACATCTTAATGCTTGAGAATGTAAAAATAAAAGTTTTAAATTATTTTTTTACTGTGCACAGTTATTTATTGAGGATTTTTCAAGAATTTTGGCTGCAATGAGCTCCCTGGAAGCCATTTTATTTAACTAATTCTTATTTTTTTCGGAATCTTTCATCGCATCCTTTGAATTGTCTATCTGCAAAATTTCAGCTCAATCCATAATTTAGTTACAGCTACAGAGGACTCTGAATAGGCCAAGTTTATTTATGATCACCTGGTACTTAACTAAAATCTCCAGTATTCTTTCCCTCTTTGTCGGTAAAAGATATTTAATAATGAATGACAAACCTTATAAGTTTTCTTCCTCTACTTTAAGGTTGAATGAGCACAATTGTGCAACACTGTGGAAAATTCAAGTAAGCAAATAACAATATGTTATAAATGGATCATATTATGATCTTATAAATAGCTCGACACGTCTGTATATACTATACTCACCAAGGGAAATTATGCTTTTTAGGATCTATAATTATTGTAGTATCTTCAATTTATTAGTATATAACTATTCATTGCAAAATTTGTACCTTGCATTACACAAATAGATATGCTTTTTTAAACGAAGACTATATATACACAAGGTCTGACAATAAAGTTCGGTGAATAGTCTTGTAACATTAACGTAGATGAAATATTAACGAAAGTTACCTTAATGTCCTTCGAAATAGTCATCTCCCATAACTATGCACTGCTGTCATCTGCTATACATGCTCTGGAATCTTTGCAAGAAGTCTTCTTTTGGGATGGAGTTCAAAAGCCTCGTCCCGTTTCGTTGGATGTCAGGAATATCGTCAAATCTCTTTCCTTTCAAAGCGAGTTTGAGTTTAGGGAATAGGAAGAAGTCTGGAGGATTGAGATCTGGCGAGTATGGTGGATGTTCAATTTGCACCCCCCCCCCTTTTTTCCAGGAACTGTTTGACGATATTGGCGGTGTGAGGGCGAGCATTGTCGTGAAAAAAACCATGAACCTTGCTGTGCGTACTGGGGTCGTACCCTGCGTAGACGTTTCATGAAGCGGGTCAAAATTTCAATGTACCCTTCAGTGTTCATCGTCGTTCCCTCAGGTAGAAATTCCTTGTGGATAATGCCTTGACTATCAAAAAAGGTAATGACCATCGTTTTGATGCGTGATTTTTCTGCTCTGACCTTTTTCCGACGAGGTGATGCAGGAGAACGCCATTCCATGCTTTGCCGTTTCGTTTCAGGGTCGTACCTGAGACATCAGTACTCATCCTCAGTGACAATACAGTTAAAGAACTTTGGTGTCGCATCCGCCGTTTCGACAAAATCCTGTGAAGCCTCTAAATGTGCCTGCTTGTGATCGTCATCCAAGTGATGTGGCACAAGACGACAACATGTTTTTCTCATCCCCAACTGAACAACGATGGGGGCAGATGGTCAACACCTACCGCTACGCAGGTGCAGCGTTTTGTTTCGCCAGTGTTGCCAGATCGGCCGTTCTGGCTTCATTCACCGAACTTTATTGTCAGAGGTTGTATATATATATATATATATATATATATATATATAACTTGTCTGTTTATTTGACCGTTATAGAAATATAGATTGTTTCACCTACCGGGGCCAAATTCGGAACAGCTAATGTTTAGGACCCGAGAAACTTAAATGAGGAAAAACAAAATTTGGGGCTCAATTAGTTTTTTTAAATAAATTTTTTAATGATTTTTGTGCCCCTAAGCGCACCTCTTAAATGTGGATACAGCCCCTTCACCACAACCAGTCGAATTCGATACGCGGGGGAAAGAGGTTTGTTCTGAAGGGTGGTTTGAGAGTTGGTCTGGGGGTGACGGGGGGGAGAAGTGTTCATTTTATTTTTCTTACGTTTAGTGGAGTTGTGAGTCTAAAATGGTTGAGAACCGCTGCTTTAGACAATTTTAGACAATGGTGTTCAAACTAATAGAACTTAATAAAATTTGGAAAAAAAAGGAAGAAAAAAAAGATAAATTAAGTTTGTCCCATGGACAGTTTTTGGAAGCCTTCTGTTGATCTAAATACACTGCTGTCCACCCAAATGGCAACACCAAGAAAGACAAGAGATATCACAACAAAATTTATTTTGTACATAACATGTTGACCAAGTATCAAATGATTAAATTTATAGACTTCTGTAAGTGTGGTTCCCTCCAAAATCAGTAGCCAGAGTAGCCGCCATTGTTGGAGATCACCGCTGCCACAAACCTAGGCATTGATTCAAATAGACTTTGGATGAGTTCTTGGGGTACAGCAGACGAAGCAGCTTCCATACGTTGCCAAAGTTGATCTGCTGTGGCAGCTGGGGATGGAATCTGGGTCAATCGTAGAGCAACCATGGACCACATGTTTTCTATCGGCGAAAGATCCGGAGAGCGAGGCGGGAAGCAATTCAATCTGGCGATTGGCGAAGAACCGTTGGACAATGCGTGCCACATGTGGTCGCGCATTATCCTGTTGAAATATGGCTCTGGACAAGCCCTGAAGGTAAGGAAGGACAACTGGCTCCAACACCTCGGAGATGTAGCGCTGGCTGTTTAAAGTAACGACAATGCGTACTAGAGGTGTGCGAGAGTGATATCCAATACCGCCCCATACCATAATACCCGGTGCAGGACCAGTGTGGCGGTGCATGACGCAGCTGTTCAGCATCCTCTCTTCACGGTGTCTCCAGACTCTAATGCGACCATCGTGGTGTTGCAGACAGAAGCGTGACTCGTCAGTAAAGACAATTTCATTCCATTCTGCCGTCCACATCCTTCTGTCATCGCACCATTGGCGGCGGAGACGTCTGTGGTTCTGCGTCAAGGGTAGACAAAGCAATGGACGTCTTGCGGACAGACCACTCTGCTGTAAACGGCGTCGAATGGTACGCGCAGACACTGGATGATGCGTTACAGACTGCATGTGCTGTGGTATGGTTCGTGATGTGACTGAGCGATCCGCCACTGCCATGCACACAATTTGCCTGTCATCATGTGAAGTGGTGCGCTGAGATGGATGCGATCGAACACGCCGGTCCGTCGTACCCTCCTGCATCCAACTATCACATATCCGCATTACAGTTGTTTGGTTTCGTCCAACACGACTACCGATTTCCCTGAAGGATAATCCACAATCTCGGTAGGCCAATATCCTTCCTCTGTCGAACTCGGATACTTGATCAAAAGATGATCGCTGTTTTCGACGAGGCATAATTGATCGTTTTTTTAAAAAAAACACAAGAAAAACACAATTGCCGAACTTGAAATCGTCGAAATCTCCAAGCCTTAAATAGCGCTTTGAAGTGGGGCCACAGGCGCGCGTGATGTGCGTCTGCGCTGAAATTCTAATCATTTGCATATCTCACCTCCGCTAATGCATGTTGTAAATTGCATGTTATTTGCATGTTTCCTTCAGGGTGTTGCATTTACAGTGGCCAGCAGTGTATATTAATTGTTTCAGGATCATAAAATGGGAAGAAGTTTAAGAGTTCTACAGGTTTTTTCCCCTAAGTTCGCGAAACAGAGTTAACATACAATATGTATTTGAATTACTTATTCCGTGAAATCCTATAAGATAAATCTTTTACAGTTTTTGGGCTTTTTAAGCAGTGGGAGGAAAAGCTCTTTAAACAGAGAAACATAACGACACATAACTTTCATTCCGAACTATTAGTCCATTAGTTATATTAAGGCATAGGAAAATTAATGAAATTATTTTTAAAGAATGATAGTACGGGGTTGCCTGGGTAGATATATAGATATAAAATGCTTCATACTTTCCATCAAAAAAATACTGGGTATATCAGTTCAGTAGAAACGCGCTAGTCGCATTTTGTCTTTCCAGATGAACATGAAGAGTTGGGGGTGCAGCCCAGTATTTTTTTGATGGAATGCATGTAAAATTTTATATCTATATATCTACCCAGGCAACGCCGGGCAATAATGCTAGTATATATATATATATATATATATATATATATATATATATATATATATATATATATATATATATATATATATATATATATATATATATATATATATATATATATATATATATATATATATATATATATATATATATATATATATATATATATATATATATATTTATAAACTTTCCAATAGTCCAAAATTTAACCGGGTAGTTCATTAAAGTTCCCGATCTTATGAACAAAATGAATGTTACTATAAGTAAATTTAATAAGGCCTAAAAAATAAAATTTATTTAAGAGGAAACAAATGTCATTGAAGCTGCATTTGCAGTAATAAAATAGTCTGGTTAAGGGTAAAGTTTAACTTCATTATTGCACATTCAGCAAAATGAAACCCAAATAGAATCTTACTACGAATTTTCCGTGATCTACGGATAAAGTTTTCCAGATTTGGCACTCATTTTTATAGGAATGGAACCTGAAATCTGGTCGACATATTTCTTTCCAGTTGCCCAAAGTACAAACAGGGAGAGCGAAAGCGGTTGTCCTAGAGTGCATAGAGATCAAAAAGCAACTCTAATATGCCATCCATATATAAGAAATAGAATCTATTTTTTTGAATTTGTCAGACAATAACTAGCCAGTTCTTTTTATCACTAAACTAAAAAAAGAGCTTTCCCGTATTCAACTAAAGTGTTGACAGGCACAGAAATTCACTCCAGAACTGGACCAAGATAAAGAAATAAAATATCGTGATCCTTGAAATACTTGAGTGTTTAATCTATTTTTCTACATATCTTTTTATGATTTTCCATTTTTCGCAGTTCGGGGGCCTAATATTTTTATTAAGCACTATTCTTAACTGTAAAAAGAAAATCACGTTTATAAAGTTCTCTCACGTACTTCGTTGATTTTCTAAGCTTTTAGAACTTCCTTAAAAGTAGGACAAAATAGCATACTCCAGGACGTACTTTGAAACAGGGACCTGTATAAAGACTTTTTAAAAGAAAATTAATTAAACAAAATAAGTGAAAAAAATCTTCAATTCATATCAATATCATATCCTTTGATATATATAGCCCTTTCAAGATCTGGATAAACATTTATTTTACACACCATAATTTGATTTCAAAATATCACTATACCACGTAGCTGAAATTATTTCTTTTTGTTAGCTTTTAAACTTTTATGAAATTAAAAATTTCATTCATCAATTATATTTAAATGTCATCACCGAAAGACTGATGATATGCTACACTCGCATGTTTCAGGCGATAATCTGTATATCTCTAAAGCAGATGAGCCGGAAATATCTAACGCATTACAATTCCCCAGATTGCAATTACAGAGTAATTCGAATTCAGACACTCGTTGAAAATTTAGTTGTTAAAATTCTCCTATGAGTGATACGCGTAAGTGCTATTTAAACGATACGCGGTAACTAGGGAATAGGGAAATGTAGTGAAGATTGTATCAAGTAAATGAGAATAGAGGCAAAAAATGTGATATATATCCTGTTACAATGATAATGAAGGATAAATTGTTCCCTGTGGCCAGTTTATGGTAGATAAATAGAAGGCATGATAATGAAATATTTGGAATCATAATTAAAAGCAAGAAAAAAAGAATGCATTAAAATGTTCCATTTCTTTCATCGGAAGTATTCTGCAAATAACGTTTAAAATTTTCTCTTTGAAATTATTTCCATTGAAGTAAGTGGAAAAATGTGTAGCGTCAAACCATTTATGTCGACTTTACTTTAAATTTTTTTTTTCAAATTCCACTGTCACCAATTTCTACATAAATATGCTATAATTTTTTTAATTCACGTGATACACCTGGAAGTATAATTTTATCCTCCCTCAATAATTCCAGATTTAGGGAAAATTTAATTTTAGGTGAATGAAGAAAAGTGGGGGATGGGAGGGTGGAACATGGGTGGTTTACGTGACGTCTGATAAAGTTCGTGCTATAGAACAGAATCAAAATTCCATCAAGTGTAACTTTCTCCATTAGGAGTGGTTCCTTAGTCTGTTTCAAACTCGAGGGATAGCTATAATAATATAACCTTTACATTCTAGAATCCTTGTCAATGTTTTTAAACTTTTTTTTCTGGTTTATTTGTAGCATGCCTTAATTTTTCATTCATAGTAACATTTTTTCTATTTTCATCTATACAATAGACTTTTCCAGCATCTCTACTTTTTTTTTGAAAAAAAAACCATTTCCCAGTTTTGAATATCATATATAAAGTTTCAAACCGAAGTATTGTATAAGTCCCATGTAAAAATAAATGGTTTTTGAAGATTTTTGAATTTTAAATTTGGTATTACTATACTCCGAAACTGAAATCATGAGGTAAATTTTATTTTTAAGTTATGCTATATACAGTATAATACAATAGATCATAAATCGTAGACACAAAAAAAATTTATGAGAGGAGTTTCAATTACATTTATGTCTTAGATATCAGATTCTTAGAGTTCCTTTTGAAAATATTGAACTAAATAGAAAATAAAGTAAAATCATGGCTATACAAACATATAAAAATCAGAAAAAAAACCTTTATAAAAGATAGTAGATTTTGCCCCTAGTTATTATCTCGATCAGAAATATAAGCCCAAATATAATAACAAATATAAGCAATACATACAAGAATACCACAAATACAAAAATTTTTATTATTGATTATTGGTTTAATAAATAAAGTAACATAAGGAAAAGTAAATTATTTTTAAAAATTTACTTTCCTAGAAACTTTTACGGGTTTTAAGTAAAGCGTAAGAATTGTCTTCATTTTATAAGCATTCAATAAATAAAATGAAAAATCAGGCTTCAAAAATAAATCACTAAAAATTTCGTAGACTTATCTTTTTTTTCGTAACATGGCAGTTAACGGATTTCGATGTACGTAAAGTGATTCTTTCAGTACTATTAATCACTGATATTTATAACAGGACGTAAGAATAAAATGCTCGCTCCAAAAAAAAAGGAAGCAAACCTTAATTTATTTTCCTTATAAAAGTCTTGCTTTTATAGCTCCCTTGTTGATTTGTTTACGATATCCTTTGAGAGCGAAGAAAAATTTGTGCCAAAACTTCAAGGTATAAAGATAAGCGAATCTGTTTTGCGGTATACCCCGCAGTATATCTTGTAAATGGATCGGAATGTAAGCTAAATATCTCTTAGGGGATAACAGATAATTTCAAACTAATTTCAATCTAAGTATGTCTTAAACTGATGCTATCGTCAGTGTTTATGAATCATATTTTCCACGCTTTGCTCTATGAAGCAATGCTGCTCTTTTTTTCCTTACACAGACATAAAGTATATATAAATATTGCATCCCAATCCTTAATAAAAGAAATAAATAAAATTGTTCACCAGTGTATGTCTTAGGTTAAAAAAACTTAAATTATTCAACCACTAAGGTCATGAAAATTTCAGATGAACTGAATGCAGAGTGAATTTATTTACTTGAATGAGACATAAGGTAATCTCAAAGTAACTACTAAACAAAAAGACACAAATTTTAGGTATGTAGTATTAACCCCTTAACTGGTCAATTTTTTTACTAGAAATGTTGCCAAAAAGGCATATTTTTTGTTGCCTATAAGTAAACACCATACTTAATAGAATAAGAAAACGAAAGAATTTTTTATTAAATTTCCCTTTTAATGCTTTTACACTATTTTTTATTATACATTTTAAGAACACAAAACCCCTTAAATGTTTGCTTTTTGCAAGAAAACTCTGCATGAAATGAAGAATGTTTAACAGATCTTACAAAAATGTCTTTCATACTTACTATAAAATTTGAAGTTTACACTTTTGCAAATAGTTCAAAGGTAGTTTGTGGGGTACAATTGAAAGTATGGTGTAATACAAAGTCCTACGTCACAATCAGGGCAGAAATAATGATCTGAAGAATAATCCAGATTATTAGAAAACAGTTCCGAATCTGAATCATAATTCAGTCCATATTCTAGCAGGAAAGTATTTTTGTCGTTTATTTCATCCTTAATTTATAAAAAATGTAGTGGTTTGAATTCACAAGTGTTGCAAGCAGTAGAACAAAATTTCCACAAAGCAAAAATTCCCGCGCTTCCATTTAATAACGAAAACACGGGTGTAAAGAATTTAAATGAAATGGACAAGCTACGACATCTGTTAAAAATATTTGTATTGTACTTTGTATAAGTATTGGTCTTTACAAGCTAAAAATACGAGCAAACCAAGATAGGAAATGTTAGAATATCGGTAATCGTACGCTGTACGGGCAAACCGGTTGGAGCCAGGTGTGAATAGCCCGTACGCCGTAAGCATGATATCCATTATAAAATCAATTGGGTCCTGTTCATGTTCTTACGCATTATATGTTCGTGATATGTATGTCGTAGCAGAAAATATTGCTAATAAAGTATAATATTTAACTATTACATACATTATTCTATCTATGCGAGTGTATGTGTTAGGTTAAAAATGACTTAAATTACTCAACCAATAAGCCTCGTGAAAACAGAGAAGAAACTGAACAAAGAAATTAAATGCAGAGTGCCTTTATTTGGTAGAATGAGACATAAGGTAGTAAAAACGTTAATAACCTTAAAGTTTATAACCTTAAAGTTTAAGGTTAAACTTTAAGGTTATTAACGTTATTAATTTGCCTTAAACTGCTATACAAATATACGCAAACTTAGTCATTCATTTTAGGTACATAACATTTTGCATATTATGCATTATAAACTCCCTTGAGGCCTGTTTATTTTCTTACACGTGTGCGCGTTTTGTATGTCATATTGCAGAAAATATTACTAATAAAGTACAATTTATAACTATTACCTGCATTGTCCTATTTTATACTTCTGCTTTGTACTTTGCGTTAAAATGATTAAGCCAGGTATAAATATACGCAGAAATTTCAGTTACAAATGTCAGAAGTATATATTAGTTATACTTAAAATAATTTACTTTGGTTATTTTGTTTATATCCAAGTTGTTGTGGTACTTACAGTTTATTATTCTGAATAATATTACGCATGTTTTCCAAGGTAAATTCTCCCCTAGAGCAGAGATTATCATCTAAGGTAAATTTACATGAGAATATAGTTACAGGGTGTCCAGCGAAGAAGTACCTGATTTCAAATTGAAAAATCTCGAGAACAAAGATCTGTAGAAGAATGCAACAAACGGTATTTTTATCGTGAAAGCTGTAAGAATTTTAGACACAAATTTTCGAAATAGTTACAAAAACTGCTAACAGATGGCGCTGTACAACTCGCATCAGCATGTTTATATAAACTTGTAGTCTTTGCAATCACTACATCAGAATCTTTTCAAAATGTCCACCATTCGATCTATGGAGGTGGCGCAATAAAATTTGCCATCATACCCTGTAGTTTCTCAACAGAAATTGATTCAGCTGCCACATAGATCGCCGATTCAAGCTCGCCCAGCGTGATGGGATGGTTCCTGTAGACAGTATCTTTTAATGTGGCCCACAAAAAATAGTCACAAGGACTCAGGTCCGGGGAATATGGAGTTCAATCCATGCCTGAGGCTCTATTGCTAAAAGCTGCTAACAGCGCCATCTGTTAGCAGCTTTTGTAACTATTTCGAAAATTAGTGTATAAAATTCTTACAGCTTTCACGATAAAAATACCGTTTGTTGCATTCTTCTACAGATCTTTGTTCTCGAGATTTTTCACTTTGAAATCAGGTACTTCTTCGCTGGAGACCCTGTAAAAATAGAATGTTAAGATATTTGCAAACATGTATTAATTACGTTTAGGTTTATAACAAAATTACATTGGTATGTTTTGCTTTTGATTCCAAAAGAACTATTATCATATCAATGGGTACAAAATAGGCGTCACTATAACGATTAGAAAATTTATTAAACAAATGCAAAGCATCTAATAAATTTTTAAAGCTATTTAAAGTCTATCCGACGAGATAATATTTTTAGAATACCCGAATTTAATAACTTTTAATAACTGGTATACAATGAATCAATTTACCAAAAAAAGTGAGGTCATTTATAATTATTTGATCAACGAAATCATTATTTAAATCTCATATCCAGATGTTTATAATGAAGCCATTTTTTTGCCATTTGTGTACGAGTGTTTAATTTTATGGCAGTAATAAATGAGATTTATTAATATTCAGCAACTCATTTAATTAGAGAACTATTTGCAGCACAAAAAACTTCCTTTTCCATTTTTATAATCGAAATAAAAGATTTATGTTTCTGTAAAAATACACAGAGAAAGTGAGGAGACTTATAGATAGCAGAATATAATAGCTTATCTTGAAAGTATTAGGGTACACTTTTCACAAAGTTTAAGTGAAAGTCTGTAAAATGAGGCGTAAGTATAACCTATAAATGAACTATATTTGTCCTTATTATTTATTAATTTTACGAAATTTTTATTAAATTCATTTTTATATCCTTTAAAATATATATTGCCTTTTCAAGGGCTGCATAAACATTCGAGTTTATTTCATTCATGCTTTCCAAAATTTTCATTGCGTATTCACACATAACGTATGAAGGGTATAAAGTATTTATAAAAGGGCACACAAATTTAATTTTGGGGAGCTAGTGTAAAAACTAAGTTTTATCTTTTTTCAGTTCTTTCTGATACAGTGTTTGACATTGAGAAATAAATTAAATTCATATGTATGATAATGCATTTTGATACATCATTTCAATGAAATTCATTTGTTTTGAGTGAAAATGTGTGTGTGTAATATGTGTAAATGCATTACCATTAAATAATATAGTTACCAGAATACTAAGTACCGTACGACGAGGCTACTACTGTTTTTAATGAACTGTTTTATAACCAAAATCAAAATGCTCAGTAGTATTATGTTCAACATATGAACTTTTTAACAATGAATTATGTTAACCTCCAATTGTTTGTGAATGTGATTGTTAATGAATAATATATAATTTTGAAATGATTGCAAAAAATGTGTAATTTTGAAAATTTATATTTTCAATAATGAAAGGGTTCTTTAGATAAAAAATTTATATCTATTAAAAGAGTGAATACGTATAACTATAAAAAATAAGAGTTAATGAATATAAATGCTAAATTTATGCCTAAAAATATCAAAAGACGTCAAATTAAAAATACCTGCACTAGAGGCAAAAGAGAAGAAGTTAAAACACTTTAGATAACATTCATATGTCACATTAAAATATCAAGATTTTAATAATGTATTAACACCAAATTTGAATCCTCAAAGATGATCGCTAGAAAAGAAATAAAGTTTTTAAAGTATACAGTTACGTTAAAGAAAAATTTGTGGAATTCTAGTGATATTTTGCCACCTTTGTTAGAGTATTTCAATAATAATTACTTCGTTGAAATTTAAGAATGCAAAGATATGCTCACTAAATGTAGAAATTCAGCATGATTTGTTTTCCATATGTATCATAAAAAAATAATTTTAAACAGGAATGGGTCTCAGAAAAAGTAATAACGTTCTTAATATACTCCGTATGATTCCTAGTATGTATATATATATAAACGACATATATTTAGAAATTAATTTTGAATATTTAAATTACTGAAATACTTAAAATCCTTAAAATTACCATAATCCTTAAATTCCTTTATATTTATGAGGGCATAATTGTTATAACTTATACACTATCTACCAATAAGTATTTGGACACCTGTGAACGAATAGAAAAGCAAAATTTGTTCAGATTCAATAGTTGGTAGAGCCTCCAACAATTGAATTAAAACAATTATAGATCTTTCTATATGTATGAGTGCATAAGTGTTGTAACTTATACAGACAAAAGTAACTTCTGTTAAAGAATCAACAAAATATTGCTCGCTAAAAGCGTTTCAGAACTTTTTTTCCTCATGGAGCTTTAAATGTTCTACACAATAAGTGTAGTATTAAATAAATATATAAATTTTTGTAATGCATTTTTCATGATCCAACTTCCAATATGCAGGAAAATTATTGACCGATTTAATCATATTTTTTTTTATTTGCATGAGTATGATAAAAGACCTTGTTAAGAAGAAACAACTTTCAATTTTTATATTGCTGAAAAAAGAGGAATTTAAAAATATATAGGACATGTAATTCTTGTCACCATCGCATTAAAAAGCAATAGGTTTGAGTTCCAGTTACCTACTAATTTAAGGATAAAAAATAGCTATAAGAAAAATTATCTTTGAGAGTCACTCTTTTATAAATTTCCTTATATGTCAAACGTCTGTAATTCATTATATAACTAATTCCTTCTCAGAACTAATTTCTGTGGTAGAATCTTATGATATCTCTCTATAATAGGATTTATTTAAAGGGAAAATTTCCGTAATATATGTACAAAAATATAGCGACAATCTCTAAAGGAAAATACGTGCTTAAATATTGGAAAACTCATTATTAAATTAAAGTGAAACATTTATGAAATATTTATGGATATTTCCATAGAGAGAAAACTTTTGACATTTATATCCAAGTTTTCTCCAAGAATTATTTTAAAGCTATAACTGAAGAGTTCAAAGAAAACGATTCACTTAATAAACACATGCCGTTGAGTATTTTAATATTTACTTTGACTTCAAAGCATTGCGTTTAAATTTAGTACATGAATCATTTGTTTGAAGTTTGGAGTAATGTAGAGAGACTATCATTTTTTATGAACAGCTTAAAATAAATATTTGTTTGCTTAAAATATCTATTTGCTATCGTGTATCTCAAAAACTGCTATCAGTATTCGGAAAGTTTATTAAAAATGTACTGGTAAATTCAAAACATAAGTATACTCTGTAAACACTAACCATATAACTTTGGTGGCTTCTAATTTCTGGTTTTAAATCAGAATGTTACCCTTGGGCTTCACGATTCTTCTTTTTTGAATAAATATAGAAATTTGATTCAACAAATTAATCACACCATTAGTACTCATAAAATTTCTCATTGAAACTGAAAATTATTCTACTTAGATTAGCACATTATTCTACTTTATTCGACTAGATTTCTATCGTTCTGAATATCCGCGGTGTATTAACCAACGATGACATTAGCCTCGAGCCTGATAAACACCTCTGGCGCAGCATTTAGATGAAGTATTTTCAACACCTTTTGCAAGTTTGTCTTTAACGATGATGTTTAAATGGAAACCATTGCGGCATCCGTAATGAATCGCCGAAAAGAGCCAGTCAGTAGTTAGTTTGTCGTGGACTGTTCCACTGAACTGTTTTTTTATGTTACACTAGCAATTGTTCTTTCAAGCAATAGGTATCTTGAATTCCATTATGATAAAGTATTTTCAACACCTTTTGCAAGTTTGTCTTTAACGATGATGTTTAAATGGAATCCATTGCGGCATCCGTAATGAATCGCCGAAAAGAGCCAGTCAGTAGTTAGTTTGTCGTGGACTGTTCCACTGAACTGTTTTTTTATGTTACACTAGCAATTGTTCTTTCAAGCAATAGGTATCTTGAATTCCATTATGATAAAGTATTTTCAACACCTTTTGCAAGTTTGTCTTTAACGATGATGTTTAAATGGAAACCATTGCGGCATCCGTAATGAATCGCCGAAAAGAGCCAGTCAGTAGTTAGTTTGTCGTGGACTGTTCCACTGAACTGTTTTTTTATGTTACACTAGCAATTGTTCTTTCAAGCAATAGGTATCTTGAATTCCATTATGATAAAGTATTTTCAACACCTTTTGCAAGTTTGTCTTTAACGATGATGTTTAAATGGAATCCATTGCGGCATCCGTAATGAATCGCCGAAAAGAGCCAGTCAGTAGTTTGTTTGTCGTGGATCTTTCCACTGAACTGTTTTTTATGTTACACTAGCAATTATTCTTTCAAGCAATAGGTATCTTGAATTCCATTATGATAAAGAATATAGCCTTAGAAAACCACAAATTAGATATAGCCTAGCAAGTAAAAAGGTGCTCGCCAGTCATATATACCCTATAATATAACCGACAGAAAGGCATTTAAGAGATGTCCGATATCAAAGATCATTTTAATAATCAAGCCGTGTAAGCGCTCTCAAGCGCTCTTAATTCAACGGCTCTAGGAAGATCGTGTTTCACTCATTTGGGCTTACAACTACTAGGAATCCACTGTAGAATAATGTTTCTTCTACAACTTAAAACATGGTTAATGGACAGGATAAAGTTTAAAAATCGCAGCACTTGACCGGGAGAAAGAAATTACTTTCAATTATATATGTCAGCAATTTATTAAAGAAATCAACGAGAATTTTTTAGTATTATAATGTTAATAATAAAATTACAACATTTTTCTTTAATAAAACATTATTGCATATATTTTATATAATGTGAAGTACGAATATTACCACCTTCAGACATGTGTATAAAAATTCCTAAGGCAACAGCAAGGATAATAAAAAAAACACTTCGTTGAGATTGCTAAAAATAAATTATAAATAACTGCCCAATATAAATTTTTTTAATTTGTTTAATCAGTTCTTTTACTCTAAAATAGGGATTATTTCTTTTAGGATAAGACAAGAAGTTGTTAAAATAGAATTATTATATTAATGTCAACGTACTGAGGCAAAGGAATTATTTTCTCAGAATTTTTACACTTACCAATAAATACGTGTAATAAGTTTAAAAACTGAATATAAAAAATCTAGTAATTCTGTCTTCTTCAATCTTTTTAAAAATTATGTTAAGCATATTTATCTAATAGCAGGTTTAAAATGCTTAAATATTTCTTAAAACTTTTTCCTGAGTCTAATGTCAAACAACTCATGTCAAACTTAAAGAAAGACTAAAGCATCATGATAGTCAACGATAATATTTTATATATGAAAGAAAGTAAAGAAATAAAAAAATCCTCCAATATATGCAGTTTACCCTCTAGCTAAAATCTTGAATTTATCAGTAAATAAATACATAAATAAAAAATAGAAAATAACAACAGAAAACATGATTTTTTATTTAAAAAAATAAAGAATATTTCAGAAAAAAGACACGTACATTTGACCATAAATATCTATGTCATCATCTGGTTGTTTATCTTGTAGTTTAAATTGTCTTCTATCATTACGATTTGGTGTTTTGGGTGATCAAATACAGATATGTTTGCTTTTCTTGTAACTTCCAAGTAGCCAATATTTTTTCAAACAAAATATTTTCAGTATCCTTGTTCAGAAGAAAAAAAATTTTCTTGAGTGTTTTTGTATGATAGGGAATGGTGATACTAAGAAAATAATGATACCTGAACATAAAAAAGAAAAACGAAATACTTTTGTCGTCTGGGCAATAAAGTTGAAAAGATTAGGCTATGCTCTTCCTTCATATTTCAAAACAGGATTATCTATTTTGCGTAGGTCTTAAATTTTGTATTATAACTTACTACTCAGTTTTAATTTGTTTTATAATTAAAACATTTCGATTAATTTTTAAATAATATATATATATATATATATATATATATATATATATATATATATATATATATATATATATATATATAAATGATTTTCAGATGAAACTGCTACATTCTGACGCCTACAATGATCAATACAAAAGATTTGCTTTTAGTATCTTAAAAAATAATTATTGCTATAAAAAATAATAATTTTGACTGCAGAATCTTATTAATTGACTATATAAATTCAGATTTTAATTTTCTCAATAGTATAGTTACAGCCTACATTAGGACAGTTCCAGTTAAAATGATATATTCACCTTGAGATGGTGTATACTCGGTAGCAAGCATAATATATTACGTTTTTTAAATAGCTTGTCACCAAAAATTATATATTTTAATATATCTATCCCTCTAAATAATCCTTACCCTATAATCCAAAACGACTCTTAAGATTTTAACACATTTAAATTAGAGAACACAGATTACATATATCGAAATGCAATCGAGTGGATGCACTTTCTTGTACGAGAGGAAACCATAACGAAACATCATTGTATAACAAAACATAATTGAATACAACCAGACTAGATGACTGTCAAGCTGGAGGATCAATGTTTTCGGTAATACAGTTCACTCATCCGGGGCATCTGGCATATATATATTCTTCTATATATATAAAAGAGCTCGTCTGTTTGTTTGTCCGCTATAGAATCATAGACTGCTTAACCCACCGGGACCAAATTCGGCACAGTTAATGTTTAGGACCCGAGAAACTTAACGCAGCAAAAACGAAATTTGGGGCTCAATTAGTTTTTAAAATTAATTTTTTAATGATTTTTGTGCCCCTATGAGTTGCGCGTACCACTTAAATGTAGATACAGCGCCTTCACCACAACCAGAGGAGTTATCAGTGAAATTCGATGCACGAAGGAGAAGAGGGTTGTTCTGAGGGGTGATTTGGGTGGTCTGAGGGTTGGTCCGGGGGGGGCGATGTGTTTATTCTATTTTTCTTACGTTTAGGGGAGTCGTAGGTCTAAAAAAAGGTTGAGAACCGCTGCTTTAGACAATTTTAGCAATGGCGTTCCAACTAATAGAACTTAATAAAGTTTGGAAAAAAAAGGACGAAAAAAAAAGAAAAAAAAAGTTTGTCCCATGGCCAGTTTTTGGAAGCCTTCTGTTGATCTAAATATATTAATTGTTTGAGGATCATAAAATGGGAAGAAGTTTAAGAGTTCTACAGGTTTTTTCCCCTAAGTTCGCGAAACAGAGTTAACATACGATATGTATTTGAATTACTTATTCCGTGAAATCCTATAAGATAAATCTTTTAGAGTTTTGGGGCTTTTTAAGCAGTGGGAGGAAAAGCTCTTTAAAAAGAGAAACATAACGACATATAACTTTCATTCCGAACTTTTAGTCCATTAGTTATATTAAGACATAAGAAAATTAATGAAATTATTTTTAAAGAATGATAGCCCGGCGTTGCCTGGGTAGGTATATACATCTAAAATTTTTCATGCAATCCATCAAAAAAATGCTTGGCTGCTCCCCCCGCTCTTCATGTTCATCTGGCCAGACAGAATGTGCTTAGGGCGTTTCTACTGAAATGATATGCAAACAACAAGAAAGAAAGAAACTTTGGGTCTAGGCTTCATGCGGAATCCCGCCTTACTTTGATTAAATAAAGGGAATAATGCATCTTGCACTTTACCTCTTGGGTGATGTGGAAAAAAACTGCGATTTTAAGGGAAAAATAAAAAATAAAGGCAAATGTAAATTATAAAACTTATTTCTAATTAAACACTGGATCAAACTAATCAACTTAAATCTAATTAAAGAGTATCTAACAAAGATAATTAAACAGTAAACTTATTCAATCAAAACGTGCGAATCACGCAACACTGTGTTATCAATTCTCAATAAAATCAGACGTATAATCAGACGAAGGTCCGCAAGCTCAAAGCTTCTTTCTTTCTTATTGTTTGTATATAATTTCACTACAAACGCTCTAAGCGCATTCAGTCCAGCCAACTGAACATGAAGAGGGGGTGGTGCAGAGCAGTATTTTTTTCATGTAATGCATGAAAAATTTTATATCTATATATGTACCCGGGCAACGCCGGGCAATAATGCTTGTATATATATATATATATATACACAGAGGCTGTTCGCACATTTTTTAGACGATTTTAGTAAGCCGTAATAGAAAATCGTTTGCTGCAAAAGAAATAATTGCAATTGTACTATGTTTTTAAAAGTCAAAATTATCGTCTGCGGCTTGAAAGTTTTGTTTTTAATCAAAGTGGCGTTTTTAACAAAGCAGTGGTTCGAAGGCTACATTTATGCTCTTTCCGAAGAGAAATATGCATACTCCGTTATCCAAAAACGATGTGAGAGTCATGGTTTTGTAATATCTAAAGCGTCGATAGGTAATATCGTCAACAAGAAAGGAAAAAAAACGTCAAATTGGAGCCTCCAGTGGGACAAAAATTCCAAACAAGTATCCAAGGAAAAAACGGACATCTTCGACTATTGCAAAGGTAAATTGTTTAATGTTAAAAGAAAATCCCCCTAGTCAAAGGACAGTTGCAAAATCATTAAAATGCTCGCTGTCCACTGTAAACAAAATGATAAACGTTGATTTAAATCTTAAGAAAGCGAAAAAACGCAATGTGCATCGTCTTCTTCCAAATCATATCGCTGAACGCAGGACACGCTGCAGAATTCTATATGAGAAACACTTATCCAAAGAAAAATGGAAAACAATTGTCACAATAGATGAATCATGGGTGTATTTAAGTGATTGCAACAAAAAAAGAGCCATTTATTATCATAAAAGGGGAGAAAAAAATTTTAGTACATGGTTCAAAGAATCGAAAGATTATTAGAAAAAGGACCCTTAGAAAAAGGACAAGTTTTTCTAAAGGATTCATGATTGTTGCTGGTTTTTTTTATAATGGCAAGTTAAAAATAAAGAGAGTGGAAAAAAATGTCAAGATTAACTCCAAATACTATCAGGAAAATATTTTATTGCCAATTTTTCTGAATGAAATACCATCGCTTTACCCACAGTGCCATCAATCTGTGAGACTCCATCAGGACAAAGCTAGCAGTCACACATCAAAATCCACTATAAATTTCCTAAAAGAAATGGAACAAAAAACTGGTATCAAGGCCATACCTTCACTGATATCCCTACTTAATCTCCCGATGTATCACCTATGGATTTTTGTGCTTTCGGACTTTTAAAATCTGCATTATCCAAACGTCGTCCCAAAACTCTTACAGGACTCTGGAAAGCTGTTCAGGAGGATTATCCTGGAAATTGCGGTGTCGAAAGATAGTTCAGAATAAGGGATGTCAAATAGAACATTTAAAACACAAGAATTTTATGTAATTTAGTTTTGTGAATACAATATACATCGTCTAAAAAATGTGTGAACAGCCTCTGTATATATATATATATATATATATATATATATATATATATATATATATATATATATATATATATATATATATATATATATACAGAGGCTGTTCGCACATTTTTTAGACGATTTTGGTAAGCGGTAATAAAAAATCATTTGCTGCAAAAGAAATAATTGCAATTGTACTATGTTTTTAAAAGTCAAAATTATCGTCTACAGCTTGAAAGTTTTGTTTTTATTCAAAATGGCGTTTTTAACAAAGCAGTGGTTCGAAAGCTACATTTATGCTCCTTCCGAAGAGAAATATGTATACTCCATTATCCAAAACCGATGTGAGAGTCATGGTTTTGTAATATCTAAAGCGTCGATAGGTAATATCATCAACAAGAAAGGAAAAAAAGTCAAATTGGAGCTTCAAGTGGGACAAAAATTCCAAACAAGTATCCAAGGAAAAAACGGACATCTTCGACTATTGCAAAGGTAAATTGTTTAATGTTAAAAGAAAATCCCCCTAGTCAAAGGACAGTTGCAAAATCATTAAAATGCTCTGTGTCCACTGTAAACAAAATGATAAACGTTGATTTAAATCTTAAGAAAGCGAAAAAACGCAATGTGCAGCGTCTTCTTCCAAATCATATCGCTGAACGCAGGACTCGCTGCAGAATTCTATATGAGAAACACTTATCCAAAGAAAAATGGAAAACAATTGTCACAATAGATGAATCATGGGTGTATTTAAATGATTGCAACAAAAAAAGAGTCATTTATTATCATAATAGGGGAGAAAAAAATTTAAGTACATGGTTCAAAGAATCGAAAGAAAGTTTTTCTAAGGGATTCATGATTGTTGCTGGTTTTACTTATAATGGCAAGTTAAAAATAAAGAGAATGGAAAAAAATGTCAAGATTAACTCCAAATACTATCAGGAACATATTTTATCGCCAATTTTTCTGAATGGAATTCCATTGCTTTACCCACAGTGCCATCAATCTGTGAGACTCCATCAGGACAAAGCTAGCAGTCACACATCAAAATCCACTGTAAATTTCCTAAAAGAAATGGAACAAAAAACTGGTATGAAGGCCATACCCTTCACTGATATCCCTACTTAATCTCCCGATGTATCACCTATGGATTTTTGTGCTTTCGGACTTTTAAAATCTGCATTATCCAAACGTCGTCCCAAAACTCTTACAGGACTCTGGAAAGCTGTTCAGGAGGAATTCGATAGAATACCTCTTCTGACACTTCAAAAGGCATTATTATCCTGGAAATTGCGGTGTCGAAAGATAGTTCAGGATAAGGGATGTCAAATAGAACATTTAAAACACAATAATTTTATGTAATTTAGTTTTGTGAATACAATATACATCGTCTAAAAAATGTTTGAACAGCCTCTGTATATATATATATATATATATATACGCGTGTGTGGGGGTTTGTGAGAGAGAAGGAGAGACGTTGTCATATAGTGAGTAATTTCTAATTTGTACAAATATCATATCGCTCAACGTATTTCAAATTATTAAATAGGTTTATAAACTTTTACTGGGATACCTGATGTCATACGATCGACATACCAGTTCTCATAATTTTTGCTCAAAAACTTACCTGAATTTAAGAATTTAAATCGTCTATTTCATTATGTGTCTGTATGGATTATCCAGTCATTCTCACATATTTAATTGTGTTAAAGATTGTCTCAGTTTACATGGTGAGACAACATTCGTTAAACATTGGTCCTAGCTACTCAACTCACTTCATATAATAAAAAGACTCTTCTTTTTCCCGAATTTATTCTAAAAATCTTCGTATTATTCACTTTTCTATCTTTTTTCATATTAAATCTGCTTCTCTAACTTCTCTAACCGGCCATTCCTATTCGCAGCCAGCCCTCTAAACGACAACATATTTTTCAGAACCGTTTAAATATTCCATAGAACCAATATTATGGAAGAAACCATTTTTCCACGGTCACCCCTCAAAACGGTCACTTTTTTCCTCGGAACCATTACTGGCCGCTATACAGAATTTTTAATGTGTATCTATAATTCGTGTTACCATTGTAAAATTATAAAAAATCCTAAATTTTAATATTTCCAGGGGAACCTAGTGTTATGCATTATGATAATTTTATCTTTTAAAATTTCAGTAGACCAACAAAGTGTTTATAATATTTAATTTTAAAAAAACGTTTCGTATGTCTTAAGATATTGAATAAATCCTAATGAAGAAAGAAACAATATCCACTGATCTTTAGCGTAATTTGTCTTCCTCTATACAACGGTTAATTTAGTTAATTTCTTTAGAAACATAATAGAAAAGACATTAATATCTCTCACTCAGAGAGAAAAGCGAAAAGATAAAAGAAAACGTATTTTCCCAAAGTACCAAATCATCAGCTAAACAATGAATTAAATAAAAATAAAATTCAGGGGAAAAAAAGCGTATAATGATGGCAAAACAGCTGCTTATCTATGATAAAACACTTCCGCATGCAAAGGAAGTTACTTTTTTTTTCTCCTACTCTACTTCAAAACAAAAAAAAATTTAACATATCAAAAGAAAAATATTGTTTTTTTTTTTATAATTTACATTTTTTCTCTCTCAAATGAAGTATGCGATGAGAAAACATCTGAAAATTCACAATGCGTAAAAGAACAATCTTTCTAACACGTTATGATTTTTCGAAAAAATATTTCTGCGTTACACTAAAATTATTTGTTTTTACATTTTAATTATAAGGAACTCAGATGGAAAAATTTGGATACGTATACAGCATGGCATAAAAATTAGTATTATTGAGTTGAAATGTACATACTGTTTCTGATATCTTATAAAACTTATACAGGGACGCAGGAAAATACATTAAGTAACAAATACTTAAACACATTTGTTAAATAGTGGCTATAAACTTTTGGTCCTAACCTACTTAAGATTTTTTCAGTAGCTCTTCAAAAACTGACGTAAAACATTTCAATAATGTTTTGCCTTGGATTTGCAATATGTTTTCAGCAGTTACCACTTTAAAAGGTTTTACTATACATTGGTAAAGGGAACCTTTATTTTTAGTTAAAAAGTAAAATTTCTTACCTATAAAATACTTTTCTTATAAACTGATTATGTGCATTACATTAAAAACATTTTATTGATGCAATAAAATACATATTAATAAAAAGCAAATATCTTACATTAAGGAAGTACATCATAAAAGCACATTTACTCCTCATTTTCAAATGTAACGTATTTTTATTTTAAATCTAAACTTTTCTACCTAAAAATTCCTTCTCTTGTAAATTGATTAAATGGTGTTGCATTAAAAATAATATATTGATGTAATAAAAAACATATTAATTAAAAGCAAATGTCTCTCATTAGTGAAGTATGTCAAAAAAGCACAATAGTACGTCAGAAGAATTTTTACGCATTTTTAACTAAATATTTCCCAATGGTATAAAAAATTAGGACATTTCAGTCACATAATCCGGTCACTAGGTTCAGTGTATACGTCTCTGCTTTTAAAAAAATATGAAGTAAATAAAATATAGGAAATATTAGTTTACAAAATGCAATTGACAATAAGTGAACAGTATATAGATGCTACAGTATTTCAGGAAAACCGAGTTATTGCACAGTAGTTATTAATCAAAGTAACTTGGCTAGTGGGATCGAAGATGTGGAACTTTGCTATTAGTCAATCTATGTCTTGAGGTAAGTAAGCTATCATTTTATTTTCATAATAAAACTATTACTAAAATAACTACGCTTTATAGAAATTTGTAAATATATATATATATATATATACGTTATATATGTGTGTGTGTGTGTATGCTAGGGGGGAAATAATCAACGTGTGACTTAAAATATAATACATTGAGGGACTTAAGTAACTATCAATAATAAAAAAAAGCTTTTTTGTAAAAAGAGAAAAAGAAGTATAAAAATATTTTTTTTTTGCTTTTTGGTAGAAATAATTAAAGTTAAATTATTATCTAATACATATTGTTCACACTTCACTAACAATGTAAAACCATACTGAAGAATACGTTATTCATAAAGTATTTTATTGCACTAAAAAGCTAAACGTAAACACATTTTTTTAAAGTTGCTATTGTCTACAAGTTTGACAGCAGCATGTTACTATTTTTTTCTGATAAATAACTCTGTACAGCACGTATATTTTAACTACTGATAATAAGATAGAAACGTAATATATTCTAAGTTTTCCCAGCTTAGTTGTTTCCAAAAGGATATTATTCATAGTAAACGTGTTTTAATGTCTTTAGAGGTTACAATAGTTAGAATCACCTGTGGGTCTAGGATCTAGAGCAATCTTATTTATAAAAATAACATAATACACAGTTTGCGACGATACTTTATAAGTAGAAATTGGGAACAGAATATAAATAACGCCAAGCGCAGAACTTAAAAGACTCAATACCTAGCTAAAAAGCTTCAGTGCACTTTTTATGAAAAAAATAGGAATAAATATCATTTATGAAATTTCTAATTAATGTTGAATAAGCTTTGGAAACATCTTAGATAAAATATGTAATTGCATACGTACTAATTACCATAGTATTGTATATGATGTAGTACAGATAGAAACAATACCTTGATGGCTAGAAAGTGAATAACAACATTAAAATCGTTTGTTATCTTTGATAAAATTTTGCGTCACTTCATTTATTCAAATACACGATTTTACTGCGCTATCAACTGTTGAACAAGCTAGCAGATAGAATTTAGGAAAAATTCGTTCTCAGTTGACTCTATTGATATTAGCACGATATTTACCGAAGCAAATATTTCAATAAAATTAGAAAACACGGTCTTAAGAGGTAATTGTCTGTCTCTCTGAATTTTACAGTCATCTGATTTAAAACATAGTTTTTTACATCAGATATCCTAGATCTGTATTAAATGGCAGGGTTTCGAAGCCCAAATATAGTTTTTTTTTCTGACACTGCTTTCTTTGTTCCTATGTATATTCAAGGAAAGGAACTGAGAACAAAATTAGTTTGGACATTTAACTTTTTTTTTACTTAGATAAACGATATTTCCAAACTTATTTTGTTTTTTTATACAGTACGAAATTAACATCTAACATACCACTTATAGAAATAATAATGCACATGGAATAATAAAATTGAATTTTATAGGTTAAAAGTATTCGTGTCATTAAAACCCAACAGGGAAGTGTATTAACGAAGATGATACTGAATTTTGCATTTATTGCAGTAACTTTCTAAATTTATTTCAAACACAAATATATATATAAAAAACTTTATGTTATTAAATCTTTGTCTTTCTGATGTTTACGAAAGATGGCTTAAAAAACAATAAATTCTTTGTCCAATGGGATTTCTAACACTTTCATTTCTCTCAAAAATTCGTGTAAAATATTTGACTGATTTCTCTAGTTTATTAAATTATGATCTTAAGTGAAGAAAAGAGGAATAAGGTAACTGTCTCATAACAGGTATTAAACACAAAAAGACCGTTACGACACATAATGCCAGAATGCCACAAATGCAAGTCTTATAACTCAGAAGATAGGTTGAAAAACATGTAAATGTTTGTTCTATGTGTTTTTTAACACTTTAGTTTCACTGGAAAATTCTTATTATATATTTAATCCTCTTCTCCAGATTATAAATTTTTTTCTTGCAATAAAGAAAAGATGAATAAGGCAGTGTCGCATAATAGGTATTAAACACAAAAAGAATGTTATGACACATAGCGCCAAAATTCAGCAAATGCATGTTTTATATCTCGTAAGATAGTTAAAAAACCTGTAAATATTTATTCTATGTGTTTTCAATGCTTTCTTTTCTCTGGAAAATTCATTTTATGTATTAACCAGCCTCTCTAGTTTATTAAATTCTTTTTTCTGGTATGAAGAAAGGTGGAAATAAGCAAGTGTGTCATATTTGGTATTAAACACTAAGAATATTGTTATGTCACATAATGCCAATATGTCACAAATGCATATTTTATATCTTGTAAGATAACTTCAAAACTAAAAATGATTGTTCTATGTGTTGTCTAAAACTTTATTTTTTCGGGAAAACTCACATTATATATTTAATCAGTTTCTCTAGTTTATTAAATCCATTTTTTTATGTGAAGAAAAGAGGATTTATACAAAGTCACATAATAGGTATTATACCCAGAAAGATTGTTATGACACTTAATGCCAAAATACCACAAAGCATGTTTTATATCTCGTAAGATCGCGTCAAATACTATACATTTTCCTTTCCTGCGTTTTCAAATCTTTGTTTTCTCCAAAAAATCCATTTTACATATTTAACCAGTCTTTCAAGTTTATTATATTCATCTCTTAAAGGGAAGAAAAGAGGATTAAGGCAAGTGTCTTATAATAGGCATTAAACACAAAAAGACTGTTATGTCACATAACGCTAAAAATGCCGCAAATGCATGTTTCATATCTCTTCTGTGAAAAAAAATATATATATTTAAGCATTTCATGCGTATTTACCTGCTTTTCTCAATGCTTTAAATAATTAAATACCTTTATGGTTGAGAACAGTTGAAAAATAATTGCATTTTAAAAACCTCCAGTGTACCATAAAATTTATTAAGTGTAAGAGAATTCTCAAGAAAGTATTTGTGTATTCCGAGATTTTTTTTTCCTCTGCTGATAAAGTAATCCGTCGGGAAAGATGTCCCAAGAGGCACAGCAAAAAATATGAGTTTCAGCTCGACGCTTAATATTTCTTCACTTTCCTTATCCAACATGCAGTTGATGACAAGCGAAATAAAGCATTTTCTACACGAATAAGCACTTTGAATAAAGAATTTCGTATGTTTAGTTTCTAAAAGAGTGGAAATTCAAAGTATGTTTTTTTCTTAAGAAGTCAGCATTTCTGTTTAATATTTAGAACTAATTCCTATTTCGTAATACTTGAGTTTACGTATTTAACAGATTTTTTTTACATTTTACTTAGTCTACTTAAATGAAAACAAATTACATTATATTCTGAATTCTTTTTAAGCAAAATTCGTGTAGGCTTAAATAAAATTAAGTTAATCTCTGTTACATTGGCAGTCTACAGGTATATATAAGTAAAGGAAATAGTCAAAATAACTATTTAGATGTTACTTTAGTTTTGGGTTTACACTCTTAAATAATTTTAGTTCTTTAAATTTTATAAACATAAGAAAAGTGTTTTTAGATTTTAAACTACATATCTGAAAACAAGTAACAACACTTTAGTATACTTGAAATCTCAAAAAATGTTTAATTTAATCTACTTAATCAATTCTCTTTGAGTATTAATTCTTTTTCAAGGAAAAATATTTTATGAAATGCTAACATGCATTTTCAATATAAGATATGACTAAAACGTATCGTAAACTGTACTATAGTTTCCAAACATTGGATTTATGCGTGTGAAAAAACATTTTTGTATTCATAAGATTAAAGTAAATAGAAAATTTCGAACCTTTATTTGCAGTAATCAGTTTTCAAATAAAATATCGAGGTTGTTGTGATTAAATTAAAGTCTCTTAAATGAATTGTATTCACTAAATTAAATTTCGTTGGGTGGATAAATTATGCTTGTCTATAATATCGAAAACATAAATGCCAAAAAATAAGTTCACAAACTGAGGTATAAGAGATAAAAAGGGACATAAACGTTTTGAGAAGAAGTCAAAGATTTTGATATATATATATTTATATATTATTTATTATATATATATATATATATATATATATATATATATATATATATATATATATATATATTTATATTTATTTTTTTGGCATTAATTGCATACATTGACCGTTGTATTTAATTTGAATGTACTCCGTTGCGAAGTGCGGGTTTTCAGCACTTCACATTTAACGATTCACAGCTAACGATTCACATTTTGCAAGCTTAAAATACAGTATCAATACTGTCAGTTAATACACACGCGCTCACACAGTGAGACACGTGCAGTATCAGATGTAACATATGTTCAATATTTACGCAGAGTAATAAATTTAATAAAACAGTTATATACATCATAGTTCTATATTTTGGGAACTCTTGTGATTTTAGTATCAGTTAACAGAACGACATATTCAAAATTAATCGTTGTTGAACAAACTCGAGTTAGATCAAATCGACGAATGTTGAAACCTGAATATAGAATTTGCTTATTCCTTCCTACGATTGTATGCACCTGGATGGATATGAATAAACCTAAAACAAATAATTGAAAAATTCTATATCTATATATATAAAACAGTTCCGTAACTGACTGACTGACTCACTGACTCACTGACATACAACGCACAGACCAAACCGCTGGACCTAAAGGGTTGAAATTTAGCATGGCGATTCTTCTTATGGTGTAGTGGTGCACAAAGAAAGATTTTTGAAAAAAATTTCTTAGATTTGTTTAAATTAAATTTTTAAGCTGTTATTGTAACTGTTTTTAAGTTTGCATTTAAAATAATAATTTGAGCGTTATAAAATTTATATCACGAGAAAGATGCTGAAAAATGCTAGATTAAATGCTGATCACGTGATTTCTTTTCTGGAACTTTAAATAAATTTATCGTCAGGTGCATAACAACTAAATAGACAAAAAAAATATGTTTTTCCTTTCTAATGCAGCAGACGATTGGATATTAACCAAAAAAAATAAATATCCCTCACGATTATATATATATATATATATATATATATATATATATATATATATATATATAATAGCATGGGATCGGGTCGAAGAATGATTGCTGAGTGGTAGCTTTGGAAGACTGTTCTCGCCTTATCTACTTGAGGTTAAAAAGATGGCATGTCACCCGGCCGTGCATCACAAACGTTTTTAAAAAAGTTCCCGCATACAATGTCGTTGGCCGATGCCGTTTTTCAGCGTCTCGAAAGTAGCTATAAAGAACTGGCCCCTCAATTCATCTCAACCCTCGGACACACAAATCATATCACAAATTTCTCGAACTACATATTTATTAAATTCACCTGCCCCTCCGCCGGGTTTTTCGTTGCAGGCAAAATATTACAGAATGCGTCTAAATTTAGACAACAGATAGTTTTATAAGTTCATCTCATCACGTGACAGAGAGGTGTATGTTAGTGGCTGATTGGATAAAAGTTGTTGTTTATGTGCAAATCTCAATTTTTTAGACACCCACGCCGCGCACGTTTTAATTTCGTTAAAAAGTTAGCCATCTTTGATGATATTGTTTGGGGTTACCAAAGATTGTAACAATGGGATTTAACACGAATGTTCAAGGGGAGTTAACTTATTAAGAGATTTAAATGGGGTATGTAATTTTGAATGGGAATTAATAGTTTTTAAATGTTAAGAGTGTTGAATTAAGAAATTACTAGTTTTTTAATATTATATATATTACATCAATTGTATACATTGACCGTTGTATTTAATTTGAATGTACACCGTAGCGAAGTACGGGTTTTCAGCTAGTATCTCATAACCTTAAACAGTTTATGACTGGATGTGTTACAAAAAGTTATCAAAATGCGCTTTTTAAAAAAAAAATCGGCTAGAGGGTTGTATATCATTTTTTTTCAAACGATCTAATTTTTTTTCATATTGCAGGATATTTGAATGATTTAATGTTTATTTTTATAATTTAAGGCATGTATTTAATTGAAATTTATCTTTTTCTAAGATATTAAATATAAATTTGGGTTCGTTAAAGTATTACGTAAGTGTTCAAGCGGGAGGAGGAAGGCTCAAACATTGTCTGATTTTGTGGCAAAGAAGTAAGGGGATCGAATCAATGCTTACGTAAGACAAAAAATATGAAAACAACAGAGTGGATTGCGGTGTGTTCCTGACTACATCAACTCTCCTGTCATCTGCATTTGCTAACTTTTGTCTTATAGTAATTACTTTCAAAAAAATTATACAACCTGAAGAACGTTGATGTAATTCTGACAGTTTTCATTTATCGTTTAATGTATTTACTGTTAATGATTTCATAAATATTCACTTTTACTTAGAAATGTACAACAAATTTATTCATTAAAGAAAATCATTTGGAATGTGAAATCTCTTACGTAAGCAAAGGGGGTTGGGCGGACACATTTCCTTATTTTTTAATACAATTTGAAAGGGGATGCAAAATGACTAAATGTCCTTACGTAATGCATGAACGGCCCCTACTGCATACGCGTAAAGGGATAAACGTAGGCTTCTTACTTGTAGTCATACATGTATATGTGTTCTTTCTATAAAAGTGAGTTACACATATAGTATTTGAATGTCAAGAAACATATCGATACAGTTATTCATCATATTCCAATATTCGAAATTAAAATGATACATTATATGAAAAATGTCACGTGTTGCTTGTAAGACTCCTTTCTAGTTCTAATTCTAGAAAGAGAAACAACGTTTTTATTACCCCACCCCCTCCAACAGTCGCGTGGGTGACATGTCACCTACCTGCTTTCATTTTCCCTTATGGCGGACATCGGAAGGTTGGAAGTATCCCCTTTTACTTCTAACTTCAAATGAGGCTTCCGTCTTGTCCCCTCTTTTTTCACTTTAGTTAGTCTCTAAATGTTCTTCGATTGAATTTGCGTCAACGTTCACAGGCCGACAGCTGTCCACCACGCGAACATCTACGTAACTTTTGAAGTTAAGTGAATTTATTTTATTCTCCGTAATATTTAGATTTTAGATCCTTTTATTTATCTATGGTTAACAATCATATAAGAGAGAGTCAAAACCAGACGGGAAAACATTATAACACATCTTCCAGGGCCAAATGGCATAGCAGGAAAACTTTTTTCTCCAGAAAAAATATTAGATTTCTTTATTGACGAACACGTCTATAAAATAATAGCAGACTGCACACATATTTACATTGATTCTATCAAATGTAAATTTGAAAGGGATCGCGATGCCAGAAACACCAATGAGGTAGAAGTCAGGGTCTTATTTGGTCTTATTTTGATAAGCACTTATAAAAGTTCCAGGACAAATATCGATAAGTTATAGGATATGTCGAAAGGTAATGGGTTACAATCATGCTACCTAACAATGAGCAAAAACAGGCTTGCATTTCTTCTCAGGTGCCTTCTTTTTTATGACATTCGGGATAGGGTATCTCGGCGAGAATTTGATGTTTACTCCCATAAGAAATGCATTTGAAATACGTACCTCAAGAGGAAAAGAAGGTACCAGAGGACTCTGTTATGTTTGTGGACAACAGAGAGACCGAACAACACGAAAGTGATGCGAGAAATGCGGAAAGTGGATATGTAATGACCATTTGAAAAATGTATGTGCTGAATGTTTTTCATTTTTTAATTTTGAATGTATTGTTGATTTGTATTTAATGATATTTCTTTTTCTAAAATTTAATTGTGTTTTATTTGTATTATATATACCTAAAAAACTATAGAAATAATTAGGTTGCAAAAAAAAGTTAAATACATATGGAAATAACACACATAAAAGTGGGTGAAACTTGTCCCCCACTTGACCGTTCGTGTTACAGCTATAGACGAGACTATTCGAAGAATAATGAATCCATTGCCCATCTGATATTGATTAAACCATTTACATTTATTCAATAATAATTTTAAAGAGAATTTCAAACGGTAAAAACTTAGCACTTAATATCGGAAGAATTCACATCTCTCAGGAAAATCAGAACACATTTATATGTTTCTTAATTTAAAGTAAAACCTGAAACAGATTTGTTAGAAAAAAAGTTTTTGAGATAAATGCATTTGCAATGTGCTCCATAAGTAAAAGTAAATGCGAATTAACACTTTCCCGCTGCTATATTTAACCGACGAAAATATCGCTTTCTTTTTTTACATTCCATCCCATCCAAGATATGATCTGATGCCTGCAATATCAAATACGTGTTTACACACACACACACACACACACACACACACACACACACATATATATATATATATATATATATATATATATATATATATAAAGGAGCGATACTTTATTTTTCATAATATAAAAACGTAATTAAATATAATATTCATAATATAGTAATGTCTTTGCGATTAAAACGACTATTTGTTTAAAGTTATTGAAGATTTGATAACTCACATATTTTATTTTTATATCGCACCTCTGCTAGAAGAGTATTACATCTCAAAATAGCCATATTTTCAAGAAGACCGAAAGAAGATATAAGTCGAAATTTCATTTCTTGTTTTATGAATGCCTATGATAATTTTGGAAAACATATTGTTCGAAGCACTTCAGAAGGCAAAACTATATACTATTAAAGTTGTTTTCAATTTTTAAAGCATTATTTTGAATTTTAATTACAAGATATAACCCTCTTCGAGTAACCTCATTTTGTCAACATGGATTGAAAATCTTGAGGGAATACTATCATATCTCTATGCTAATGCACAATCTATCTAAACTTTTCACAATAGAAAGAAAAAACCTTTATAACATGAACAACAAATTTATTTTCCAAATAAAATTTAATGAACATTTTTATTACAGGAACATTTTAATACAATAACATTAGGCACTGACAAAAATCTTATTTTCATTCTTCGCGCATGAGCATGTTCTTCCTCCTAGTTGTGGAAGAGGGTAATAAGCGCCATCTAGGAGATTATGGTAGTATTATGCTTATAACATTATTCGAGAAGGAGAAGCGCTTCCTTATAGAGCATTGTGGTGTAATTATCTCAAAATCGAAAATTTGGGAGATATAACACTCATCTAGCAGAGGTGAGCAGAGGTAGCAGATATATCTATATATTGTTATAGATATATCAATGCATTCCTATAAATGAATATAAATACACATAGATACAGGATGTGGCAAAATAGCCTCCCACATTTTTGAAGGTCATTGATAAGGTAGTGGTGGGGTGTGGCGGCGCGGGAGGTAGCAAAATTCTGGCGGATTTTCAAGTTGGCAATAGACACCATGAGTTGCTGCACCATGAGTTGGTCCTCCATGGTTGGTCCGCACCATGATTGGTTTATATCAATGAATACACATTATCTTAAAATAACGTGAAATTACAGATAAGGGGGGAAATAATGGGTGTTTCTACATTTACAAATAGAAGACTTGCTATTGCTGATCCCACTTTACCGACAGCAACATCAGATCGAGTCCATATAGGCTAATGGGCAGAGGAGGGCGGATCCGGTTTTAATTAGCACCGCAAGGGTCGGTGTCCGACTTGGCTACGATCCGGTTCCGTAATTTTGAACAGAGTCAAGTGAAGAGACCGGTACACTTGACAACGCACCTCCAGAGGTAAATGTGAGAACTTGGAGGACATTGCAGTCACGACAGATTTTTCGTGCACCAGCCGCCTTCAGTGTACACGACGGTGGATAGGTCAGGAACGAGCATCGAACAAGTGACGTTCAGATCACTGGCTCGCTGCCTTTGCCAACTGGGCCACCGCACCCCCCCCCCCAAAAAAAAAAAAAAACCAAATTTAATAAAACGATCGAATTAATGAAACAAATATATAAATATATTTCCTAATTTTTTTATATATTGTATAAAATAACTTGATGCTATGTCTTTTAATCGAACATTTAAAGCACTATAATTATATGTGATACATTTTTTCCTTCATGCTATACTATTTTAAAAATTTGATTTATTAAAATGTAGATACACCTATTGTTTTTTACATATCCGTCCTTTTACCGTAAGATAATATGTATTCATTTAAAGTGACAAATTTTTCTTATCACGGAAATTATGATAGTAATGTAAGTTGATTCATTTCTATGCATGATGAATTATAATGAGAAGAAAAAACAGTTTTCAAAAAACCTTTTCAGAATATAAACTTTGATAAAAACGAACATCAAAGCACTGAAAAAGCACAATTCAAAATTACGAAACAATTTACTTCCAGGTATAAAAACGACAAAAAATGGATGAAACAAAAAAAAATGTCTCCTCCAAACGACTAGTAATGATTGTTTGCAGCGGCAGCTGCTTACCTATGATAAACCACTTCCTAAACACAAAGAGAATAATTTTTTTCCCTCTGTTTCATCATTTTTTATCATCATTATTTTATCTTTTCAGAAGAATGTTAATATGTTTTCTTTTTTATTTATACCGGAAATGTGAAACTCGTTTTTCGAGTGTAAAAAGAATTTTATTTGCACATTTTTCCGTTTTTCTAACTTTCAAACAAGCTTTTTCAGAACTCGTAAATGTATCTTAAACGTATTATTCTTCTTTCATGTTTATCATTTAAATATCGTGCAAAATATTTTAGGGAATTTATGATTTTTAAAACGCTTAACGCTATCTGACTTAGGAACTAAATGGGGATATTATTTCAGGTACTACTACAAAATATCTTTACACAGATAAGAAAATATTTGAAACATACAAAAACCCAACCGCAGTCGCCTATAACTGATAAAAGCATTTATAGATATTATGGAATATTCAGGAAAATGTTAGTTATCTTTTCAAAGACCTCGTCTTAATTTAAATTGTAAAGACCTAAATTGTGTAATAACATTATGCAAAAGTTATAAATAAAATAGACTTTAGAACTTAATATAAAAATTCCGATATACTGCTCAACTTTCTTGCCAAATGAAGATAAGCAAAATGAAGTTAATTTAAAAGAGAAATAAACGCAATAGTTATTCCAAAAATGTAAGCAACTATTTTGACATACGTGTTGCTCGATTCCATTTAGGAAACTGAAGTTCATCATACATATACATATATATATATATATATATATATATATATATATATATATATATTTATTTATTTATTTATTTATTTATTTATATTTGATTTTTGCACGATGAGTATCGAACGAACTTTTCGTCTAAGAAGTAATGTAAATTGAAATAATTCGTTCCTTATCACCAGAAATTTTCTATTTTACTGGGCAATTTATAAATTGACGGGGTTGTTTTTTTATACAAAAATCTTTAAACTAGACAGATATAAATTGAAACAATAATTTGAGGTAATAAAATAAAATTTATCTTCACTGAACTTGTTCTTTAAGAGTTGATGGCCTAATGGGATAGTAGCAAGGAGGGGAAGTGAGCGACTAATTCTTAAAAGAGGAGTTTCCTTCGAATAAAACATCTGGCTCTTGAACAGGTACTTTTTCTCCTCTTTTTCTCTTCACTTCACCGAGTCTTGCTGTAGACTCAGATATAGGGAGTTTCACCACAAACCTATCAAGAGAAACATTACTTCTGCATATGTTTCAAAATGTTTCTGAAGGGAGACATTGTTTCCTCATTTAACAAGTCCCAATTTCGGCTTGCAAGAGCTTTGTCAGGGCGATACTTTTGAACAAAATTTTGTAAATCAACCTATTTTAGTCTTTTTTCTGTCCCGAAATATAGGATGTGGGGGTACCGTCTTGTCTCATACATGATTCAGCATGTTTGACGAGTACCGAGCAAACGTCAAGTACTGAAGCAATTTTTTCGCGTCCAAATGCGATTAGTATCGAGCAAACTTCGAGTGCCGAAGCAATTTTTTCGCTTCGAAATGCGACGACTACCGAACAAACTTCCATTGCCGAAGCAATTTTTTTCGCGTCGAAATGCGAAGAGTACCGAACAAACTTCGAGTGACGAAGAAATTTTTTCGTGTCGAAATGCGACAAGTACCGAGGTATGACTGTATATTAATACATATTTATAAATGATATAATACTGAATTCAAGTACTTAAAATTCTATCTAATTTCTGTCTGAGTAATGTGAAATTAATAAAAAAAGAACCAAATAACATATTTTTTGTCGACAATTGTACATTGATAAGTGTAGGAATAGTTACTAAGGAATGTGATTACAATTTAAAATCAGTATTTTTCGATCATTTATCACTATCTTTATCAGCACGTTTCACGTACCGTATACACAAAATTATTTCCGAAATGTGTGCCGTCAGCGTAATCAATAATTAGGATTAATTGTATACGCTGTTTAGATAATAAATGAATAAATACATAGCCGAGATAGTCGCATCTGATTCTCAGCCCAAAAGTGTCTAATTGAACATATAATAGATTGTTTATGCTTTACATGAGTTGAGGTTAAATACACTGAACTTTAGTAACGTAAATAGACTACTGACGAGTCATGAGTTGATAATAAGCTGTAAATAGCGCAAATGCGAGCCTTTTCAATTACTTTTAAATTTTCCTTTTACATGCTTTTGAATTGTAAAATTTTATTCTACAGGATTTGATTCTACACGGTTAGTTATGGGTATTATTGAACAGATGAACAAAAACACCCATAAAACTTCAAGAGAAACATTACTTCTGCTAAATTAACTTGTTGGACCCTATTCAGTCCAACAAGTCAAATTATTCTGGGAACTAATGAAAATGAACTTGTTTTTGGATCTGTATCAAGCAACTTGAGTATCAGAGGTGAATCACATAAAGAAATAAATTAAAGCGTGTAGATGTCATTGATAAAGAAATAAAATAAAACATGTAGCTGTCATTGATAAAGAAATAAAATAAAACGTGTAGCTTACTATATATAAGCGCTGAATGCCAACGTTGACGTGGCGCTTTGTCTCACACCATATTTAGGGTAGATGTCCCAAATATTACCCCTGTACCTAATATCGCCTACTCGTGTTTCTAAAGTATGATTCGCGCTATGTATGATAAAATGCAGTAACTTCTTAGTTCTAGGTCAGTACTAACAGCGGCGATAGCGACAACGCTGTTATCATTGACAACAGAAACTATATGGTGTCTGAAGTTGCTTTCGCTGTTGTCTTAGTAAACTTTGACTCCAAAGAATCAGAATCCAGTGAAGGATCAGGTAGATACATCGAAATTCTAATTTTGCTTATACCATTTGAAAGTGCATTAAACAGAGACTTTATTAGCAACGCCTTTTAACAGGTTCTCCTAATTTTGCCTGGTAGGCGGTAAGAGGAACAGAGGTAGGCGATATTACGAACCGCTCTGCAGTTCACTGGAAATTTCAATTTTTCCAATTTAGCTACATAACTTAAACTGTCACTGGTTTTGGAGCTAGTTGATCTCAGGATACCAAAGGAAATAGTTCTTGGGGATGTTCTTTGAGTTTCTAGCCTAATCAGAAACTAAAAAGTGGATGAAATGTCGAAAAAAATTTAGGGTAGGCGATATTTGGGACACTTACCCTATGTATAAATGATCATGATTTGTTTAATTCAAACACATTCGCTCTGAAGCCAAAATCTGCAGTGTGACGTGTGAAAATCGGCGTCATCTCTTCAATGAAATACTTCATGATAAATAATTTGGAATTGTAGACAGAAGGGCGGGTTGTAAGGCCTAGTTTATGGCAGAACAGTAATTGTAGGAAAACTAAGAAAGGCTTATGTAGAGGTACCCCATTTCAATAACATACGCCCACTTGCCCATATTCCCGAACATCACTGCCAACAATTTAAGATGTATTGCCAAGAAAGGCAAACTAACATTGAAATTTGCGGTCAGCACGTTCCTTAAACATGTGTTTAAGGGGATTTTTCCTTTGCTGCTACCTAAACTGAAAAGTTCATGAGGAAAAGCTTAATGCAATTTGAAAGAATAGATAAAATTTTTACGTAAGTTTCTATGGTACATTAGGTAATTTTAACCCCGAGAATCGTTTCTCAATTTCAATGTGGGTAAAGATTAGGTGAACCAACACCACACTCTTGTGCTACCTCAAATTTGAGTGAACACACCTAGTGGCGACATTTTGGGGGCTCATACCTTCTCCCTCCCTCTGTGACTTCATGGAAAGACTTTCCGGTCTGTAATTATAACCTGCCCCTATTCGGCCTAGAGACGGAGGTATTTAATGGAGAGTGCCGGGATTCGATACGCGCACCCTTAGTACCGAAACCAGCGCGCTATCGCAAGGCTACCTCGAGTCCCTTTACTTAAATTCTTTATAGATATGATGGAGGATATCAAAGAAGTCCTGCGGTTGCTTATTATAAAAGGGAAATTTAAATCATATAAAAATATCATTTCTTCTTTATTGTAGTACATACTAAGGAAATCGTAATTTTTTTATATGGTTAAATGTTAAATATTTTATTTGAGGTACAAAAAAATACCAATCAGCTTAATTTTTAGATATTATAACTCATTATCATCAAAAGGTTTAAAAAAATGTCGAATGTGGGATTTAATCTAGCTATTCTTTTTAACCGATTCAAATCGGTTAAGAGTTTTACTGTACTTATAAAAATATTTCTAAATTAAGCGCATTATTAAAGTAATCATTAGATTTTTTCAACAAAAGTAAAAGTTTATTATAATTAATCATACCTTTATTGGGTTGTATAAGGTTTTATGAATTCTAAACGTCAGAAAAATACTTTTCATGGAAATGGGGCTCTATCGCAAAATTAAACTCTAACTGCGTGATGAATTGCAAAATTTTACTTACAGTTTAATTCACAGTCTTAGTTTTCTGGCTTGAGTTCGTTTCGCTCATTCATTTGTTATAAATTTTTAGTTTCAACTTCTTCATTAAATAACAAACAGAAATCATCTCATAATACGTAATTATTGAATCACTGTGAGGGACATACTAACATGAATGTCTTAAAAATAAAATTCAAACAACGCCCAAAAGTAAGATATATTCTTACTTTGGGACTGACCTTTCATTCACCCAGAATTTTTGCTTTGCCATAAAATGAGCGAGGGAATTTCGTGAGGTTCATTAAAAGCGATTATGGCATTGCTCCATAATGTAATGGTTATGCAAGAGAAGTAAGTACAGTTGTGGAGGGTTCTACTTAATTTTAGAGTTAAAAGAGGAATGCTAGGAGAGTGCATACCTGAAATGGATACACTTCATTAACGTTGTGAGAGAACACAAAAAGGCTGGGTTTGAGTTTAATGTTTGAAGAAAGCCTTATGAAGGGCATCTTGTGGTTAAGACTTAGTTTCTTGTTCCATGGGGAAGGGGTTCTAGTTCTTCTCCTGCCTTCGTCTCTGGTTACTTTACACTGTATATCGTTGATCGACAAAGAATTGAATGTGGTTGTCTTTTATAACTTGAAATATTCCCCTGTTGTTTTCAGCAATAATTTTCTTTCTTATTTATATATTTATAAGATGAATCTGAGAATTTTTTTTATCTAAAATACACAGCTTTATAATAACGTTATATATTACTTGTCGGATATATTTAAAGATACTGCGAGTATCCAGTAATTTATAGCATGGAAGTTCTAACTTAAATTGATAAACAATTATTTGATTTTTTTATTTATAAACAACAGATAATAATTACAACTATATACAAACATTATTTAAAATATACAGGATTGAAAGTGCGTGCAATAAATTACAATTATATAAAAACATTATTTAAAAAATACAGAATTGGAAGAGCTTGCAATAAATGATAAATAAGCAAACATGAGAGAATATTATTATGATTATAGTGTTTGATGAAATAGTCTGCTAGCCATAATATTTTTAATTGTTTATACATAGAGATAGTAAAAAAAATCCTCTATCAGTTTTCATGAATTAAAAAAAAATATTCACGTTTTTAATGAAAGCGTCCCTAAAGGATAATTTAATGGAAAGGAAGTTTGATGTTGAAATCAAAATACATATATACCAACTTGAAACATTAGTTATTTAGTAAAGAGTGACTATTAAATCCATTAATAAAAATGAAAAATATATAAAAGGGGGAATCAAAAGCATTATTTATATTGCCATACGTTATTACTATATGTATATATAAATATTTATATATCTATGTATATATATGTGTATATATATATTTATATATATATATATATATATATATATATATATATATATATATATATATATATATATATATATATATATGTATATATATGTATATATGTATATATGTATATATAGATATATATGTATATGTGTATATATATATGTATATATATATATATATATATATATATATATATATATATATATATATATATATATATATATGTATATATATATATATGTATATATATGTATATATATATATATGTATATATATATATATGTATATATGTATATGTATATATAGATATATATGTATATGTGTATATATATATATATATATATATATATACACTGCTCAAAACAATTAGGGGAGCAACCAAAGAAGTTAAGAAAACCGTGCGAGACAGCCACGTATTGGTATAAAATGGATAGTAGACGCGTATCAATGCGCAATACAGAGAAAAAGACGTAAAAAATTTGTAATTAAGATTTATTTCTTTGAAAATATGGAAAAAACATGAAAAGATGATTTAGGGCATCAATTTGGTTACATGTAAACGATAAAAAAAGTATTGTTTAGAAATGATGCAAGATTTTTAATATGGCGTGTGGTCTTCTCGAACAGCTAAGACTGCTTCACACCTGTTTTCCATGGATGCTATGATGTTATCGATAAGACTTTGGGGAATACTGTTCCACTCCTTAAGAAGTGCAATCTCCAAGTCTCGGAGAGTAAAAGGAGGCCTAGGTCTCGGGGCAATGCGTCGTTCGAGCATATCCCAAACATGCTCGATTGTGAAACAGACAGGCAGTGAAACAGACGTTTCTGCAACATCTCGATTTCCGCCCTTATGTTCTTTTTCTGGTTTTTGACGTCATGAACTTTGATTTGAATATGAAGTTTTCTTCTGTTTCCTGCTAGGTTTTAATTTATGGATGATTTATTTTATGTTACTTATCGGTGTAAGTATTTGCGAAATTTCGTTAAAACCATGTGCTCCCCTAATTGTTTTGAGCAGTGTATCTATATATATATATATATATATATATATATATATACAGTCGGACCTCTATTTAACGAACCTCTATTTTACGAATTTCTCTATTTTGCGAACTTTTCCTCGGAACCAAGAACATCTTGCGAATTTTTTCGTAAAATAACCTCCAAATAACGAAGTGCATTCTCTATTTAAAGAACTTTTTCTTGTGGTCCAATATATTTTTCATCAATATTTCTCAAAATATTTCTGAACATTTCAAACTTATTCTTTCTTTTAACACATTTTATGGTGATCAATGACCTTGAACTGGTTTTTCCAGTCGCCTAACTCACTGAGAGCAGTAAATTAATTGGCTGTCATTCTTAGCATTTTTATCCAGGAAGTGCAACCTTTATCACCCCCCCCCCCACTGTCCACTTTATTAAAATAACTTTCAATATCCCCCTTTCACCCTTAATGGAGCTGTCCCATGTCCTTGAACTAGTCTCCTGTTTCCTGGATTGTTTATCAGAGTCGTGCTGGTAATTTCGGTTCTGGAAATTGAAAATACAGTGTATTCCCGGACAATGTTTTGTTTTATTCTTGTTTTCCTTGCATATTTCTTTTTGATGGGTAAGATATATAAAACAAATAGATATTAATTTACAAAATAAAGGTGATTAATTACTTTTTTAATAATATTTAGTGTTTATGAATTTTAAATATGTTTTGTGTAGTTTTATGTATTTCTAAGGTGTATCTCTATTTAACGAATTCTCCATATAACGAACCTTTTTTTCGAGATTTAGCGACTTCGTTAAATAGAGGTCCGACTGTATGTATATATATATATATATATATATATATATATATATATATATATATATATATATGTGTGTGTGTGTGTGAAATGTCCGGAGTGGACATCTCGTGATTATACTGCAATCGAGGCCGTAACAAATATTCCAAATCATAGCAATTAATTAAAAGTTTGTTTAACGTAAGCATTAACACATCTTACTCAGTTCGGAGCCAGCCCGCGTCTCACCAAAAAAGCGCGAAAAATAGAATTAGGTGAAAAAGGTTGCCAGAATTGGCGGAGGAAGTTAGTATGTGGAAGGCGGAGCGTTTACGTCAAGACAAGAAGGACGGGTTACCATGGCAGAGATGAAGTACAGAATGGGCGATTATAAACAGTTAGTAATATTATCACAGAATATCTCCCCCCCCCCCCATCTAAAATGGATTGGAGCCGCCGCCGTCGACTCCAAGACACTCCAGATAGTGAGAACATGAAAATTAGTAGTTAGAATATTAAGTTGAAGCTGGCTCGAAACTCACAAATTTTTTTACACTTTAAAATACAACTGAAAAGGCTTAAACATGTAAATATGGTATAACATTATAAACAAATAGCTGGAGAAAAATGAAAATGGAATCGTACACTTAAATGAAGACACTAATAAAACAGATGTAAAGACGTTCCAAATGCAGATACAAGAAAAATATTGTGCAGGTCTCAATCCCTGTCATGTGTATCACAGTCTGAAATGTTTTCAGAGTAATGGACGGGTACAGTTCACATAGTAGTAAAAGTCACAAAAGTTATTTTTATTCACAGTCTTTATCGTGGAGTAGGGATTTAGTTCTTTTGGATATATCCTGGGTTATAGTCACTTCTTTTTTATATACACAAATAATGTTCTTTGTTGTTCTTTGTCCGTTGCACATTAGTAATTGACTTTTCTTTGAGCAAAACACTATCTATATTTTATTTTTATTTTTCATTTCCTCTAGATCATGTACACAAAAATATTAAAATTATTCTTTCAGCAATTAGTAGAATAAATTTACCAATTGCTGTCAAAATTAACTTTCAACATCAATACCACATGTCTGGTACCTGATGTTGCAAAAATTCGAACAAAAATACAAATTCCAACAATTGACACTGACATTCAACTGTTGTGGATAAAAATCAAGACAATACAAACATAAATTTGAGGTATGTGACCTGTTGTGAGTACATCCTCGTGAGCGTTTACCAAAGGGAAGGTGCTTCCAACCAGAAACTCAAGTTGAGCAAACTGCACAAAATGAAAAGGGGCAGGGAGTTTCTCAAACATGAGAGGGAAAAGCAACTGTTCAAAGGGAACATTTGAAAAGTGCGAAGAGACAGGGAGGACAGTCAGGGGAAACTCCAGTATAAAATCAATAATATTTATCTAGTACACAGTATATTTCATATAAAATGTAGTAAGCTTCAAAAAGTTTAAAAAAATATGTGAGTTTCACTTACACTCTTCTTCAAAATTAACTAGGATGGCGATAGGACAGGAATGCTAAAACAGAAAGATTAAGGATAGCTGAATGATTTACATATTGGTGACTTACATCATCATTTCACTACTTAAATTTAACTTTTTTTTCCGATTTTTAATATTTTCCTGAAATATTTCGTAATTATTTTCATGTTCGACATTTATTTTGGCAGTTTTCATTTTACTTTTACTTTTACAATACCAGAAAATTACAAAAATAATATAATTACTGACCTGCTTACACACCAACTTTTGTAAACACAAAATAAATTATTGAGAGTAAAAACACTCTGACAGTGATCTTTGTGTTGAAATATAACTTATTTTGATTATCTGCACTGCGTTCGGCGTGCATGCAGAAATCAAGGCAATAATGGAAAAAAAATTCACAATCTTGAATATTTAGAGTTGAATACGGGTGTATCACAAGATGGCGCAGTCCGAGACGGGAAAAAATGGTGAGGTCAGGCGGGAAACAAAAGTCGCAGTCAACACTGGAACGAACTGGAAAAAGGGCATCATCACTTGCTTCGATGTAGTAGATTTCATGATTTTGGATGAGGAACGTTTTACCTCTGGCCATTTCAAGCTGGTTAATTCAGGAACGCATGCGGGATTCGAAAGCAAAAAACTGTAGGACAATGGCGTCTTCATTTCTCACAACGCAGTCGCAATCTCAGGCGTGACAAAGGTTGATTTCTTGATCTAAACGCCAAACTTGGTTCTCCATCCTGTCGAGCTGGTGTGAAATGTCCGGAGTGGACATCTCGTGATTATACTGCAATCGAGGCCGTAACAAATATTCCAAATCATAGCAATTAATTAAAAGTTTATTTAACGTAAAGATTAACACATCTTACTCAGTTCGGAGCCAGCCCGCGTCTCTCCAAAAAAGCGCAAAAAATAGAATTAGGTGAAAAGGTTGCCAGAATTGGCGGAGGAAGTTAGTATGTGGAAGGCGGAGCGTTTACGTCAAGACAAAAAGGACGGGTTACCATGGCAGAGATGAAGAACAGAATGGGCGATTATAAACAGTTAGTAATATTATCACACATATATATATATATAGCTATATATATTGTTAGCATAGCTTAGATCAACGTTGAGATGTTACAAAGCTTCATTTAACTCTGAGAGCTCTTGCAATGCATCATCCATTAAGCCCAGGTCTAAAATAAAATTAGTTTCAGTAATCTTTGCACTGAGCAGTCTTGTTTCAATAGACTTTTTAAGTGCCTCGTAAAACTTTTTGGAATTCAAAGGCTGGTTGTTTTTCCTACCTTATTTTTCGTGGAGAGGAATTCCGAAAAAAGACAAGTTGTTTACTGCTTCTTGAGCCATCGATGACTAAAATCCTGGAACTGATTTTCTTTCCTCAAACAAAGAAGTTGTAATTTTTAACTTTTTGTTAGCATAGCTTAGATCAACGTTGCGATGTTACAAAGCTTCACTTAACTCTGAGAGCTCTTGCAATGCATCAGCCATCAAGCCCAGGTCTAAAATAAAATTAGTTTCAGTAATCTTTTTGAGGAGGCCTTGAAACATACTATTTTCTTTGCTGTCTCTGGTTGGGTCATTTGAAGATTCTTTAAAGTGATGGACTAGTGCTTCATAAGACCTCCAAACGGCTGACAAAGATCTGAAACTGGACGCAACACAATGTGTGCTCAAAACTCTTCCGAATTTTGAAAATTTTGTCTCTAGTAAACTTGCACAGGTTCGCAGTTCCCTGCCGTTCTTTGGTGAAGCATGATACACAACATACAGTTTGTCGATGAAGAATTTAAATCTATCAATTCCTGAAACTGACTGAACTACATCAGACAGTGAAAGCTCAAGCCCGTGGTTAGCACAGATCCAAACAATAACAGAAGGGAATTTACACAAAATAATGTTCTAACACCTTTGTTTTTACCAATCATAGTAGCAGCGCCGTCACATTTTCATCTTGTTAAGTTTTTACTTAAAACGTATCAGTTATTCCATTAGAGTGAAGACAGTTAATCAAAGAGTCAAATACCGCCTTAGCAGTAAAACCATCAAGTTCTACTAAATCTAAAAATACGTTGGTAGAACCACACACACTAGTTTTAGGCAAAGAACAACGAACGTAAACAATCAAACTTTACTTGTTACTAAGGGAAGTTGACTCATCAATTATCAGGCCAATTTTCGTGTCATTCTTCATTATTTTATTAACAATTTTTTTCTTCATTTCTTTACTTATTTCCAAAGCAATGCTAGTATAGGCTTTGTATGAATGTAAAATGCGACCCATGTCAACCCCATTAAGTCCTTGCAAATCAATTTCTGTTTCAAAATTGTGAAAGGATTGATTTTCTTTAAAAATTTGATATGCAGTACGAAATATATTTTCAGTCACTTGTTTTTCGTGAGCACGCTGCTTCAAAACTACTTTCTCCAATAATTAATTTGTACCTTCACATAAAATTTTGACAGCTGCTCTATGACCAGCACTTTCTTTGTGTTCATACATTTTTTTCCTTAACGAAGTTTGCTTTTTTTCTTTAGTGTTGCCGTAGCTGCTTATCTCACCACTTGCCCAAGCTTTCAAAATTTTCATACCTGTTTTCTTATGGACCGATAAAACCCCAACCTTTTCAGAAGCACTGCATCCTAACGTACCATTTTTAACAAACAACCAGTCATTTTTTGGCAAAACTCGTTTTTTTTGCGAGTTTGTCCAGCAATCTGGAACGACATTGTAGCACTCAACAGGTGTATCTTTTTCTTTAGGGTATTCTACATTACAGTCAAGCTTTTCAAAAGCCATTGCTTCGCTTGCAGTGTTAGAGGACGGTTGCGAACTTAGGCTTATCATTTCGCCGTCATCGTCATTAGCCACTTTGTCATTATTGCTGTCGTCACAACTAATGCTGTGCTTGAATCTTTTACTGCCACCCGAAAGTGAGAAAAAATCGATTAGTGCTTTCTCATTTTACTTCACAATCTATCGCACTTATACAGACTTGACAATGCTCAAACGCAACTAACATCAAAAACACAACATGGAAGAAGGGTACTTGCCTCGGGGAGGTCGATTCTCGAAATGAGGGGTCGGGGCTAATCAATACATTTGCAAACCCGCGAAAAGTCAGTGCAGTCCCCAAAATTGAGTCAGACTACCGTCCCGTCAGCCGGCCGAGGGCAATCCGCAATGCCACCCTCTTCAGTGAAATAGTCGCAGTTTGCTCTACTCAACAGTAACGCTCAACAAACTACCCTAGCCTCACATCATAATCGATCGTTACGACCTGCGAATGGTTCTTTTACGTGAATTGTAAAGAGTAGTAGGTCAGGCTCACTCACTAACAACAGAGTAATTTGTGATTAAAAAAATGTTTTTAACTATCGTAATTTTTCTTTCCTAAAGAGAGGTACCGGAACGCCGTTCCGCCTCAAATCTAGCCCTGAATATATATATATATATATATATATATATATATATATATATATATATATATATATATATATATATATTGTAGGGCCTGGCGCCCTCTAGTAACTTTTTTTGTGTATGAAGGAGAGCCCCGGGTCACGGTGGGAGAGAACGAGCTTGGCTCGCGGAGAGTGTAGGCGGTGCTCACAGGAGACCGGCCTTTTTGTATCCCGTATTTCTCTTAATACAGTACTTTCATGTTCTTGCTCATACTTGAGCCCTGTACATAATTGTCCTATCTGTGTGTGTGTGTGTGTGTGTGTGTGTAATAAAAAAGAAAAATTAGAACCCGACTCGTATTCAACTCGAACCAATTTTCACATGGGGACCGGCTGAAAGAGAAAGTCGCCGCCCTTGTACAGTGGCGCAGTCGACAGGATCCCGATACGATCGACTGAACGTAGGAGTCGATCAGCGTGGAGTCGGCAACGCTAGGATGGAGGTAGGACCCTTCCTCATAAATTTTGTTTTTGTTTTGGGGGATTAATTGAGGTTATAGTTTTGCATTATGTAGGCTTTTGACACACATTTTTCTACACACGGAGGTTATGGGTTGCTAAGATTGATATTGTTTTTATTATTGTTATTTATAGTTATGTGTTTATAAATTTTGATTTATGATATGTAAAGATGTTTAGTGTTAAAGGCTTTAAAAAGGAAGACCTGAAAGAGGTATATATGTATATGTATATATATATATGTATATCTATCTATCTATCTATCTATCTATATATATATATATATATATATATATACATACGTGTATAGATACATAGGTAGACAGATATAGATAGACAGCAGCAATCACCACGGTATACGTGAAGCTTAGTGAGTTAAAAGTAAATCGTCAAACTTTTAGTGAAACTCGCGGAATTAAAAAGGAAACTTTTGCACTTTCTATGTGACACGATGAGATGCACTTATCTCAGGAGAAAAACATACCCTGTGGATCTGAAGATAAATTGTTCTCAAGGGAAAGTAATTCTCACCCAGGCTGCCTATATAAATCATCAAGGCTGTGGGTCAAAAACGTTGGTTGTAATTTTTTAAAGAATACTTTATTTGGGGAAAAGACGATGGTGAATCAAAGTTTTTTCGGTGCTATCTGCATATAACCGTTTAACACAGTGTCTTTTATTCAAAATTTTACGAAAATATTAAAAATACATGTGTTTAGTACCTTGAATAAATATTATAATACGTCTACTAATAATAGAAAAACCTATATTTATAAAAAAGACTAGAATGTTAAACAAATGAGGACCTATTAAATGAAAACTTCTAAAAACTTCTGTAAATTAAAAATATAATTTCGAAGGCAATTCAAAAGACATATTCTTACAAGACTTCAAATTTAATGCAAATATTGGGGGTAAATAAGTATTTTTGTAAATATATGATACTACACTTTATTTCTCAAAGTGGGTCATAACGAAACCTGGGATAAGTGAAATGTTGAATAGACAAGAATTGGGTGGTGGACTTGGGCAAAAGGTGTTTGATTGGAGCTAAGAAACAGTAGTTGGATCGATTTAAGTTACTTATAAAATTACCTATAAAATATATAATAGTCAACTGTTAAACATGTATTGATTTCGTCACTAACATTATATTTAGAGTCACATAGTTAAGTGTCCCAGAAGATATCCTTTACAAGCTTCTGAATTGTACAATTTACTATCATTACTTTCTTATATTAACAGGGTGAAGTATGCTAATTACTCTCAACCAAGCTGACCTTTTACAAGAATAAAATTACTAAGTATTACAGACTGTTTTTTTTATAAATTATGACCTAAATGTATGTGTTTGAAATATATTTCAAAGGATATCAGATTCTCAAAACTTATTTTTCATAATATCGGACATTTACGTTGGAATCTGCACGTGGGGAAAGCTTGGTAAAATTAAGGGAAGTGTTGAATCAAAAGTTTTGAGACGTTAGTCTAATTACAAAGTTATTCTAGTAAAGAAGAAAAGCATTAAAGTGGACATCATAGTATTCAAATCTCCTCTTGATAATTGTACATTTTAAAATCTAAGAATAATATATTTTGTTGCATTAATGCACTTACACGCGGGGAAATATGGTAGAAATAATCTCGGACTAGACACAATGACTTTAACAAGAATTCAATTTTTTTCTTCAGAAACAATTTTTGGTATTTCTTACAAGTATAAGATTAATTCTGCGGAAAGATATTCAATAAAGTTTCCAGTTTGCATCACAATAAAAAAAAAAAACCTAGCCTTGCATTTCCTTGTTTGTCCATTATCTGAAGATTGTAGGATGATATTAAGCAATGAATTTGATTCTAGTTCCTTCTTTTGGTAATAAGGTCACAAAATGTATCCGATTTATCATTTAAGTCCCCTATTTACGTTTCTTGAAAGCATATATAATACTTAGAATGTCGAAAATATAGCTTAAAAGCTCTTTTTTTTTACGTGTAAATCAGTAATGAATCAATTTAAACGAATCTATGAGAGCTACATCATATTTAAATAAGGAACATTTCTAGAACATTATTAGATATATAGTAATTGATAGAAGAAATCAAATTTCTAATGTTACGTAAATATCCTTCGAGGCCTCATTAAATATCGGTTACCTGCGTTTTCAGGACTAGAGTGGGATTACTTCAGAAAAGGGATTATTTACACTTTTACCCGTACCTATCTGAAAAAAGATCTGACTGCAAATGAAAAATTAAATTTCACGCCAACGTATGGTTATGGCTTAAATAAATTCAATTCGTAGTCACAACTGTGACTACGAATGACTTAATGCAGAAATTATAGATATCAATTTTGACATGCAATTTACCCTTTATTTAGCATTAGGACATTTTTCAAGATTCAGGAATAGTGAAAATGTAATTAAATGACTCTCTTATCTTTATTCACAAGTGTTACAAACATGTAAAAAGTAGGGATCCAAACTATGAAATTCAAGCGTTTTGAGAAGAAGTAAGTGCATTAGGCCTCTAAAACTTTAAATGGTATGTAGCATACAATACCACTAAGGAAAGGGCTATCTAAAATCATCTACTTCATATTCTTGGGAAGAAGGTAATGTAGGATTACCAAGGACTATTTATATATTCTAAAATATATTGGCTACATATTAATATAACTTATTTAGTTTTTTTAAATAACTACTACTTAATTAGTCAGTTAAGTCGTAGTTATTTAAAAAGTTTTTAATTTTTAATTAATGAGCTCTTTTTCTAAAATACTGATTATCCTTCTACGGCAGTAAAAATCACATAAAAATTCAAAAAGAGAAATTCTAGATTCTGCTTTTACATTATAGAATAAATTTCTAGTAGTAGAATTTTTTAAAGAGTTTCTCATCAAAATTTCTTGTCATAGAATTAATTTAAAGTTCACGCAGCTCATGACAAGTTTCAGTCTAGTTGTTGGTGATTGCGTGATCTTTAACACAGAAAAGTATAATGTACATGTTAACATTTGGACGAGTGCTTTGCACTTAGTAATTTTAGCTTAATGATTTTACCTTAGTAGTTTTAACCTATTAGTTTTAACTGAGTAGTTTAAGCTTAGTCGTTTTATTCTTAGTAGTTTTAGCTTAATAGTTTTAGTTTAATAGTTTTAGCTTAGGAGTTTTAGCAATATCATCGAAAAATACCGACGAGCTCGTGAGCTAATGGCTTAAGAATTAACGTATGTGCCATTTGTTAGCAACAACATATATTGCCATTTAAAAGTACCATGGAAAAGTAGTAAAAACATTGTAATTTATTTTGGTTGAAGTGTATTCTATTCTTCATTTAACTCTCAACTTTTAGACTGTTTGATTGCAGGTAATAAAAAAGAACAGTAAATCATTTTCTGTCAGCCAAAGTAAAATCGATTCTACCGTTGCCATATGAGTCAAAAACAAATGCTTTTACGATTTGATGTGATGTTTTTACAATTATCTTTACTTTATTTCCTACTTTTTTTGAAAATTTTTAAACAGCGGATAAAGCTTTTCTCATTCTTGATTTATATTATTACTCCTAATAAATATAATCTATGTATTTAGTACTTTTAAGAAAAAATGTTATATTATGCAGTATTTGATAACAATTACCTCTTTCCATCTAATGTAATGACACAAAGAAAAAAAATACGACAAAAAAAATTTAACGGTACAACAGCTCTCCGAATTGTCTGAAAGCCTGATTAAATTAGTATGAATTAAGTGCTTTGGGCAATGCGGTTAGCTATTTATTTTATCAAGATTTTTATTAGTGGCTTTAATGCAACAATGAGGATGGCTACAGAACCATGAACTTTCATTTTTATAGAATAAAAAAAAACTTAACAAGGTTTCATGCTTATTTGTAAAAGAAAAGAAATTACAAACAGGGCTATTTTAATGCAACGAGGCTTATTGTAAATGACTTTTTTAACTTCAGGTGAATATACTTAGATTATATATATATATATACATATATATATATATATAATGAAAGAAATCAGAACAACTGCAAAAATGCTTTTAAATGCAATATTTTTTTCCGATGTGAAATCTACAGATTTCAAAAATCTTTAGAGGGACAATTTTTTTGATATAGTAATAATTCGAAAAAAAAATTAAAAATGAACTGGAAAATCTTCAAAATTTATACACAGGCATGTCCAACTGAGTACATAAGAGAAATTTAATTGAAAAAAAATTTAAATACAAACTTACGCTTAATATTCAATTTTATATTGAACACTAGATACGGGACATACCTGAGTAAAAAGAGCTTGCCTCATGATCAATTATAGCAATAATCGCAGCTTTGAAGCAAGTTCATGTATTTTTTTATTTTTCAGCATTCACTACTTGAATGTTTTATCAAAAAAATGATGAAATAGTACAAAAAAATTTACTAGGTCAACTCTTAAACATTGTCAGTATGCGTAATAGTTTATATATATATATATATATATATATATATATATAATATTTACATATAATTTGTTTATATATTTAAATAAAATAAAATATTCATTTTATTTTAGTTTTACTTTCGGACCTTAAAACGCATCCCAATTTTTAAGTCCAATCTTATGTAAAAAGGTGCTTCTCATGGTCCTAAAATCATGGTACATATATGTATAAATGTTTTTAATAACATTACTGTAATATAATTAATTTTTTATAAGCACGGTGTTAATTAAATTTTGCTATGTATATGTAGAGTGCATTTGAATCCTAAGTCAACTGAAAAGGTTTTTAACGTATAAATTTTAGAGCATTACTCATCTAAATCTAGAAAATTAACAAGATTAGTTGGAAGCTATTATAAAAGGACATTAAGCGGTAGATTATGTTTTTAGTTTTAACATTTTCAAACGTAATTATCAAAATTAGTGTTTTTTCATAGAAAATCAATAAAAATGATGATTACTTGAAATACAGTATCTCTACATTAAATAAAGGAATAAATTTTTGCCCCCCCCCCAGTAATTCTTTACAACACTGCTTTTAGTATCTGATTATAAAATTTACTGTGCTAACAGCTTGCACAAACATAAAGAGAGGATAACTTTGCAGCTTAAAGGCTTTGAAAAAACAGCGATAAAATTTTAATAAGAGCGTTTTTCCCCTTTTTATCACATACTTTAAGACAACTTTGTGCCAAGCAAGAAAGCTCAAGAAAAACCTTTTATTTTGCGTAAACCAATTAAGTGAGGTAAAAATGTGCCATTAATTATGTATCATTTCACTGGAAACTTCTATGTTTAACATCAGTAAAATTTTTGAAGGGAGAATTTCGTATCCAGCTTCCGTATGATGATTAGCGGTACTTTCAGAAAATTTTAATATTTTTTTTCCCGTTCGAAGTGGCATAAATCAATCATTATCGCAAGCAAAATAATTCGGTGATAAATGAAAAATATTGTTTAATAGACTATGTAACTTTCAATAAGAAATTTCATGTAGATTTGGTTACCGCTGTTGGTCCTGCCCATCAGCGAAAGTTCCCCCACTCAGAGAAGTTACTCTGGAGCGCAAGAAGTTTTGAGACACAGAATGGCAATGAGTAGAAGGATGGTGTACGAGTAGAACGACGGTGTGTGTGTTCGATAGAGGTGTTTGACACGAAGACGCTTTCGACGGTTGTTTTTTTTCTCTTATGACGCATAGACCTCTACATGTTTTCGTGTACGCAGTCAAAAAATATTTGCCCTTGCTTAAAGTAGGTAATTTTTTATTAATCATAATTTACAGAACCCATATATATATATATATATATATATATATATATATATATATATATATATATATATATATATATATATATATACACACACACACATATATATATATATATATATATATATATGTGTGTGTGTGTATATATATATATATATATATATATGTGTGTGTGTGTGTGACATTATAAATAGAATCTCGTCTATTTCTATAATTCGGGTCCTCACATCTGTTAAGATAGACTCCTTTTCTCAGAATACCCACCCAACAGCAAGTGAACATCGGCAAGTTCCAGAAAAATAAATTCAAGCAAATAACTGCAGAGAGTGAAAAGTATGGGTTAAACACCACGATAAATTCAAACCCGTTGATAGAAATATAGAGCCATACCGCCCCAGAAGGATTAACAAAACCCCGTCTCTAGTCATCTAAATCTGCAGTTCACAATATCTCAGAGATAATGGCTGCAGGTGCCAGAGATAAAGTGATCAAAAGTGTCAAACAATACCATAAAGATAAAACGCACCCAATGTGCTTCTAAGAAGTATACCAGCCTTACCACCCACTACAAACTTCTCTGTTGATGTAAACAGCCGCTGACTTGTTTGGTACAGTCCCTGGCTAAGAGAGCAGATTTATTCTGTGGTTGTCTCTGTATGTATACACTTGTATGTTCGCGTCATGCTAGAAGGACGCCCTGCTCTCCGCCATAACTTCTACAGAAATAAAGGACTGCAATTTTAAAGGAACTGTGCCTCTTCATTTGTGCATATTGTGTGTTATTATGGAAAGTCATGTGGTGAAACGCGACACACACACATATAATATATATATATATATATATATATATATATATATATATATATATATATATATATATATATATATATATATATATATATATATATATATATATATAAATATATATATATATAAATATATATATATATATAAATATATATATATATATAAATATATATATATACATATATATATATATATATATATATATATATATATATATATATATACATATATATATATATATATATATATATATATATATATATATATATATATATATACACACTGCAATGCCATTTAATAATTCGGTGTTGGAGTAAACAACTTTCTTTCCGAAACCTTTTCACAGAGAGCTGTTAGCAAATACCTTTACACCTTTCATATCTTTCGCCTCTTTCTGTTTAAACGTCGAAGTGGATAAACTGTGTAATTTGTCAAAAATGTGACATTTTGTAACCTCCTTACTAACAAATGATTTGTCGAGTGTCAAATCCTGGAATGTGGGAAGCATTCCCTCCTAAGAAAAGTACGACTGATCGTTTTTGACATTTAGGTTTAGAACATAAAGATACAGAATGAGAGCGATATATCTTTCCTCTTTTCAAAATGATGAAAAGGTAGAAAACCTTGACCGTTGATGGCTATAAAATATATTTATGGCTATTTATTCCTTATGATAAATAATTTATATTAACTGTAAAAAAAGAATTGTGATTTAATATTTTTCATCAATAGTACGTCTAAATTTATTTGTGGTACTTATTAAATTGTAATAATTTGTTATATATATTTTTTTCCTAATAATTTATAGCAAGGAAAATACTTGAAAACCAAATCTGTGATATATTTTAACGCGTCTTACATAAGACACTCCAGTCCATACTCTAATATTTTCACGACACACCTCAAGATTTCTGTTACAATTTACAGTTTACTATATGTCATCATATATTGCATAACTCCAAAATAAATATTTTACCGGTGTTTTAAATTAGAAGATTAAAATTTCCTAAAGATATTTTGACTAGAGATAAGCATAAATGTATTCTAAACTTCTTTAAATATATTGCAGATATACAATTTTGAAATTTGGATGCCATTTCAATGGTATTATAAATTCATAATTAGATTTATATATTTTGATTTAAAGGATTTAAAATGAATGAAAAGATGATTTTCTGCCATAAATACTGTAAAGAACTACTTTTAAACATGTTGTATAGCAGGTGAACCCGTAATCTATGATTTTTTGGTGTACGTCTTAATTACTTTCCTTAGATTCATAAAAGGAGTCGTTTTGAAAAGAACTTTATCCTTAAAGTTTTTAAAGATGGACTTTTTGGAAAAATTTTTTAATTATACGCAGTACTATCTTAAATAGATATAGTAATTTGAACAAAGTAAAAGATATTCTTCTTTTGTAATTTAAAGTTTAACCATGTATTAAATATTCATCATTAAGGTGGCCTCATGCAGTCAAAATATTTGATGATGAAAATTATATATTTGTGTTTAAAATTTTAAAGGTTTAAAATTTGAATTTAAAATGAGAATAATGAATGTTTAGATTCTTGTAACTATTATAATCGCAAATTGAAGAATGGAAGTAGTAGTCTCGTTATTTTATAACTCGTATTTCTTTTTAGAAGAAAGTCTATGTACTATAGAAATATTTCTTTTCCTCCATGAGTATAAAAATGAACTGGTTTTATAAACACAAAGGCTTTTCAAGGACTTTTCAATCCAGGAATATTTTAGTATTCAATTATCAAAGCCTGGTATGCTCGATACATTGTAATTCCAATTTATCCCTTTATAAAATATTTTATCGAACTTATATGCTCCTATGGATTTTCATGGATATTATATTTTATGTTAGAAAAATCCAATAATTGAATTCAAAAGAATAAAATAGATTCTAAGTTCAGTCATAAGTATAAAAGCTATATAAACTATAGAAAAGAATGACAAGTTTTAAGAAATCCAATAAAAATTTAGATAAATTTTAGATTTAAAAGAAAATTATAGATATATATATATATATATATATAGGTCCAATTTTTGTAGGAAAGAAAAAGTTGAGATCTCAAAATTTCTTTTTTCTAAGTCCATATTTCAGTAAAATTTATTGACAAAGTTCATACCCCAAAAATCAATCTAACTCCTTTTTTTCGGTAAACCTTTTACAGATAAAGTAGAAATCTTTAAAAAAAAACTCGTAAGTCCTATATTTCTAAGGACAAATATGAAGTAACTTAAATGTATAGAATGTCTCAAAATGCATGTAAGTTCTGAATATTTTGAAAAACGAATAAATTTTTTAAAGAATGTTTTTAAATGCCATTAAATTAACTTCATAAATAATTGTGTTTTCTTAAGAATACCTGAACATTTTTCTTGTTACCAAAAATATTATTATAAATTAATTATTTACATCGTTAAAGAACATTGGTATTAAAATTTATTACTACATTTATTTCTCATTTGTTAAATACTTATAAATAATATGGCAATAGTACTTTAATAGGAAAAGGTATTTCATATTTGGATTTAATATATATAGAGTATAGCTACTTCTACCCACTCTTGGGTGTATATAATTTGAAGTGGCACTCTAAATGAATTTGATACAAACACAGTTTATACATGAAACAATGTTTGTTGAATTCGTTGCACATATAGAATTTGCTTTTACAGCAATAAGCATACGTACTACTTGTACGGAATATATATTAGCATTCAATAAAAATACACTCTGCAATACTCACAAACCAGCAAAGAGTCAAACCAGCAGTTCTGCCACGTAAACTTTGGGCCCCCTAAGCACTAGAGCAGGATAACAACTGGAGCTACTTACCCCGTAGCCCCTCTCTTTTATCTATCAACCTTAACAACCTTTTTCAACCCTAACAACTTTTTTTATTAATGACGCTGCATGGTATTTATACTAAGCGCGTATGCCGAAATTAGCATATCTCAAGCAGCTTCTTTAATTCATTCACTCAAAAGTTCGATTCTTGTGAATTGAATCTTATGTATACCTTACACATACACACACACATATATATATATATATATATATATATATTAATTGGTTTTCGAGTTTTAAAATTAAAACATTACACCTGACAATCTACGTGAGACAAATGTACTCTAAGTTGCATTACTCAGTTTCCATATTACTGGACTCGTGATTTGCAGAATCCCCGAGAAAATTCTTTAACTCAGAGATTTCTTTAACTGCTTGAAAAACTGGCTCCGGAAAAGATATCGTGGCTTGTTTCAATATTAAATATTAAAGGAAAATGAGGCTATACATTGTAAATAACTATTAAAAGAGGAAACATATTAATAAGCCATTTTATAGAGACATTATAAAGATACGTAATGTACGTGCCCGATAAGTTTCCTTTCTTGAATTTTTACTCAGCGTAATGCAAAATAGTAATATAAACAAAGAACTTGATTCAAAATTGTCAGTAAACTTTAAGGTGTAATTGTTTAACTTTATTATATTATTATACTCCTTAAACAGTCGACAAGGATTTGATACATTACATTTTTTTCTTCGTTTGTTAAACGTTGCTAAAGCATTTGCAGATTACTTAATTTATTGGAAATTTTGGCGAACTTGTAATCTGTCATATAGACACCAATAGCGCCGCAGCTCTAATAAAAAAGACTCTGGTAAAGAATAATTCACAAATAGATTGTTGCTGCTTTTTGCTATTTCTTATCTTCTGGCATCCGAATTATTCAGATGAGATCCATAAGGTTGTTGACTCGAACAAAATGAATGAAGAGAAAGGGATCTGAAATGAGATAATCCCTGGTAAGGCCCAGACACTCAAGAATGTTCTTCGGTGAAGCATGCCGGACATGGCACTTGTTGCAGATAGAAAAGATATTTCTGCCCACGTCAAAAGAAAGGCTTCTGAGGTGTCCACCGTCAAGCTTAGAAAGCGCAGTTTTGGAGCTTCTGTCACAATTAAGGAAAAGGGGAGTGTCGGGACGTTTCTTCTTGTTTCAGTAATAGGTGGGGAGAGTCATCTATTGGATATTATTCAGGGCTTTCTATACTAACTAATAAATTTTACTTATCTTAAAATAAGTCATCTAGCATAAACGTAATTCTCTATGAAATTTCAAATGCCAAAATACAAAAAAAATCCCTATTACAGTGACATCATTTGACCAAACCAAAATTTAAATATAGCAAATTAAAGAATACTTGGAAAGTCATTATTGGAGAAGAAAAAAATCTGTGTACCAGTATCAACCTCAAACAAAATTACAATCCATGACTGGTACCTACCCCGATGATGAGCTAGCACTAAGGTGCATTGATTGAAAAACTATATACATTATTTTAGGTGATAGGAAAATAGCTCTTACGTATTGGTACAGGGATGTATGTCTCCAAGATTGGGGTAACAAGTGTAAAAGAATTGTCCAAAAATGGCATTCACAGTTTGATCCTCTATAAAGACAATGGACTTACCCACTATGCCATATAGATAAGCGAATTTTTGCAATGTAAGTGGGTCGAGATCCTATCCCATCTTGCAGATTATGTTTATCTTACCTCCACAAGACTATCATCAGGTTTATCAAACCCGATGAACCTCGAGAAACTTGCATGGGTAAACATGCCAGTATCAATTAAGTTTTATGGTCTTCTGCATTTATACATATGTTTACGGCGATATGCAAAGGCTTGCAACCTTTAGAAGCTTTCTTTAGAAAATTTTTAAGCTTTGAAAGAGTTTGATAGCATATAAATTTGGCATGTAAAAAAAGAGTTTAAACCACCTTCTCACCTAGCGATCCGGGTTCTTAAAATGATTGCGATGCAACAGGAGGGGAAGACTCGAATCACGTCATCTTTCAGAATAGAGCTTCAGTTGAAACAAATTTGTAGCTCCTAATTCCTTATAAGATAATTAAAAGAGAGATTTGTGTTACATTCAATTTTTGGTGACTAAATATTACATCATCAACTAATCGGTTATATTGTTACAGTTCCGCTAGCATGACTACAATTCATTGAACGTTCTTTCATTCAAAGAGCTCCCTCTTGTTCTCTACTCTATATAGCATAGCATTTAAAAGCAAATTCATTCAGTTAAAAATTTGCTAAAATATTGTATTTTAAAGTACATTTCTAATGGGGTAAGCACGTTTGGAGGAATGCAGTAAAATTCAGTGCTTGTTCGCAATTAAACTACAAAATAGTTTCTGCTTCATGTACTAGATAAGTATACAATAATGAATATCGAATATGAAATATTGATTATCATATGAATAACATATATAGGAATATAACCATGACCAATATCATTTATATTTAATGAATATACCGACATGAATGATGGTGTTATTTTCTACCTGCCGTATTCGCATGTTTATATCCAGATCACGCCTTTTTTTCCCCACCGTGACACAATTGCATGTGATACACATTGTCTTCTTTGTCATGCCTCGAGAATCATCCATTCTGCCATATCAGTATCTTGTATCATTTATTTCAGGCTTCTGAGAAATATCTGACACCAAGTGTGAATTATGGACACATCATATCAACCTGACAAAATCCATACGCTTATTCGATACAGAGCACCTTCACTGATCACCAAAGTCATTTTGATAAGACTATGCTTTGAAGGATATAAAAATAGTTTTAGAAACTCTTCAGCAAACACTTAAAAATGGGTAATCTAATTTATATAAAGTACTCTAAATGAAATTTTGGGAAAATATCAGAATACAACAATTCATAAATATGAATATTGGTAATGCTGATACATAATATTGATATTCAAGATAAAATGTAGAATATTGTTAACGTGACCTTTATATTCATGGGAAAGTAAATATAAATTAATAAAAGATAAATTAATATAGCACCATAAATTAATGTAAGATATAAACGTTACCATTAAGGAAATGTATTGTGGACGAATCCTATGAGCTAATTTCATGAGTTATTCATACGCATGAAATTAATTCAAAGGTTGTGGCTACAATATTCCCTGTATAATATTTTTGTTAAGTTTTATACATGCAGGAGTGAATGATATTCTGTTTGTATGCATGTATACTTTCACTATCATAATATACCGATACCTTGACATATATAACAGTACGCAACTCTTATATACTAAAAGCGATAGTTTCTTCCAAATATATTATACATAAGGAAGATGTCTTTTCTGCGTAATCAAGAAAACAAAGAAACATTCATCACGTCTGAAAGAAAACATAAAAATAGTTAACTTTGAGAAGCCATCCTTCTTCATAGAACTGGCCCGAGAAAATAAACAGAAAGGAATTACTGCCGCAAGAAAAATAAGAATTACAGCTACATCTTTTTTTTTCTCCCTCTGCTGAAAGCGTAATTAAATTAGACTTAATAAATTAACCACTGCTGGCAACGTGGCCTCCATCTGTGATTCTAAAGCCTATAAATTATTTTATCAATCCTCTTAATTTAATTGTGAGCTAGATAGAAAGTACATAGGAATGGAAATATATCAATTTTTTATCGGAGTCGATATAAACAAATAAAATTTATCGGCCTAATTCAATATTTTTATTCATGACGTTATCTTGATTTTAATTGTGTTTAGACAAGATGTATTTTTTTTTCTTACGTATCGAAATTTCTCTGCGTTAGTAGTGGGAGAAATTTCGCAACTTAACTTCAATTAAATGGTAGATACGGGTCGAAGTGCAGATTATCTTGCTAGGTATTTCTAAGGTATTCCTTAATTTTACTTGAGTATTAAATAGGTAATGGGATGCATATTATACTAATAGGCATGACTTAAAATACATTTCCTTGAGTTACAGTTTGGAAAAGTGTGGATGCACCCTTTTGTCATCTCGTTTATCATCGTTGCAAATACCAATAAGGTTAAAAATTAGTATAAAACTCATGAATTTATGACAAAATGGTAGAACGCATTGTAATAAGACTATGGGTTCTTTGAGGAAAATGCATCTTATAATACAATTAATTAAAAGGGGGATATTGGCTAGGGCTTTTGGAAAGAAACGTTTATACGACGTAACCTAAAATCTTATAGTTTTTCCAATAACATCGTGAAGGACGAGTCATTGTCTAAATATTGAGTGTTTTGCTAATTTTCTATAATGTCTGCAAGTGGCGTTTTGTCACGAAGCAAATGGGCATGAGAAACAAATTGAGTTAAACGGAGAATGAAGATAACCCAAGAAAGGCAATCCGAGCGTTATGCACAAAATGTGTGGTGATGATTCTTAATGAAGTTGAGCTATTTCTCAACAAAATCCATTTTATTGCTTCCAACATCGATATTATATAGTTCGTTGCTAATTAATACATATAAACAGGACTTGTAGAAAGACCCCCAGCTATAGTAAGATTTCGACATTTTAACATTTCATAATGCATTTTTAAAGACATTACCATAGGATTGGAAACAACAACAAAAATTAATAACATTAAAGACTTGTTTTATTCCATTTCCTAAATATTCAAATAAATGTAACTGTGTCGCACGGACTCGCTAATTTTTCAAAAAGAGAATATTTGTTATAATAATACTTACATCTATGAAGGAGAACAATTCTTTATAGCTACACATTAGTAACTGAAATACATGACGGGGTTTTATAAAAGTTGAAGTCTTTAAAAATCTCAAATATTTTTATAAAACGTTAGTATACAATATGACAGCAAGATTCAGTACACAAATTCGTAATAATCTGTAATTCACTGAGATATTATTGCCAGGAAAAAATTTTTCCTAACAGCCATTCTAATGCTAGCGCAAATTATATGTTTAAAAGGGCGGAAGGGGAAAAACTGAAAGATGACACTTTCAAACACCACCGTGTTTGTTCAGAATGCAGACTTCGGATACGCGAATTCGATTCTCTCCCCTGTCACGCAGTCAATATAATTTTTTTTGTTTACATTTCTTTAAATTATAATAAAGTTGTATTTAGGCTAAAACTGCAAACTCAGTTCAACAACAATAAAAAAAAATTGTGGTGTCACGAACATCAACCGTCTTTTTATCATAGAATGATGATTAATGAGAAATTTTACTTGTTTGTACTCTTGATTCTTAATCTAATAATGACACGGAGTTAGTTAGCTGCCATTATAAGCGAATCCTGTATACTATTACATACTCTTTTTTAAATCTAATTTCACATCTGGATGAAACAGATAGAGTAATTTATCAAAGCTTGGACGCACTGTCATAGGAACTGTTACGAAAGACAGCCAGAGTGTCATATCCAAAAATATATACATATTATTTTTTAGAACTTTTTCATGCTTTCAAGGGGGGGTTAATGACATTATGATTTTTTTCCAGATGTTTAAAAGAAAGAAAATACTAAATATGTTAATCTTTAATTCTATTTAGCTTCCTAATGCAAAGATACAGTGAATATTTAAGTACCAACAAGTTTCTTCTCATAGTAAATTTAAATAGAAAGAAACAGAAGGGGAAAAAGTAATATATAATAGATCTGTATACCTCTAAAAGCTAAAGACTAACTAATGCCTTAGGATTTTGATTTTTTTCTCAGATGTTATATTTAGGCGGAGTAAAATATTGTTTATTTTGTTTTAAATGTAACACAGATTTAATGTTACATCTACTATTAAACAATTATTCACAACTTTTTTTGCACAATGATTTTTAATGATTTGATGTTGCATTAATTGTTTTATTATATTTTGCTTGTGTAAGAGGTTTCTTTAATAATTAGCCATGACACCAAGATCGAAATCTAGGTTTACAATCATGTGTAAATGTTTTATCACATCTGTTGTACAAATGGAGTGAACTACAATACATATGGGAGGGGGGGGGGGGCTATGTCAAAATTTGGTACTACCAGATGCACAATAATGATTCTTTTAAGGGGGTCCAGGAGACAAAATTCTTGGAAAAATTTTGGAAAATTTTGGAAAAAGTTTGGCAAAATTTTGGAAAAAGTTTTAATGCTAAAAAAAAATTTGTGTTCTTTTTCATTTAAAATGTCGTATAAGTCATGTTTCTATCTTAATTAGAACAGGATATATTAATTTATTTGTTTGAAGCATTCTAATAGCAGCCAATCTTTGTTTAAACCTGAAAATGGGTTTTCTGCATGATGGGTTTTTTCTACATTTCTTGTCCTTAAATTGTTATAAGTCAAGAACCGTTAAAGATAAATGGTTCAAACTTGGAACATGATTTTTTAAAATTATTTTACTTTAATTTTGACTCAGCAAATTTAAAAAAAATTTACTTTTAAAATTATGATTTTTTAAAAATAAGTTACATAGATTTTTTTGAAATTTTTTTTCTAAGTATTTTTATTTTTTTAAAAATTAATATTTTAAAAAACACCAAATAAAAATTGAAACTTCTATTTTTCTGTTTAATTAAATGAAAAAATAATTTAATTCAACAAATAATATTTGGAAGTATAACGATTTTAAATCACCTTAGTTTTTAAAATTTTAAATTAAAAATTTTTCCAAAAACTTCATGAGACGCTTTAGGATGTTATTTTTGTTACAAATTATGGGTTTAACTGTCAGAAAAAAATTCAAAATTTAACTCAATAAATAAAAAATATTTTTTAATGGGACAACTCAATAAATAAAAAATATTTTTTAATGGGACAACTCAATAAATAAAAAATATTTTTTAATGAAAGTGGGACTTACAAAGCTGAAATCTAAAATGACAGTGTACAACTGCACAATCCTTCTACATAATCGTGCTTCGTTCCACGAAACAAAAATAGAAAAATTATACATGAAATGGAAAGAAAGGGTCTTGTAACAATCCCAAACTTAATACTACTGAAAACCTTAGGACCATTTTGAAAGATTAGGACACAGGAAATCATCCATCCATCCAGTCATTTGATCTAAAAAGGTACCAGTTGTTAAAAGAAATTGCAAATGACTATTGTAAATCCTTAACTTTCAAAGTATCATACACTGTCCTTTTTTAAATCAACAAATATGCCAAACAACGGAATAATATCTGTCGTTTTAATATCGCAAAAAATTCCACGTTTCCGAAAACTTGCAAGTTTTCAGTTAAATGATAGCCTTAATTTTTGTAAATGACTGTTCATATATAACTTTATTTTTAAATTTATACATATAAATGATATTCGGGAATGTTTTAAAAATTTTTAGAGTGAACGAAATTCATTTATTCTGTTAACTTCTCAGAACCTTAAACAAATAATCTCACTCTAGTGTGGGACTTTGTCATTACTTTTCAAAGCGGGAAATCCCAAACATTAAGTTTCCATTTATGAAGTTTCTAAGGGAAAATTTAAGATTTATTTCCGTGCAATAATATTAGAAATAATGGAATTTTAACTATATCGTTTACAACGGGAACAGCTCTGGGTTAGATTAATGGTCATGGGGAAACACTCTTATATTATCAGCGAATGACGAGATTCGAGAAACTATGAAATTGCCCTTTTGACACTTCGGAGGAAATAACCACAGTCGGGATCAAGTGGTCATTTATCAGTCTACCAGTGTAACTTCAGGCAATAGATTACGACTGCAAATTGATGGTTTTTCTGGAAGCCTTCGCAAGATTTGTACACGCGTGCGTTCATTAGAAATTAATGTATTAAATTGTCCAATTTCATTAACGGAGTTTCAAACCAATCTATAGATGAAATTGTGATTACTGGTCGGAAATCTCGCATTAGCACTTAAATAGAATTTTGCATGGAACCTGAGTAATGACTTATTCATGTGATAGAAATATTTGAGTAAATTGTCCGTTGATAAAAGATTTGCATTTAAAGGGAATTTAAGTGGTTTAAGAATAATTGTGACACAGCCATTGACACCAGCTTTTTGAAATGTATATTACAAAATAAAGAGTAAACTGGATGTAAAGTAAATTGATTGACAGGCTAAAAATAATATGTTATCTATATATTTAAGTTGCTAAGCCGATTCTTTAGACAAATCCGTCAGAGAAAACTACTACATCAATTTACTTTATTTTGGTCTTAAATGAAATCTTTTAATCTATAGATGTGTCAAATTTAGTTTTTGTAACCGAAATTTCTATTAATTAGCGATAATTTACAATTTAAAAATTGCTTTGTGCGCATGCTCAGTGTGATATGGAGTGTGATATGAGTTGTTCGGCCTACTTCCCCTATACCATACTCAGTGACATGTTTAAGACACATGTCAGTAACTGGCTGTAGATACTCATTAAGAACGAGACCACTTAAACACTTTAATTTGTTTCTGCGCATGCCCAGTGACATGTTTTAATCAGGCTTTAGATACTTACTAAGCACAAGTTCGCTTTAACACGTTAATTTGTTTATTCCGGGGAATCTATCTCTCTCACTCTGCTATTTTAATTTTAATTATGTTTGTGAGATGTAGAAATAACCCTGACGGAAATTGTTTAGTCTTCAGTATAATTTGTGTATTAGTACATTTATTTACTATCCTGCCGTCATGTTTTGAAGGGTACCAACTAGTACAATTTTAAAAGCTATTTTATTAATTTATCTTAACGTTATGGCTGAGTTAATACATAGGAGTTTAATACAAACATTTAAGAACACTAGTCAGCAAAAAAAAAAAAAAATCTGCCCCTGACACCATTCTTGCTGATTCTTATGTAAAATGACCTCTAAATCCGAATATGACCTCAGTTTTCACCCATCACCCACCGTTTTTGGGGGATAGCCTTCCACCTATTTTTATGACTTTTCCATAATTTGGAGGGATGAAAAGGATAATTTTCGCCTTTACATTTCTTCTGAGGGGCTAGAGAGGTGAAAAGTTCTAAAACATGAACATTTGTTGCAAGGAGGTAGATTTGTGGAGGATTTTCCCCCTTAAATTGTAAAAAAAGTCATAAAAATGATCAATTTATCCTTTTTTTCGCAATTTTTTCATTTATTTTCTACTTACTCCAACTTCCAGCTCATCCTCTCTCAAACACCCCCAAATAATAAAAATATATAGCAACAATAATAAAAATATATAGCAACAGTTCGGAAGATTCCCAATACCCCGCGCGAGCAGGTTTGCAAAGGAATTTTCATGCTTTGACACGTTTAAACTTGCATTGCTCTTGTCACTATAGTCCTGCACTGTAATCCTTATCTTCCCTCATTTTTATCACTTTCCGATAGTAATTTTATGGCCATGAATTTGATTTGGAGGGGTGAAAAGGATTATTTTAGCTATAAAGAATAATAAATAAAATGTAAAATAATAAATGTAAACAATAATAAATAAATAACTACCTTCATTTGGTGCTTGCTTTCCTTTTATACCCTGAGGTAAAAGTTTCTCGTATCAAAAACCAGCATTACTCTGCCAAAATGCTCGCATTCCACTTCCCTGAAAATCTCCTCTCTTAACTTATTGAAGTCATGATGGAATCGTTCCCCGTGTTCATCCGAAACTGCTCCTAAATTCTCAGGGAAGAAGTCCAGGTTTGAGTGAAGGAAATGCACTTTAAGAGACATGTTACACGCCATGGCCTCGTACGCTGATAGCAATTCCTCGACATGAGCGACATAATCATCACTTTTGTTGTTACCCAAAAAGTTCTCACACACGTTTTGGAATGCAAGCCAAGCTCGTTTTTCTTTTCGATTCAGGTGTTCAATAAACGTTGAATCTTGGAAAAGTTGTCTAATCTGGGGACCCACGAAATCTCCTTCCTTGATTTTAGCCTCACTAAGGCGAGGAAATTTACTTTTCAAAAATTTAAATGCATCACCTGTCTTGTCCAGTGCTTTCACAAACTGTTTGATCAATCCGAGTTTGATGTGCAAAGGCGGCAAGTAAATATTTTCCTTCGGGACCAGAGGATCATGAGAGACATTTTTCTGGCCGGGAGTAAAACTTTCTCGCAGAGGCCAGTTCCGTACCATGTAATATTTGTCTCTGACTCGGCTGTCCCATTCACATAGGAAGCAGCAATATTTTGTGAAGCCTGATTACAGGCCAGTGAATAGAGCAACAACTTTTAAGTTGGAGCAAATTTTCAATTATATTCATGATAACTGATTTTATCAAGGATTCGGCTGATGTTTTTGTACGTCTCCTTCATATCCACAGAGTATTCAACCGGTACTGATAGTAACCCATTCCCATTAGCCAACAGGACAACATTCAAGCTTGTCTTTGATGAGTCTATAAACAGTCTCCATTTGTCGGGATCACATGGCATCTTCAGTTCTATCATTAATGCATTTGAATTAGGGCAGAACACTAAGTCTTCATCTTCCGAAAAAAGTAATTTCAGGGTTGACTGCTTGGTCCTGTAACAAGATATTTTTACGCCCTTTTCTAAGAGATTCCACTGCTTAAGTTGAGATTCAAGAAATTGAGATTTACTCTTAGGTAACCCCAAATCCCTGATGAGATCATTCAATTCCTACTGAGTAACGAGGTAAGGTTGTCGATGAGCTGAATCAGCTGAACACTCTTCATCATCGGTGGACGTATCATTTTATTGTCCAGGCTGTGGCTCAAAGTCTTTCAAATCTGTTTCTAGAGCATAGGTTTTTGGAGGCACTGGGATTGGCAAAGATTCGTTGTGAGGAACTGGTCTTAGAGCTGAAGGGATATTAGGATACTGAACTGTATGCTTACTTTTGCTAGAGAACCCGGTGGTGGAAGTCGAAACATGAAAATTCCTGTGCAAACCTGTGACCGCGGTGTATTGGGAATCTTCTGAACTGTAGCTATTTATTTTTATTATTGTTGCCATATATTGCTGCTATATATTTTTATTATTTCAAAGTGTTTGAGAGAGGATGAGGGGGAGGGGGCTGGAAGCTAGAATGAGTAGAAAATAAGTGAAAAAATTGAGAAAAATACGGAAAAATTGGTCATTTTTAATGATTTTTTTACAATTTAAGGGGGCAAATCCCCCACAAGTCTACCTCCTTGCTACAAATGTTCATTTTTTGGAACTTTTCACCTCTCTATCACCTCAGAAGAAATGTAAAGGCGAAAATAATCCTTTTCATTCCTCCAATTTATGGAAAAGTGATAAAAATAGGTGGGGGGCCAACCCCCAAAAACGGTGGGTGATGGGGGAAAACTGAGGTCATATTCGGATTCAGGAGGTCATTTTGTGTCAGGGGCAGAACAATTTTTTTTGCCGACCAGTGTAATACGTTTATGTTCACATAAGTATTCATTACACATAGATATTTTTCAAGCACAAGAGCAGAAAGACTAAAACATCGGTAGTAATTTTTAGAATTTATTCATCGATCAATATTACTTTACATAAATTTCCGTTTTCCACAGTTCTGTATACTCAACTTAGGTATGATTTGATTGAACAAATTAAATATATTTCAGATAAAATTTGACAGAGCATTTCAGCACAAAAATCTTCAGGTAAAATACAAAGAGCTTAAATATAAAAGATGAAAAAGATTGTTATCTGTCAAATTTCACCATTCATCACAAATGGCTGAAACGCGTTCAAATGCCTTTTATTCGGGGTATAAAATTTGCTGCAATTTGTATCATCTCGAAACGTATGTTCAACATTCAAAAATGAAAAACATTTGAGAACAAATCCCACTAAGACACCTTCCTTTCTAGATAATATGACGCGCTAAGTGAAGATTTGGTAAAGCCAGGTGCAGTAGATTAATTGTTCTTCTTCATGTGAAAATGCAACGTGCAAAGCTAAAAACTCGTATGACAGTGCACACTTGCACAGTGTTCGTACTTATTCATAATCCATGCCATGAAAGAAAGACCGGAAAAGGGTAAATGAAAAGGAGCAATTAAAGCTGTTCTCGAGAAGCATTTTAACGGCCACGAAATCTAGTGAGTGTTACATTTTAATTATCATTAATTACATAATCATGATATTTAATATAGATAATATTATATATGTTACAATCATATAGAAAATAATTGCAACTTCAGAAAAATGTATAAAACTGACAAAATTAAGGATAAACGCACTTCAAAACTCCGAAAATTTTAATAAACTATACAAACTAGTCGTACTATAGTGTTCATGTATTTTTACTGATAAATTATTAGGTAGTCACCGAAGCTTAAGGATGATATGAGATGGTCGATACGACGCATAAAAATATTAAGTCTCGGGATTAAACTTCAAATAAAATCACAGTGTGTTACAAAGCTAGTTAAATATTATATGGAATTTTCCATTGTCTGACCAGGCAGATTTAATCTGCTGGTCACATCAAACTGAATATCTAGATTATCTAAGCATAATCTAATCATGCCCAAATTTCATGTTACTATCATAAATCATATGCATTAACTCCTAAAACGGTTATAGAAATCACATCCATAAACCGGTTAGAATAAATTTCTAAAAAATTACTATTAATACATTTTAAATATTTGTCTACCACTGTTTATTTTTTTATCATCTGATTTTATTGCGATCGTTTTATGACCGTTTTAAAAAAAAAAAGTGGATTTGTTGTAATTTTATCAACCTCTGAAGTGACCTCATGCAAGCAGATTTTATACAAAAAACATCCTGCATTGGTGCTATCGCTACAATGTCATTCTCTAACTTTTACAAAAAGTGACTTTTCCTGTATTCAAAATTTGAAACTGCCATAAAAAAGAGATCAAAAACTGGTATTTGTACAAAACTAAACTTCGAAATATCTTTTGAAGAACATTTTGAATCTGTTTAAATGTCAGAAATAGGGGTCTGATTTGTAACAAGGAAGATATTAGATCTTAGTTATTAACAATTACACTTTTGAACGTAGGATTACGTTCCTTCATAACGGTTCTCCATAAAGAAAAATTTCAGATATCCTGGGTCGCGAGTTATAATTTTGGCAGCGCGCCAAATCCAGTCTGTATCGCTTAGGAAAGCAGTAAACACTTAAACAGAAAAGTACCGAAATGCGTCAAAATTATATATATATATATATATATATATATATAAAAGCTGTTCTAACAATTTTTTTTAAGTTTGCATTTAAAATAATAATTTGAGGGTTTTAAAATTTATATCACTAGAAAGATCTTAAAAATTCCTTTAAAATGAAATCTTTTATGAATCGTTACCTTCATTTTCTAATTTTTGGGGAATTTTTAAAGATTAAACTTTAGAATTTAATTTATTAAATGCTGATCACGTGATTTCTTTTTCTGGTACTTTAAATTAATTTATCATCACGTGCATAACAAAGAAATGGACAAAAAAATTTTTTTCTTGCTAATGCGGCAGACGATTGGAAATTATCCAAAAAAATATTAAAATATAGTAAAAGATATGGTCCTCAAACTATACTATATTCTTTAGTATGTTCTATTAGATTTAATTTGAATATTTTCTTCTGCATTATTTGTCTATAAAAATAACAGTTGAGATTTTTTATAAATATATTTTTTCTTTTTTTTTTACATCAATTTCATACATTGATCGTTGTATTTATTATAAGCATATTTATACGTATTTTTGGCATTGATTGCATACATTGACTGTTGTATTTAATTTGAATGTACTCCGTAGCGAAGTATAGGTTTTCACCTAGTAGATACATATATACAGAACAGACACGTACATATATACATACCAAAGAGGTAAGGAACGATAAGAAATCCTACGTTAATAGCCCGCGGTAGTTTCGTTAGAAGAGACTACCTGATTTTTTCCAAACTAAGCAATATTCTTAGGAACATAACCTCAGAAATTAATGACCTTATACATTTAGAAGTAACGTTTGGATTGCGATAAAAGAAAAAGAAATAATTGAAAAGAAATGAATCTTGAAAAAGAAATAATTTTTTTTTAATTATAATTAAATGTAATACAAACTACAAGACCAGACATTAAATAAAATATACTCTTTTACACATTCACCAAACTATTTGGTGATATTAAAATTTCAGAAACGTGTGTCTGAATAAAGTGGATAAAATATTCTTATAATTCTTGTACACATGTGCTGAATATCACTGAAAGATTTATATTATCTGTTATTATATTTATTTTCATACTACCTATATATCCTTATAATATTATGATCTAATATTTTATTTAAGAATATAAGCTCGTGTTAACTTAATATTAAGCAACATTTAAGTAAACTTCTATGTTTTTTTTAAACTCTTATATAAATTCGTCCCCCTGTATATTTTCTTATACAGGATAGTTAAAAATATACGTTTCTTTTCATAAAATATACATCAACATCCCATCATGACACGTCAAAATTTTCGTGTGTAAATGGGAAAACTTCTAACAATGTCATATGTGACACTTGAACTGTCATTTATTAGTGCTAGTGTGACAATGTGTCAGATTTTTGACAAATGACATATCCCTGGGCTAGAGGTTGTTATAAATAGCCTGACAAGGGATTAGAGATTTGATACGTTTAATTAGATTTCAGAAAGAGGGAAGCATTTCTTCATCGAATAATTCTAGCAGATTAGTACTACTTTTCACTTTCACACACACACACACACACACACACACACACACACATATATATATATATATATGTGTGTGTGTGTGTGTGTGTGTGTGTGTGTGAGTGTGTGTGTGTGTTAGTTAAGAATTGATTAGAAAAATAATAATAATTAAACAATTTACAGGGGGGCTTCAGAATAATCTAATTTCTGGCATTAAATATCACTGTTTTTCGCATTGCGAGATGCACTGCGGGAGGGAAATTCCCTTTTTTAGAATTGAACTTAATTCACGAGGTTGGAAGAGCCATGGAGAGAATCTAAATATAGTATCAAACTTACCTCCGCTCCGGGCTCATCTACGGTGCAACGTCATGCAGACGTCATGAGCGCATGCGCTATTGCATTAGACGGTTTGAAAAAAGAGTTTTTAACGCAGAGAGGGATTGATTTTCGATCGGGATGGTCACGCATCGCGAGGATCGAGATGATGGATAGGCAGATAATTAATATGGATTGAATTCAGGTAGTTTAACATTCGGAAATAAACTCTTAGGTGTATTTTAATTGTAGTTCTTTACCACATGACTTTATTTAGAATAATTATTATTAGGGAATAATTTAAGATGGAATAACGTGATATAAGACACCATGTCATGTATATATATATATATATATATATATATATATATATATATATATATATATATATATATATATATATATATATATATATATATATATATATATATATATATATATATATATATACATACATACATACATACATACATACATACATACATACATACACACACACACACACACACACACACACACACACACACACACACACATATATATATATATATATATATATATATATATATATATATATATATATATATATATATATATATATATATATATATATCTGTGTGTGTGTGTCTGTAAATTCTTTATTTTCTTATTTATTTATATGTATGAATCTTTTATGAATGGTTTAAGAAGTTATGTCAATAAAAAACAATTTCCTTTCTAAAAACAAATTAATTTATATGTACACTTGCCTATAATTTGCTTTTGATAATAATAGGTATGGAATACTAGTTTAAATACTTCGGAATTTTTATGAGACTGATTTGCATGTCCACTGGAAGATCATCATTCTCTTTAGAAAGTATTGACTTTATTGAGAAGATGACCTTCTTTGAAATAATCTACCACAACTTTCTCTATTTGAGTTTTAAGTTATACTTGTAGAAAATTCACTAATTTTTTTTTCAGGAAACTACGATTCAACGTGAATGTTATACGAGAAAATTGTGAATGTTGACGCTGGCCTTTCAATTACAAGATAATTACTCCTCTCTAATGTTTATGCGTCACTTTATTGTGCATATATATATATATATATATATATATATATATATATATATATATATATATATATATATATCTTTTACATTGTATATTAGATTGTTAATATTCATCTACACTGAGGAAATAAAATGTTATTTCAAGAATACTTTTCATATCAAGAAATATAGATAAAGAAAGTTAGAAATAAGTTCGTTTTTTATTTAACAAGCAAGCATTTAATATAATTTATTATTCTATGGTCATGAATGAATAAACAGAGATTTTCTTCCATTATATATTTGTGACATCATAACGTTAGCTATGAATGAAATTATGCAATTAAAAATAATTTTCAAAAAAAAATAATATGGACTTTATCTAGCTATGCTAAGGTTTCCACAATAAACTAAAACTTTTTGTTGTATAGCTATCTATTTTAATGATTTACTATGTATATATTGCATATGTCATGTATGATATATTAATCAAAAGTTTTTTTCACTAATCTTATTTTAAGTTAGTTCCCTAAATATTAATGTTCGTTATTTGTTTTACAATATAAGTTTAAAATAAATATTGTATTAAATATATGCTCATCATGTATACATAATATAGTATATATTACTGAATGCATGTCTATTGTGTGCATTACCATCTAAAATGGTATATATCATATTAAATATCCCATATATTTTTATAAATTGTGATCAACGTGTAGATTGGATACGTGAATTTAGAATACTTTCTACGGAAGTGGCTCTCCACTATATCCAGGTGTATCCGAAATCCTCCTAAGATGTTTTGGACAGTTTCAATGCATAATTTAAACATAATACCAGACAGAGTTGACAAATGAAGAATAAATTTATCATAAAATGCAATGAAAGGAAGAAAGAAATGCCCTGACGCTGATCTCTTGTATCTGATTATGACAGAGAAAGATTCATTATAAATGAACCTACTAGTTAGTTAAAGTAAAGAATGTCTAATCATAATCTCCAGAATACTGTATTTTTCATCAGTAAATAATAGATCAAATTCAAGGAGCTAGTGTAAATAGTGAGCTTATCGATACACCTAATCCAAATTAAAATTCCGAGTGAAACTTGCAGTGAATAATTCTAAAGTTAAACAGTTTGTGTTAGTAGCTAGAGTCCAAGGAAATGCTTGAAGTTTCTTTATTTTTGACATTCAATATTAATTTCTAATTCTGTGTTACCAAAAAGGAATCTTCAAGGAAGAGTCTGGATTAAAATTCCCTGTGTTGGATTCACAAATCCTACTGAGTGTGAAACCCCTGTGAGCTGTATCATTCCGAATATATATATATATATATATATTTATATATATATATATATATATATATATATATATATATATATATATATATATATATATATATATATATATATATATGTACACACACACACACATATATATATATATATATATGTGTGTGTGTGTGTGTGTGTGTGTGTGTTTAAAATCTCTAAAAGATTTAATTATTTACAAACGCATTAAAATAGCACTTATGCTTAAATCCGTAATCAAGGCATGATTTATTTTGAATCCTTTATAAGAATATTCTCATGCGTTTCAATTCATTCGTTATTTAATTTCCAGATATTTCAAAGAAATTCCCTTCTTCAAAAACACCGAAAGTGGAAAATATTTGTTAGTGTAATTCCTGTTGTCGTTAAAGTAAAACAAAACAAAAAAATTGTGTAATACATTAGTAGTCGTATGAGGTCTATAAAACGCTTCACTTAACGAAACTGTGAAATGTGATAAAAGGGATCGTGGAAAAATTGCAAACAACATATGTTTGTGCTCGTTATTCGAAAGGTGTGTGTCAATATTTCATTCTGTGGATTATTTTTTAAAAGCCATCACCTTTCTTTAAACTCTTTTACGTATTACTACGATAATTTCTGCTTCACGAAATTTAATGGAAAATTAAACTGAAAGAATTGAAAAATAGGATTTGGGATTTTTAATTCAAATATTACGCTGGACTTATTGATTACCCGATCATTTTTTATTTCAGGAGAGAGCAAAGAAAACCGGAAAATATTGATGAACCAAAAATGACCGTACACCTTGAGAAGTTGTTTCATAAGAACTTTGTTCCAACCAGACTATATGTCAAAAATATAATTTTTTTTAGAAAAGATTTTGAGTACAGTTGAAGTGATTCAGGAAGAAAACTGTTCGTCGGCAAACCGTAAATACATTTATCTGAAATTAAGGAGAATAATTATGTTCTTATTAAAGTTAAACAAAAAGTACAGTGCACTAGAAATTTATCATAATTTAAACACCTATATTACTTTGGACTTATTGATTTTACTATCTTTTTTATTGCAGGTGAGAGCAAAGAAAACCGGAAAATATGGATGAGCGAAAAATGACCGTACACCATAAAAAGTTGTTTCATAAGAACTTTGTTCAAGCCAGACTAGGTGTCAAAAAGGTAGTTTTGCTTAGAAAAGAATCTGAGTAGAGTTGATATGATTAACAAAAAACTGTTCGTCGGCAAACCAAGAATACATTTATCTGAAAATATTTACAATTATACGTTGTTATTAAAGTTGTAACGAAAATATTACAGAGTGCAAGAAATTTATCATAAATAATTACTACGGTGATATACATCAATTTAGAATAATTTTTAATTATTTCTATCAATTTCAAATAATGTTTGGATTATTTTTAAATAGCAATTTTTTTATAAGATAATTATAGATATATGATAAGAAAAAAATCCAAAGTTATTAACTTATATTATGTCTTTAACAAAATTAGTTAATTTATATACATTTCTACATAAGTTTATTTAAACATGCATTAGTTAACTTTTCCAAACATATTAATTAATTCAGTTGCTTTACAGGTACAAGGATAACAACACCTTTAAATTAATAAAACAGGCTAAATAGTCTGGTGTTAATGTAATTATCTTTATTTTATAAATAAAATATGCTTTAGTGTTACGCTAGATTTACTTTAGCAGGATATAAACATGATATTTATTAACACTAATACTAGCACATTTGAATTTTTCCTTAAACTCCATTAATATGGCAAAACGTTATTAAAGTTGAAAACATGAAGCTAACATAAAGTGTATCATGCATTAAAAAGTCTAATATGAGACAGTGGTTTTATGAACAGCATAAAAAATATCACGCGCATAGCATTGAAATTAATTTACGTATATTTAATTAAGCATTACTAACACGGATCTGCATTAGAAAACTTGCTTGCATGTGTGTACTTTGATTGGCATCAGCCTAACACAATTTTCTATTAAATGTGTATCAAAGCATAATTTTTGCAATTAATTTCAAATTAAAACGCTCGTACTTTTATAAACATTTTAGAGTGTTGAGCTGGGAAACAATCAAGAAGGCAGTTTAAGAGCAAATAGCACGGTGATACAGTTTACAAACCATCTCAAATAAAATGTGCAGTGTTTAGATGTTTCTCACATTGATTATTTTTATTCAAATAGTTTACATGCACTCTATTACTCAATTAACCACACTTATCTTCAAATATTGGTCAAAGATTTATTCCATTTGCTTACTGAAATCGAAGGAGAAATTAAAAATCATCTTTTGCTATTAAATCTTTCTAACATGTTAACCACGAAATATATATATAAAACGTTATTTATTTATTATCTTTTTAAATGCATGACACAAGGTTTTTCAGTAACTTATCTTTCATTTCTACGATGTTTATCACAATAAAATTTATGTCAATCTTTTCAATTTTTGTAAGTTTTTTTTAAAAGAATTTGTAGGCTGTTAAAAATATTTAAATACAGGCTGATAGTACAGCTGAAACACGAAATTAAAGAGAAGGATACAAAACATCACTAATGACTGCCCCATCATATCTACGTTTCTGTAGTATATGCCTTCTCACTTGTCACTTACTTGTAATAACTCTTGAGTGCAGAATTCGATCAAAGAGCTAAAGAGATTAGATACTCCAGAAAAGTTTTGACCTACCGAAATCTTACATAAACACATTGTTACTACATTCTGGAAGGTATGACATAGAGTCCGATTTCAAACTAAATTTATTTGGTGTTTAACGATATTCTTTTTTTACAGTCAAATGCAGAATAATTTAAAACCCTTACGAGCCAAGATAAATACAGGTCGAGAGTCGAAGTAAATTTTGACCTCGTGAAATCTGACATAAACACATTGTTACTCTATTCTCGAAGGTATGACATAGGGTTCGATTTCAAAATAAATTTTTTGGCGTTTAAAGATGATGTTTTTTTACAGTCAAATACAGAATAATTTCAAACCCTTACGAGCTAAGATAATTATAGGTCGAGAATCGAAGTAAATTTTGACCGCACGAAATTGGACATAAACACATTGTTGCTATATTCTCGAAAATTTAACATAGAGTCTGATTTCATGCTAAATTTATTTGATGTTTAAAGATAATATTTTTTTACAGTCAAATGTAGAATAATTTTAAACCCTTACGAGCCAAGATAAACATGGGTCGAGAGTCGAAGTTCAGTGGCAAATACCTATGAAATTAAACGAGGAATGTATCTAATTACGATAGAATTGTGGAGATCTTGGTGTAAATATGTATACAGAGGATACAGTGACAAGTGCTATCACCTCTAATATGTAAGCATGAAATGCATACATTGGAGTTTCAGATTTTTTTTTTGTTCACTAATTATAATACACAATAAGAAATCAATAGTGGACTTGTGAATGTGTGATTAACTTTTAATATAAGAGAAAATTTTGGCGAAATATCCTTTCGAGTCATTGGGATTATTACTGGATAAAACACATGTATTTATTTTATTTGAATTTCATACCAGTCGAATTAGATTTAGTAAACATAATACTATGCACAAGAGAACGAAATTTTTTGCAAAGGAAGAGAGAGATTTATAGAGAATGGTCATTTTATATAATCGGACATCAGTGAACTTTTTGCAGAAAGTAAACAGTTTTATTGAATTAGTCAATCGTTCAAATAACGCCCATTTTACAAACCTATCCTGAATAGCTGATACAAATAATTAAAGATATCTACAAAGATTTTTCTGAACTCAGTGTTGGATCTTTAATTTGAAGATTTCCCGCTAAAATGAGGTCTGAAAATGGTCAAATTATTCGCTCACCATTCGTACTCCATAATGTGGATTTTTAGAGAACATGTCTACATCCAAATAAGTAGTTCATTAATAAATTTAGAAGAATGTAAAGCATATTTGATTAAACTTTGTATAAAAGATTTAAAGTTTTGGTTAAATTTCCCTATCAACATTTTACAGGAGAGATGGGAATCGGTATCATTTAAACAAATGAAAAGAATTTCAGGAAATGATCTCCAATTAACGCCACATATAATCATCAATAAGGTAAGGGAATTAAGGCTACATAAATTTGACACTATATTACTAATTAACTAATACCAAAAAAATGGATTTTACTTTATAATTTTTAAGTATAAATCACCACAATATTTCTTGAAAATATTCTATAAATAAAGAGAAACGCAACATGTCACCAAAATTTAAACACGTAGAATGATTACGAAAATTTCTTTATTACGGCATTGTTGAAGGTGTAAAGTAATTTATTAGTTGTCATTTTATATATTACGAGTCAGGATTAAAAATACAGTTCATAACAGGTATTAAAAAACCAAAGGAAACAGAGTTGTGATCTCAGAAAATGAAAATATTTCTTAGAAAAATAGATGTGCTCAACAGGAACTGTAAGCATTCTTCACAACCCCAATATCCATTGAAAAATGCCTGACTACGCTTTACAGCATGTAACGTGGACTTCTTTCGTACAGCTTATGTACACATCTAACTTGACGTCCCATACAATATTAAATCGCGTACCGGGTTTTGCATGCCACCTACGCAACAACACTTTATTCAGGTATTTTATACCTGCAAAACAATGAAATTTTGCCAACGAGTTGAGAAGTTTCAGGACATCAATTTGGGATATTCTTTACTCACTAGTTTGCTCTTAACCATAAATTAATCTAATTTACGTTAATAAGTACTCCCTTTTTTAAACGCTTTTTTTGTAAAACCTCAGTAACATTTATTAAGGCTCAGTTCCATATTTATGAGTACCAAATTTATCAACAGAAAAATAAATCCCTGTGAAGAGTCCTATTTTTGAGAAAATAAATCTTTGACTTTCAACTGTATATCTATTTTTATTTTAGGTAATCAAGTCAGTAAGGAATTTATTCCTTAGTAATTTAAACTTGCATGGTAATTTCTTACTATGTAAAAAACCATCAACATATAACATACCCTAATAGTTTCAGCTTAATATCAGCTGGAGTTCCTTGATTTCCCCAAATATTTCGACCTAAATATATTCCATTAACATAAGTCGACGTTCCCCAACTGTATCCCTTTTTATGGTCCCAGTTAATAGCTCTCGGGACGAATTTCAATTCCTTGCCAGCTTTTTTGCGGATAAAATAGAAAAAAAATCACTTTCTTTGCTGAACAGAGATATAAGGAGGTTGTTAAATTTTGCCTCTGGTTAAAGTTTGTCATGAGACAAAACTGCATTCCACTCAAAAGAATTTGTTTAGCTGTTTTTATTCCTTGAAGATTTTAAAATCGATGTAAGAAGAAGGTATTCAACATGGTTGTCGAAATAAATTGTGAAAAGAAATATTTATTGGAAGAAAGAAAAATGAAGAAATATAAAGTATTCTTTTTTAAGCGAATTACAATATTCGATTGCCTAAAATATACGGAAAAAATTGCAGGGTGTAATGTAATCGCAGTAGTTTTTCTTAGAGGTAAATATTTTTCTCTATTTTCATAATGGAATTGAGGAATTAAAATTTCAGAGCAATAAATTGAGCATTTGCCAATTAATTTTCTCCCAGAATAAATCAAAATCTTATATATATATATATATATATATATATATATATATATATATATATATATATATATATATATATATATATATATATTTATTTATTTATTTATTTATTTATTTATTTTTGTTTTTACCTGATAATCTGATGTAATTTTTAATAAAATACTCGTAGTGAAGTTCAGGCTTTTCAAGAGCTTGTAACATAATTAAAGTGCGTATTTACAAGAAGTTTAAATAAGTGTATTGACATCAGAGTCTTTATAAATGGAATACAATGGGATAAAAATCAAAGCTATACAAAGTACCGGAAGACATATAAAACCTAGAGAAAATATGTATCAAAAAGTATTCTTGACCTTTATTTATGTTGTCATTTTAATGTATCCGACTACGTTCGGAGCCCCTTTTTTGAAAAGATGTACTTCAGAAAAATTCCGCCTTATTTTTCGAAGGAATATAACACCAAAACTCGAAAATGAGAAAAAATATAGACATTTACCATGCAATTTTTTCAAAATTGAAGAAATTGGGTCGAAATTTAGCAAATTTTAACAAAAACGTATTAAAAAACGTAAAAAAATGTATTATGCATATAACATTAACATTTTTTGTCATATGTACGTAAGTGCCTTCTAAGTGTAATGACCCACCAGATAATCGATATCTTAAAATCTAAAAAAAATACAGGTCATTATATGCAATTACATATAAAATTTTAGTAATTTTTCATGAGATATTTTATAAATGCAGCTATAAATCAACAAATAATATACCTAGAATCAATTCTGTAGTCCATTACATCCTTAGTATTATGAAAAATGTACGTGAAAAATTTCGTAGACATATCATGGTTAGATTTTGAGTTATCTCAAGAGTCGTTTACATTTTTGATGAAAAACAAGTTCTTCAGAAAACACTATTAAATTTTCAACTTGTATTGAAATTCATAGCTGCTGCTTATCTTTAATTCGCTCTCATTTCATTTCTAATGATCGTATCAGAAAAAATAAAAGCAGATTTAGGAACGTAAATTTACTATCCTTAAAATAAAGAAATAAAAACAATTTCGGAATTTTCGTCAAAGTCGATGTTTTAAACGTAGCCGGATACCTTAAAAGAATAGAGGAATTGTCCGATATTATATTTCATTAAAGGGCACACTCATAATTTCATACCTATTGAATCAAATAAAATTAGTTAAAATATTCAATAAATCATAAATCTTTTCCATGTAAGAAAATATACCGGGTGGCCATAATTAAACTGACAGTGCTCACAGTGTTCTGTAGCGCGATCTATTTGCGAGAATGACGCCACATTTTGTAGGAAGATTAAACAAGACGGGGGACGAAGGATTCCGCGAAAAAATAAATTAGTTCCAAAAGTCACCGCTAGGGGAATATTTGGTGCTGTGTAATAGAAAATAGAGTGTTAACAAATGCAAATCAATACGGAAATTACCTTTTATTACCCAACTGCTTCGATTGTATCCTGTGGTACAGGTTTTCGCTCTCTGCCTGACTGAACCTTCAGAGAACCTGTTTTCTCAAACGTCGCAACCATTGCTTTTAGCCCATTAACTGACACAGGACCGTTACCTTTACGTATTTTTTTGTGCGTTCTAAAAGCACGAAGAGCGGCTGACGCGTTGCACTGGTTGAGGTAAAAGAATTTGACAAGTAACGCACGTTCGACTAAAGAAGGAGACATTGCACATAAACTTTCAATCCGATTGATTCGAAACGTAACACGTTGCCTTTTAAAACTCAAGCAGCTGGCACTGTGCCAATGGATGTAACGTGAAATTTGAATAAAGAACATCTTCTTCTGCTCAGCATACGTGATATTGCAGATCACGAGACTTTATCGGTGTTTATGTAGATTTTACACTTTTTTAAAAGTGTTGCCATATTGCACTTGAATTAAATAAGAAAATGTGCATAATAAAAGGTAATTTTATTCCGTATTAATTTGTATTTGTTAACACTCTATTTTCTATTACACAGCGCCAAATATTCCCCTAGCGGTGACTTTTGGAACTAATTTATTTTTTCGCGGAATCCTTCGTCCCCCGTCTTGTTTAATCTTCCTACAAAATGTGGCGTCATTCTCTCAAATAGATCGCGCTACAGAACACTGTGAGCACTGTCAGTTTAATTATGGCCACCCGGTATATAGTATTCAGTCATATTTAAGATAAGTTCATTATACATTCCTACAAAATGAGTTTATTAATCAACAACTAATTACATATCATAAACCAAGAAAACAAAACTTTAAAAACAGAAACCAGTATTTGTAAAAGTGCCATTACTCATCCCTCGTGTTGATAATTTGCAGTTCTTAGATGCTTGTAATCACCACTCATAGTGAAAATTGGAGCCAAAATGTTATATTTTCTACACGTTTTAAGAAAATACTGTTCTATGTAAGATCTGCCTGACGCCGACTGAAATTTTTATGGTGCCAACATAGGGCTGCAAAAGCTGGCCCGTCATGAAGATTCCAAAATCCCACACGCATTCAAAGAATTAGATAACCGGCTTCAAAAATCTTCTTGCTCGGATTTGAAAGTTTTGAGAATTTCTAAATGATTAGAGACAATCCGCGTTATTAACATAATATTTTTCTTTCCAGTTTACTAGTATTTATTTTTACGCGTTCCAGGTCACCAAGCTGAAATTATGAAGCTCAATAATTGTTGTGTACCATTTATGAACAAAATGGATTAGTCACACTCAATGCAATGAATACATTCTAAACCATTCCAAGTTATTGTTAAGTTTATTAATATTTCGGTTGATTTCTGAAATCAAAATTTTATAACTTAATTTTTAAGTAATTTATACAATCAGTATTAAAGACTAGTTTTTCTATTCTTGCGTGCGTTTTACAGGCTGCTCCCGTCACCATAAAACCATTATCTTACACTGTTAAAAAACTACATAAAACTGCTTTTGGTAGTTTCACCCCTCACTTTGAAAGAGAAGTAAATGTTATTTTTGTTTATTGCATGCTTTCATTATCTCCGGTTTAAAGAAATTTTATCGTATATTGTCTTTTGGTGTTTAACACTTTCACATCTTTATAGCATAGTAGCTATCGTTTTTCCTAAATAAATGCATGAAGTCTATCTATTACATATTGATATTACATAGTACACTGCTAATTAGTTTAAATCATACATACTCTCATGTTACGGAAAACGAACATAGATTGTTGCATTTGATTCCATAATCGAGCGTGTTTAGGTTGAAACTATTCGCTCGCGCGCATGAGTAATGATCCAGGGTCCTATCTTACTAAAACACGCATTGGGGATTAATTCTTTAACGGTCCTCCAATAGGAGCCATGAAATATTTTATCATAACTCTGAACCGATAACCAAAGCAAACAAGTCTCTGACTTATTGTCGATAATCTTGCAATATATTGATCGCACACTGGGGCTTAAAAGTTCAATGCACAGAGCAGACTTGCTACTGCAGTGAAAAATTGAGTGTCTATTTCATACGAGAAGAGTACGTTTTAAAAGGAATAGTAAAAAAAGTAGAGGAGTTACAGGAAAAGATGAATCCCACGTCCATAAAATGTCTTTCACTGCCTTTTAAACGCCATACATGCGTAATGTTCGACATGATTGCTTATTTTAATTATTCCGTGTTTCTTCTTTAGATAATTACAATAAATTACGTAACTACTTCTCGGAATCTATATTGTCTGCATACTTAAACCAGTTAAAATTACTTCCTTCAATGATTGCTTTTGCTTATTTAATAAATTGGTTATACTTTTAATTAAACTTAGTATCGAATCAAGCTAATGATGGAAATTCAACTATCTTAACTGATATCCTATTCCTTTTCCAGAGCTAAAATATCTGTATTGTATGAAATACATCTTTATGCACACACACACACACACACACACACATATATATATATATATATATATATATATACATATATATATGTCGGACGTTTGGTGCTTCACGCTCAATCCTATTAACACATCATTCCAAATATCCTATTACTCATTTTGCAGTCCGTGGTCCGGTGGCTAGGCAATGTAGAATCCAAACTCAAATACAGTGACGACAACTCCAATATCAATTACGAGTATTTATTAAACCTTTTTAAGACTCCCAGCTCCATATCTAAAAGAAATGGCGTCCCAATCCCATTAAAATCTGTGTGCCTTCGGCACACATCTTTACTCGATGCTATCTCTCTATGGCTCTGCCGATTTTTCTTTGTTTCAACGTTAAAACCAACGCTTAGTGACGCTCATTACTTATGCGTGATGTCATATCGTGCACGTTCTTTTGCTAAACTCAGCATTTTCTTAGCGCCAAACTGCAAGGCTATACGTTTACCTAAAAATTCTCCCATGTGGTTCTGCGGTTCTTCGGAGATTGAATCAAGCCGACCCATTAATTCCATTTTCACTGCAATACATTACGCCGCTTATTTGAACTCCCAGACTTTTTAATTATTAAATCCTATATTTTAATAACTAAAATCACATTTTAAGGTTGCGTGATCGCCCCCCATATTTAATAGCATTACATATATATATATATATATATATATATATATATATATACATATATACATATATATATATATATATATATATATATATATATATATATATATATATATATATATATATATATCGAGTAACGCTTATATGACTACGTATACAGTGCATCATTCGGTAACATTTTGCTCTCAATACCACTGTGATTCTCTTTGCCATGGACTCGATATTTTGAGAGGTGGCTTTGCGGAATATGAGACGATATCCGATGAACCGCCATTTCTAGTTCTTTAAGATGTTATGGTTCTAGATCTAGCTGCAAGATGCTCCTTTCGCCCTCTTTAGTCAAATGTTCCATTGATTTAATATCTGGCCATCTTGGAGGCCAACTAAGAAAGGTGATGTCTACGTCATGCTCTTGGAATCATATGGACACTATGAACTTGAGGATACAAACGATTTTCCTGCTAGAAGTATCATCTCCTGGGGAATAAACCAGAAAAATAATCTGTATTTGCTTCATCATAGACTATATATAAACACGTTTTGAAATTCAGACGTTGTTCCACACGAATGGAAGGGGCCAAACAATAACAGGAAAACATCACCAAACCATAACAATAACTCCACCAGATTATAGTGTTATGGTAATGCTCCATGCTTCCGTGTTGGTATCTCCTTATTCGTACCTAGCTATCTGCATAACGCAAGTGTATATATATATATATATATATATATATATATATATATATATATATATATATACATTACCCTACAATAATGGACCGGACAGCATGATGTGATGGTATAAGGGATAGAGACATGATTTAATAGGGGATGGTCCCCCACGTGCTGCAATTACACTGACAACCTTAATTTGCATACTTTCAACAAGATTTTGATATACAGCTATGGGTATTTGTGTCCATTTTTGCTGCAAGAATGTTGCCAACTCAGCTGTAGAATTCAGAAGTGCTTCCCTGGTCCATAAGCGTCGCTCTAACTCATCCGACAAATGTGCTATTGGATTTATGTCGGCACTCTTAGAAGGCCAGGGAAGACGTTTTACATTCATATCTTGATACTACTGCTTTGACAGACGATGCAACACGACATGGAGCGTTGTTGTCTTGGAAGTAACATTCGTTTATTCCATAAAATTGCCAGACCGTAGGAAGAACCTGATTGTTCAAAATGTTTATTTAGGCGTAGACGCTCAATTTACAAGCAACAACATGCAAAGGTCCTAGGTGATATCACGGAAAACACCCCTAAGCGAGTACACCACCACATCGAACTTGAGATTTGGAACGATGCACCCGTGTAACAGACGTTCACCTGGAATTCGCCAAACCCAAGTGCGGCCATCCGAATGGAAGAGCGTGTAGCGTGATTCGTCGCTCTATAAAACAGTTTTTCAGTAGACCCCAGTCAAGTTGCGACGTCGTAAACACCAAGCGAGTCTGCCGGCTTTGTTGGATGGGGTGATGTTTCGTTTGTGATCGGCAACACATACGTAGATATTGACGGCGTGCAGTTCTTTCAGCAAATTATTGAGGTGCACCGTAACCCCTCCTGCCTGTTTAAACTCACTGTTAAGGATTTGGAGTACTTTCTTGCGGTTCTTACGAACCACACGCTTCAGGACACGCCGATCACGTTCGGTCAGTTTACGGGGACGGCCAACGTGTGCTGTTCGTGTCACAACTCTTGTAGTCTTCCACTTCTTCACAACATCATCAACAGTAGTCCGTGGCTGTGATAATTCTACAGCAATTGCGCGAATAGACATGCCAGTAACGTAATACGAAACTAAGTAGTAATGTGACAACCAACTATAATACGTCTTTCAAAGTCACTAAATTCCTTTCGTCCCGACATATTGTCACAATTTCACATAGAACTAACGATGTTACCACTTCACCCATCGTATTTAACCTTAGCAAGTCACTTGCGAACATTGGGGGAATATGGGTGGAAATATGAGAATTTAGGAAATATGGGTGGTAAGCAAATCTTAAGTGTTTATGCGTTTTATTAACACGATGGTCAAATGGTGGAAGAAAGACATTTCTTTAACCCTTTCTAGGGACGCTTCTAAAAATGTATCAAAATCTCACAGGAATTATTCTTTCACCGTAAATTTTTCATAAAATTATTCTTAAGTATTAGTTTCTTTTAAATTCAATAGATGGCAGCAGATATTTAGCATTTGGGTGATAATATAGCCTTTTGAATTTCAAGTCAGACACGAAAGTGGTTTTTTGCAATGTCAAGACAAAAAAGGTAAGCTTGCTTCATTATTTATCAATAATATCTCTTGCATTTAATAAATATAACAGTAAATGTAATTGCAAGAAAATATTTTTGGGGGGATTGCACATAGTTTTAAATTTTGGTCTTTGTTTTGCATTTTGAAATACGTCCCTAGAATGGGACGCTAGGCTTAGGAGGGCACGTTGATTTTCTATTTGGAACGGATCAATGATATGTTTGTTTTCCATTGTGATTTCACAGAAACATTTAAATGTTTGATCATAGGCAATAAATAATAATAATAATATATTATTATTAATATTTACACAAATTTAATTAATTATTAAAATTAATTCAACACTACTTATCTTTAATGAATAAATAATACAACCAACTTAATACTAAATTCGACTAACTGCTGATGGTTGTGTTGAGATAATAGAAATTTTGGGCAGATTGTATAGACATAGATTTTCCTGAAATCAATATTACAATCATGATCATATTATATAAATACATAGTTTGAACTAAATATGTAGATTATAAAAGTGTTTTTATTTTGTTTTGTTTTTAAGTTTGACAGTAGAAGAAGCTGTAGCATTATTAAAGCAGCTATCTGATGATGAAGAATTCAAGGAGGCTGATGTTTGTATTTGTCCACTTTCCCAGGAGAATGATATTACCGATGAAGACAGTGCACTTGAGGCTACAGTAGTCATTGACAGATTATCAAGTCAACAGTTAAGATCTCCAGCTACAATAACAATTAAAAGGTTAGATAGGGGAAAAGAGCATGTTGGAGACTTTTACACATCAGGCGAGGATGAACAATCAGATGATCCTCCTCCATGCAAGCATAAGAAAATTAAACCTAAGAAAAAAAAAGCCTAAGAAAGTGCCTGTGCAAAGAACATGGACTCATAAGGATATCCCCAGTTAAAAAAATGGACTATCTGAAATGGAGTGTACCAAAGCCAGACTTTTTAAACGTTCACTGGTGTCCTGCTTCCATATTTGAAATATTACTGTCAGATGAATTATTAGATCTATTTGTTGACCAGAGCATTTTGTATGCTAAACAAAAGGGCAACACAATATTTTCTATAACGAGAAATGAAATGCGCCTATTTCTTGCCATTCATATAACAAGTGGCTATTCTGTTTTGCCACAGAGACGTCTTTATTGGTCTTACGATATTGACGTGAATAACACAGCAATAAGTTCTGCTATGTGTAGGAATCGGTTTGAACTGATTTTGCAATATTTTCATATGGTGGATAATACAACACTTAACAAGCAAGATAAACTTGCAAAAATTAGACTTTTTTTGCAGTTTAAATGAGAAATTCCTGTCATACCAACCTCAAGAGCTACAATTTTCGATAGATGAAAGCATGGTGACATATTACGGACGCCACAGTTGCAAACAATTCATACGTGACAGACCAATCCGTTTCGGGTATAAAGTTTAGTGCCTTAACACTACCCTCGGCTCCTTGGTACAATTTGAACTTTATAAAGGGGCAAGAACTGTAGATATTATTGAAGTCTTAGGTATGGCAGGTTCACTTGTTGTAGATCTCATTTCGGAACATCCTGAACATTCTAATATTGAAATATATTGCGATAATTTTTTCATGTCTCCACCAGGGACGGATTTCCTATAAGGTCAACCTAGGCCATGGCCAAGGGCGCAGCCGTTCAGAGGGCGTAAATTTAGAAGTAACAACCAAATTATAAAATTTTTATCGATATAAAACGAGAAAGTTCATTTTTTTTTCTTTTTCATTTTTATTTATATATTCTAAGTATCGCTAAAAATGTTATTTGCAATATACGCATTTTGAAATAACTTTTTCGTCAACTGACTAATTATTTTTTCCTTCTTTTTCTTTCATTCTTTTCCCAAACATCCATTATGAGTTAACGAGGAGCAGGTTAAGAATTCGGTTTGTTAGAGAAATAACATCCTAATTTTAAAACATAGAGGAGCTAAACTTGGAAGAATCGATCTGCAACTAACTAAAATGGTTTATCAAGAAAATGAATACTGGAGAAATGTGTTATACAGAGTGGTCGTTGTAATTAAAGCTATTGCTTCGCGTGGCTTGCCATTTAGAGGTCGAAATGAAATATTTGGTTCTAATAATAATGGCAACTACATGCTGATGTTGGACACAATTTCTGTGCTTGATCCATTTTTGGCTGATCACATCAGGAAATTCGGGAATCCAGGTAGTGGACAGACATCCTATCTCTCATCTACTATTTGTGATGAGTTCATCGAGCTCCTAGCCAAAAAAGTACTAACGCATATTGCTAATGAAGCTAAAACATCAAAGTACTATTCCCTTGTTGTAGATTCAATTCCTGATATCTCGCATGTGGATCAGCTGTCGTTTGTTTTGCGATGTGTGAAAGAAAATGGGAAACCTGTTGAGAGATTTATAAAATTTTTACCTAACGTTGGCCACAAAGCCCATGAAATGTTTTAAGCTGTTATTAAGACTGTCGCTGATCTCCACTTTGATATCTTGAAATGTCGTGGTCAATCATATGACAATGCATCTAATATGGCTGGTGTTTACTCAGGTCTTCAGGTTAGGATACTTGAAGTTTCTCCTCTTGCATCCTTCAAATCTTGTGCAGGACACTCTTTAAATTTAGTGGGCACATATGCTGTAGATTGCTGCATTGAAGCCACGTTGTTTTTAATTTGCTTCAAGAAATTTATAATTTTTTCTCGTCGTCTACAGCGAGGTGAGAAGCATTGAAGAAAAATAGCACCCTTACCGCAAAAAGCCTCTCCACGACACGATGGTAAGCAAGATATGATGCTTGTAGAGCATTAAAAGAAGAATGGTTTGCAGTCATAAAAGCTCTAAAATACTTTGAAAGTGACAAAAGTCAAAAATCAAGAATAAGAGCAGAAGCTAGAGGTTTACTAACGAAGTTGCAAAGGCTCGAACAGTTCATGGCAAAGTTTTGGGGAACGGTGCTGATTAGACCACCAAGTCAATAAGTATGTACAAAACGTAGAACTTGATGTTTCAGAAGTTGGCACAGTTCTTCAGTCACTCGTAAAGTTCTTGTTAGAACTGCGAGAGCAATTTGATATATATGAAAACAAAACTCTGTATATTTCTGAAAAGAAAGTTTATGAGCGTGATGAAAATCGTCAGGTTTTCAGAAAACTACAAGCTGACGAAAAACGTAAAGGCGAAGTTAATTTAAACGAGCATGATATCTTCAGAGTTAATACCTATTTCACGATTGTGGACAAACTGAAAGCAGAGCTTGAGAAGAGGTCACAAGCTTATAGAGAGCTCGGTGAAAAATTTAAAGGAATTACGAAAATTTGGTCACTGACTTCTAATGAGCTTGAAGAAGATGGAAGAAAATTACAGGCAATCTTTAAAGATGATTTGGAACCTGCATTATGTGATGAACTGCAACATCTTAAATCTCACATAACTAAGTGCAGCATTGGTTCGATTAGTCCCTTAGCAATTTGCAAGTGGCTTCTGGAAAGTGGATTACAAACAGTGTATCCAAATATTGATATCGTATTGAGAATGTTTGTGTGCACACCTGCCACAAATGCCTCTGCAGAAAGATCTTTTTCTGCACTAAAAAGAATCAAAGATCATTTAAGATCTTTGCTGCAACAAGACAAACTAAATGCCTTGGCACTTCTTTACACTGAAGCAGATTTAACAAGATATGTTTACTTCAATGAAACTATTGAAGAATTTTCATGGGCGAAAGGACGAAGGAAAAAAAATTAATTGTAATTTTTAGATAAATTAGAAGAAATTATGCAGAAAATTTTTATTAAAAATATGTTATTCAAATGTTTATTAAGTACATATGTTTCAAAACTCTTACTCTATATTAAATCTAATGTTGTAAGTCAAAAATTTAAATGGAAGGAAGGGGGCGCAAAATGGTTCTTTGGCCTAGGGCATAAAAATATGTAAATTCGTCCCTGGTCTCCACTAATAGACTATCTGTCAAGTAAAGGATTTAATGTCACTCGAACAGTTCGTTCTAATCGTAATCGCTGTCCATTAACACATATTACATCATTCAAGAAACGCAAAAGAGGCCCTTTTTAACATAAATATAATGAGAAGCGGAAAATGTCATTTTAGTTATATGGAAACATCATAATGTCGTGACAATAGCCTGTAATGCACATGGTGTTTACTCTTTGGTAAAAGCGAAACGATGGTCAAGCAGTGATAGAAAAACAGTTGCAATTGATCAACTCAAACTAATTCAAAGATATAATCAGTGCATGGAAGGTACTGATAGGATGGTTCAAAATATTGCAACTTATCGTTGGCCCATCCGCAGCAAAAAGTTATGGTGGCTTCTTTTTGTTTTTGGTTTGGAGGCTGTTTTATCGTCTTTGTCCATCATTAAACATAAAAACCTCTTGACTCTTCTTGAATTCCACAGACCGATATGTTTGACATATTTTTAGAAATATTCTGAGGATAAAAAACTGAAGCCAGGGTCATCTTTAGAAAGACCAAAGGCATTAAAATTAAGAGTTCCTCATATATTATCAGGTATGAACGGGAGACACATAATGTTATTACTAATGAAACTCAGGTGCGATATGTGCCCAATGTGGCAAAATCTTGTTCCGAAAATGCATCAAGTTTATGGTTGGTCTCCATGGTCGACAAATGTTTTATAGCATTCCATACTCCAAATAAAAAACATTACTTTTATCTGCTGTAATTTTCTTTAACTATTCACTCTGTTTAAAAAAAATGTTTGTTTGTACTATGTTTCTATAATATTCTGTTAACTATTTACTATATTTCAGTTTATTTACTATATTTCAATTAAAAATGCATTCATTTTTACAAAATATAGTCGTATGATCAAAGTCATTTTGCATGGGAACCAATGTAACCTCTGGTGCTTAGCGTCTCTTTTTAGGGACGTTTAATTTTTTTCAAATAAAACAAAATTTTCAGGATGGAATTTTTTGTAGTAATTTTTCGCTTGATTTCATGACATGTAATATCAACACACAAAATATTATTGAAAAACTGTAACTTGCGCATTAATGGGTTAAATATTTGCATTTCGAATGTGTTTTGTTTCAAACCAATGGTTCTAGAAGAGGTTAAAAAACATTACCAAGAAAATAAACAATTTTCTATGTGATTAGTTTATCATGCGAATGAAAAAAACATCGGTACGGGGACCCGTTAATTACATTTTCTCTAAAAAAGCAGGTTCCTTTGCTAGACAGTTTAACAGGTTTACAAAGAACTTAATAGTCTTAAAAACAGTATATCATATTTCTATAAGTAATTTGCGGAGAACAATGGTAAAAAAAATTTTAAAATCCATGTAAACTATTTTCTGGGGAAAAGTTTTAATTAACTGCTAAAGAAATTAAAACGTTTAGTAAAAATAAATTTATTAATATATTTTAAAGTAGTAAGTTAAACTTTTTATCTTTACTTAAATCCTTAGTATATGCAAGAGAGGAAAAATTTTTAATATTTAGTTTTAGAGATTTTCACATTGACCGAGGATTAACATATTGTTGAATTAAAGCTATGAACATCTTAGAAACATCAATGGACACTTTTTTTTTCTAATAAAATATTTTTGATAGTAAATATGATGAACACTAGAATTTCAAAACTACTTTGATATCAAAAAATATTTTATATTCCTATACTTTATATTCCTATATATATATATATATATATATATATATATATATATATATATATATATATATATATATATATATACATATTGCATGTGAATAATAAATGAAACTTCAGAAACTTCAGTACAGTGGCAATAAAAATGTGAATAATTATCATTTAAATAGAAATATTGATTTACATAAGATCAAATGTATTATCAAATTCTCAACATAAATATATATGTTAAACTCTTCTAAATAAGATACGCGACTCTAGAATGGATTTATGACACAGGAAAATTTATCATAAATTTTTATTTTAATTTACTTTACCAGGATTGGAAATTTAATGATATTATCGGTTTATAAATCTGAAGAGATGCATGCAATTCTTTAAAATGAGTGATTTATATTTTTGCACGGTACAAAATTTCTTTAATCTCAATTTGCTCCGGTATTTTAATAAATAAATAAATAAATATACTGTGGGCCATTAAAATTATAACACCATGAAGAAGGGATGATACAAACGTCAAATTCGCATCAATGGAAGAACATGTTGGAATATGCAGATAATTAGCATTTAAGCGAAATCGAATGACGCAAGGGGGAGAAACAGCATCTCAAACTCTGTATAACAAGAATACGCAGAGAGGTTTCTCATAATGAAATCGCATTTGAATGTCGGTTGTTTGTGAGACGATCGTGTTATGCCTCGTATAAGAAGGAGAAACGGCTACCAGCACGTGTCTTAAATCGATAATGGCAGGATCGTGGTCTTTCGAGAGTGTGGTTTATTGTTCCGCGATATTGTTACTCGCATTGGTCGGAATCCAACAACTATCACGCGAATATGGAATCGGTGGGTTCGGTAGGGTCATACTGAACGCCATGCAGGATCTCAACGTCCTCCGCCTATAACGCCGGACAGGGCAGACATGTTGTGAGATCAGCCTTGCAGGATCGTACAGCAGCATCACGGACCGTGAGTCAGGAAATGGGCTTGTTTGCAGCACGACAATCATCCGCACGAACAATACGACGACGTCTGGAGCAGCACGGGCTGTTTGCATGGAGACCATTATTGCGGCTTTCCTTGACACTGCAGCATAGAGACGCACAACGACAGTGGTGCACCCAATGACAAAACTGGGGACAAGAGTGGAACCACGTCGTCTTTTCAAACGAGTCCTGGTTCTGCGTACCGCATCATGGTGGACTATCCGTGTCTTGCGGCACCCAGGAGAACACACGTAGCCTGCTTGCATTCGATATCGTCATACGGGCCTGCACATGGTGTGATGGTAGGGACAGCCATCGAGTACACGAAAAGTAACTTTAAACGTAAGAGATGAGCAAACTGATATGAAAATGGAGAAATAATATGTCAAAGATTACCAATTTATTGCGACATTCTATATACCAGTTAAAATTCCTCAATTGAAAAATTTAATTAAAAATCTAAAACTTACAGAGTTAAAATAATTAAAGACTATAGTTAAGGAAAGTAATTAAAATTCTCATTATTACGCACTTAAGGCTAAAAACGTTTCATACAAAAATTCGGCCCAGTCATTGACTTGTTTAAAGGAAACATCAATTTTACATGAATGTAACGTATCAAACTTTCAGAAGAATAAATATAAAAGTACAGTAGAACTTTGCTAATATTGAACTAAGTTATATAGTTAATTGCAAGCAATAGGGAGCTAATAACTTTACAGGAAGCTGAAAGTAAACATCGCGAGGCACGAAAACTCATTACTGCATTTGTTAAAGTTTTAAATACACTTTCTCTTTCATTATCCTCATCCTCTTTTGCAAAAGTATTCGAAGAAACTTGTAGATACGTCGATAGGTGTTTAATCCTTGAAGGCTGCAGTGTTACGATAGCGCGTGTTCTAATTCATCATATAAAGCGAAACAGGTAAAAGATTGGGAAAAGTTCAGACAATAAAACTTCAATTTCAACAGATATTGTCTCTTAATTTTCTGCGAAGTGAAAGAAATAACGTCTTGGAGTATATAGGAAATCAGAGGTAATTATACCAGTTTGGTTTAGCTATGTTATTATATCTTTCTTCTTATTAAAAACGGGGTTTTTTCTGATTTCAATAATTTCAAAGCATAACAGTTTATATAATATTAAAGTAAAATTCAATAAATTAAATTTAAAATTAATACATTCTTCTCCGTTTATTGGTATAACTTTTTGTCTCATACAATCTCATTATTTAATAAATTTTAATTCATGTATGTTACAAATTATGGGCAAAGCTAAAAATATAAATGTTTCGTGTCATCTATAAGCTAAACATCTTTGATGTAATAATTAGATATCACTTTTCATCTCCACATGGATCACCATTGGGTAGGTTAAGATAATAAATACATGCTACTGAAATTTTAGAAAATGCTCATGTGTTTGTTTGTATGGGAATATGTGAGCGTTTTGTGAAATTTACACACACACACACAAAATTATTAAACACTGAGCTTTGCGAAACTTATTTCTTCGCACAATCTTATATAAAGAGGGTCTGGGCAGCAGTAGAAAAGACGCAAAAATATCAGATTGTGTCAAATTTTAATGACAAGAAAAGAAATGTAATCACCGCATTTAGAGCCAAATCGCACATTTTATTTATTTTCGAGTGCTAAGGGAATGATTAATTTCTATGGGTTATTTTGAATGTAATCAATGTAATCGGTTTCCAACAATTCTTTGAATAAGAATAAATAAATGAAGAAGTCTCAAGTTAATATATATATATGTGTGTGTGTGTTTACAACGTTATATTGAAGCTACACAGGATTTTAATTTTTGTCCATGTTACTTACTGCAATGGTATGTATAAAGCCAATGCTCTCATGATTTGAACTGCTTCATACTTTTAAAAATAAAGGTAAATACTTGTACATAAATTTTGATGTGTCTTCGATATTCTGCTCAATCCTTAATTAGTATTTCACTATAATGAACTAGCTGAAAAAATATCCCTTATTAAGGAATCCCTTATTAAGTATTGAGCAGAATATCGAAGACACAACAAAATTTATGTACAAGTATTTACCTTTATTTAAAAATATTTGTAATACATGTAAAATAACGCAAAATAGGAAGCAAAAAGAATAACAACTAACTGTTGCTGGATATGAGGTGCTTAACCTAGGCCAAATGTGCATAAGACTTTTCTAATAAAATAACACCATGCTACATCATCAAAGGATAAGCTTTCATGAATAGATTCACAAATACCGATCAATAATATTTTAGGGGGCCCGAGGTAGACTTGCTGTAGAGCACTGGGTTTCGGTACTGAGCGTATTGAATCCCGGTACGCGCAATTAGATATATCCGTACCTAGACCGGATATAGGCATGTTAATTCCATAGACCGAAAAGCCCCTCTATGAGGTCAGAGAGGGTGGGTCTGGATACGATCTCCCCTGATGTCACCCCTGGAGAAGCTCGATCAAAACTGAGATGGCAACTAGCTAAGTCGAACTCCCCTTGTGGTGCTATACAGGGTGTCCATAATTAAAGTCCCACTTTCAAAAGGCTGCAAAAAAAGAACCACTGGTCAGAATGACTTCAAATTTGAGCTGAATATACTGGAAGAAGGGGGAAACGATTTGGCATAATAAAAAACAATTCCAAAATGTATCAATAGATGGCTCTGTAACATTTTGGAACCTTTTTTTTACTATGCCAAATCGTTTCCCCCTTCTTCCAGTATACTCTGTTCAAATTTGAAGTCATTCTGACCAGTGGTTCTTTTTTTGCAGCCTTTTGAAAGTGGGACTTTAATTATGCACACCCTGTAAAAAAACCAGAGCCGCCCACTTCAGCCCGAAGCGTCGTCTGACACTTCAAATCCGCGGGCATTAGGAACAACAACAGCAATAAAATTTTCAACTAGTGCATTATAGTGAAATACTTAGCGAGCAGAATATCAAAGACACAACAAAATTTATGTACAAGTATTAACCTTTATTTATAAAAGTATGAAGCAGTTCAAATCATGAGAGTATTGGCTTTATACATACAATTGCAATAAGTAACATGGACAAAAATTAAATTCCTGTTTTGCTTCTATATAACTTTGTAAACACACACACACACACACACACACACACACATATATATATATATATATATATATATACACTGAAGTGCCACTGAATTAGGGATACATACCTAGTAACGAGTTGGGCCTCCTCTGGCCTTGATAACGGCTGCCATACGACGAGGCATAGATTCAACAAGTTTCTGGAAATGTTCCACGGGAATGGCTTGCCAAATATTGGCTAAAGCTGTCCATAATTCAGTAAGGTTCTTTGGTGCTGTGTGATGGCCTTTCACGCCTTGTTCCAAAACATCCCAAAGATGCTCAATAGGATTTAAGTCTGGGCTTCTAGGTGGCCAATTCATGACAGAGAAGTCAGAGGAATGCTCATCCAACCTGCCAGTAGCCAACCGGGACTTGTGAGAGGTACAGTTGTCTTGCTGGAAAACTCCATTACCGTCCGGATAACAGAACAGCATAAACGGATGGAGGTGATCACCCAGCAACTCTACGTACCGAATTGCATTGAGGGAGGTTGGTACACGCACCAAAGATCCCAAACTGTGCCACGAAAAAAAAAAACAGACCATGATTGACCCACCATGCCCTTGTACAGTTCTAGCCAGGCATGCAGGATCCATGGCTTCATGAGCCTGATGCCATATTCTCAGCCTCCCGTCGGCGTTAAGTAGTCGGAATCGAAACTCATCACTCCATGCTACTCGTTTCCAGTCTTCTACACTCCAGTCTCTGTGCTCTCTTGCCCAGGCAAGACGTGCAGCCCGATGGCGAGTATAGAGCTATGGTACTCTCGTAGTTCGACGGCTCCCGAAACCCATACGGTGAAGCGAGCTTTGCACCGTTTACTGACTGTACGACTGGCACCGTCATTAAACTGGGTGGCAATTTGAGCTAATGTTTGGCTTCGCTGGCTACGTACAATACGTCTGAGCCGTCTCTCACCACGCACTGTCAAGGCTAATTGTCCTTTGCAGTTTGCCCGATCGCTAGTTTTTTTTCCACCATCCATGTATTCTTGGTATACTCTTGACACTGTCGACCTTGAAAATCCTAGCTGTCTGACGATTTCGGAAATTGAATGGCCCATGCGTCACGCATCTACGATTTGTCAACGATCGAAGGCGTCTAAGTCAGGCAGTTTACCCATACTGGCAATTCCAACAACTAATTCAGAACAACCACAGTACGCGCTATATATGCAGTTACCACAGCGCCCTCACTTGCGCATACATGATGCGCAGCGCTACAGAATTTGCATAGGCTTTGCTATCCCTAATTCAGTGGCACTTCAGTGTATATATATATATATATATATATATATATAAGCATCTTTCAACACTGTAAACTCTTATGTAACATAGGAATAAAATGGATATGAAAGAACATAATATGCAGATAAATCTAAAAAAAAATCTTTTTTTAACATTAATATAACCCATCATAATTTTATGAATGGAAGACTTTTGAACTTATTAAGGGGATAAGGGACCTTGGACTTCGTATGTTTTAAGTTTTCAATAATTTACTCTTCCTACTAAGTGAGAATAATTAATATTCTTTTTTACTTTATTGAAGACACTTAGAATTCACAAATAAGTATTTTGTTTAAGAATAAGACTTATTAATCAAAAAAGTTTTCAAAAATGATAGCATTTTTCAAAATGCTCCATGCGCATTACTTTTCTTTTGATTTCTTTCAAATTTTCCAGGATAGTTTATTGAAGTGTTTTCCGCAAACCTGTGCATAATTCTTTGAAACCAGAAATATATTTCAAATTTCTAAACCATGAAATAAAGCAAAAATGTAAAAAAAACTTAAAAAACAACAGCCAAATAAAAAAACATTATTACTTGTGGCTTTAGATTCCTACAAAAAAAAATCATAGCACAATTGTATTTATATATGTAAGGTACACTTATATTAAAAAATCTAAGGTTTTTAAACGATTTGGAATGTGCATGGAGCATTTTGGAAAATACTAGTATTTTTGAATTTTTTTTTTTTTAAAAAGGCCCTTTTCTGCCAAAAAATCATTATTTTGGATTCTAAGGGTTTTAAATGTCGTAAAAAAGAATACAAATTATTCTCATTTTGTATATAGAGTTAAAAATTGTAAATTAAAAAATTCGAAGCCGAAGATCTCTTGTTCCCTTAAAATTTCTCTAATAGAATTAAACTAGAATAGCAGTCCTTTAAAACTATTTTGTTGACCCCAGAAAAATCCAATGTTCAATAAGTCTATTTTCTCGAAACTGAGGCGTATTCTCTAAAGATACTATATCACGGTGTAAATCTTTGCCCTTTTCTATTATGAAGTTCTGTTTCCTCATTTTGTTAGAGCACTTTAAACAAACACTTCTAAGACAAGATTCTTTTCGTCTTTTCTTTTCATCCATTCTATGTAAATAGATTTATTGGCTTTCTGGAGTATCCGATATCTGCAGCACGATAGGGGAAAACCCCATCGTGTCTGCAGGATTATTTCTGGCATTTTCGGTATTTTAATTTTTAAAGAAAGAGAAACATTTTCTTGACGATTTATTTGATTTTGATGGAAATTTTTTTTTGAGAATTTTTATCTTCGGCAGAGGAGGAAAGGTTCACTTATTCCAAAGTTCAGTTTATTTCCAAATTTTTCGTCAAACGAAAAATGTTTTTATTTGGCATTTAAATAGGTTTATAATAAATTGATGCAATGAAGATCATAATAAGAATTTAGATTATAATTAGCTTTCGTACGTTGAGTCGTATTGTTTGCGCACATGTTTGCGGTAAAAAGCTTTGAAGGTGTAACTGATAGAAATTTCCGAATTTTTCATAAAACAAAAAATATTATTTGACATTCAAATAAGTTTATAAGAAATTGATGCAATCAGGGTCATAATTAGAATTTAGATCATAATTAGTTTTCGTACGTTGACTCGTACTAATGCATATGTTTGCGGTAAAAATGTTTGAATTTTTAGCTGACAGAAATTTCCAAATTTAAAATATCAATATTTCTTAAGGTGACTGTCTACGTTGAAAATGCCATTTTTTGACTATTTTGGTAAATTTCATTTTTTGCAAGAATCTTGTAATTCAATCTTTTTTCTTTTCAAAACCGTTTTGATTTTTATTCTACGTCAATTAGAAAGCAGAGTTATAGCTATTTTAATAAACATCATCTAATACAAAATTAAAGTGACAAACAACTTTAAATTCGTCCATTTTTTTACTATTTTATTCAATTTTATTTTTTGCAAGAATCTTGTAAATCAATCTTTTCTCTTTTCAAAACCACTTAGATTTTCATTATACATCAATTAGAAGCAGAGTTATAGCTATTTTAATAAACATCGTCTAATACAAAATTGAAGTGACAAACAACTTTAAAGGCGTTTTTCTCAGAATTATGTTTTTTAGCACAAATCTCTACCGTTATCATGATATTTCACATAATAATGCTTATAATTTGATAAAATTTTCAGGAAAGTTTTTAGATGCTATTGTTAATGAAATGACGTACAATAATTGATGTATAATAAATAGTTTTTTGTTTGGAGCTGTTTTTATAAAGAAAGGAATAACGAATTGGGGAAAATTTTCATATTGGGACATAAAATTGTCTGTATTATTTTTGCATTTTAAAATTTCTCTTAGATTGTAGGTCATTTTGAAGATAACTGTTATATGTATCATGTATAAGAAGGAAATTGTAATAGTAGCATTAGAATTTTGTTCAGAGTGATAAGCGTTTTAGGTAAATTTCATTAAAAATTACTTCAAATTGACCAATTTATAAAAAAGTATGGTATTTACAGGAAAGTTTTTTTTTATTTTTTATTTTTAAATGCTGTTTTACCATAAGAGACCAAAAAATCCTTAAAAAAACAATTTTTTTAAAAAATAGGCAGTCAACTTAATATTTTCCCTTTAGTTTATATTGAATACGGTTTGCACAAAAGAATTATGTATATATATATATATATATATATATATACATATATATATATATATATATATATATATATTATATATATATATATATATATATATATATATATATATATATATATATATATATATATATATATATATATATATATATATTATATATATATATATATATATATATATATATATATATATATATATATATATATATATATATATATATATATATATATATATATATATATATATATATATATATATATATATATATATATATATTATATATATATTATATATATATATATATATATATATATATATATATATATATATATATATATATATATATACACAGGTATTCCTCGACTTACAACCGCTCGCACTTAGACCAAAATTTTTGAATTAAAAAAAAAAAAAATTCTCAAAAATACTGTTCTTCGAGTACATACCTATATGTATTACATAATTGTTAAAAAATATAATGCAATATTCTGCAATACTGAAAAAAATTATGACGCAATAATAAAAATGTTATGATGCAATAGTTTCGATATCCACACGATTAATAAAATAAACCTTCATTGGCTTTAGAAATGGTTTCAGCTTTCCATTATATTAATAAAGGGCTGCATCAGTAAGAATCAATGTATCCAAATGAAGAAAGATTCACAAATGTAAATCGTCTTATTCAGGAAAATCTTGCTTGCTACCAGAGAATATACAAGGAAAAGAAGAAGCAAATTGTTCAAATTACGTTGGATAACATTCTTAAAAAAGCTTACTGCGCATCTTCTGTCACATATTCTGAACCAATGGATTGTACTAACAAAATGAGTAGGAATGACGAAGAATAATTTATTTCTTCAAAACACAATGTATTTTAAATTACGTATGTATGTATGAAAGTAAAAAATATATGTATGTAAATATACAAAAAAATGTTGTTTGAAACTCGACTTACGACCAATGTATCGGTCGTAAATCGAGGAATATCTGTATATATGTATAAACAGTGTTATCAGCGACACGGTATCAGATTAAATGCGTAGACTGTAAGCAATTAAAGAGTATTTCAGTTATAAGCATAATAATGCTCGTTCTAAAATTAATTATTTTCTTGTCTAATGCGGAGGCCCTTTGTCGTGAGACATTCGCCTTTTGTTATCCACCGCGATTTACTAGCTACTTTATTATGGGAGCACCCTATAGGTGAGCCACCATTGCTCCCTATGAGGGGGACGACACGGAAATGACCAAGCCTTCTTTGGGATTTGAAACCAAGCCCAAAACGAAGCAGCTCGGACCGCTAACATCTACACCATGTGGGCGGTTTCTTAACATACATAGGTATACTAATACAAACATAATACACTGCTGGCCACTGTAAATGCAACACCCTGAAGGAAACATGCAAATAACATGAAATTTACAACATGCATTAGCGGAGGTGAGATATGCAAATGATTAGAATTTCAGCGCAGACGCACAGCACGCGCGCCTGTGGCGCCACTTCAAAGCGCTATTTAAGGCTTGGAGATTTCGACGATTTCAAGTTCGGCAATTGTGTTTTTCTTGTGGTTTTTTCAAACAAACGATTAATTATACCTCGTCGAAAACAGCGATCATCTTTTGATCAAGTATCCGAGTTCGACAGAGGAAGGATAGTGGCCTACCGAGATTGTGGATTATCTTTCAGGGAAATCGGTAGTCGTGTTGGACGAAACCAAACAACTGTAATGCGGATATGTGATCGTTGGATGCAGGAGGGTACAACGGACCGGCGTGTTCGATCGCATCCACCTCAGTGCACCACTTCACGTGATGACAGGCAAATTGTGCGCATAGCAGTGACGGCTCGCTCAGTCACATCACGAACCATAGCACAGCCCATGCAGTCTGTAACGCATCATCCAGTGTCTGCGCGTACCATTCGACCCCGTTTACAGCAGAGTGGTCTGTCCGCAAGACGTCCATTGCTTTGTCTAACCTTGACGCAGAACCACAGACGTCTCCGCCGCCAATGGTGCGATGACAGAAGGATGTGGACGGCAGAATGGAATGAAATTGTCTTTACTGACGAGTCACGCTTCTGTCTGCAACACCACGATGGTCGCATTCAAGTCTGGAGACACCGTGAAGAGAGGATGCTGAACAGCTGCGTTATGCACCGTCACACTGGTCCTGCACCGGGTATTATGGTATGGGGCGGTATTGGATATCACTCTCGCACACCTCTAGTACGCATTGCCCGTACTTTAAACAGCCAGCGCTACATCTCCGAGGTGTTGGAGCCAGTTGTCCTTCCTTACCTTCAGGGCTTGCCCACAGCCATATTTCAACAGGATAATGCGCGACCACACGTGGCACCATTGTCCATCGGTTCTTCGTCAATCGCCAGATTGAATTGCTTCCCTGGCCGCCTCGCTCTCCGGATCTTTCGCCGATAGAAAACATGTCCATGGTTGCTCTACGATTGACCCAGATTCCATCCCCAGCTGCTACAGCAGATAAACTTTGGCAACGTGTGGAAGCTGCTTGGTCTGATGTACCCCAAGAACACATCCAAAGTCTCTTTGAATCAATACCGAGGCGTGTGTCAGCGGTGATCTCCAACAATGGCGGCTACTCTGGCTACTGATTTTGGCAGGAACCACACTTCACAGAAGTCTATAAATTTAATCATTTGATACTTGGTCAACATGTTATCTACAAAATAAGTTTTGTTGTGATATCTCTTGTCTTTCTTGGTGTTCCAATTTGGGTGGCCAGCAGTGTACATAGATATACTTGTACAAACACTATTGCTATGGTTCTTGTTGCCTGTGTTTTGGAGATGAAACTTATCAAGGTTCATGAACTTTCTTTAAAATGATTTAACTTGGAGGGATTTTGACTTATAGATATTATAAGTTTAAACACTTTGACTTTTGTTTCTTATATTTGAATGATAGCAGCAGATTTGAATATGAACTTGAAGGAAAATGGTAGAAAACATAACAATTAATCACTGAAAGGATATCCTTCATATTAAGTAATTAAGTAATGTACGCAAATACACGATATATATGTAAGCAATGGGTTTCAAACTAAATATTTTATTCAAAAAGTATAGCTAAAGAAGCCTCATTGAGTAATTGTAACTTAAGAAACAGCAGTTAATTATTCCAACTTGTACTTCTTTATTATTCTAATTAAAGTTGCAGACGTTCAATTTTTTTCAAAGATATTATTGAATGTGAATGCACTCCAATCGATGATATGTTTAAAGTTTCCTTTAAGAAACAACGGCACAGAGTGGAATAAAATTTATATTTTCATACTTCCAAAGAAGAAACTTTCTTTCTGACATTCGCAAAAATAATTTCACAGATTACAAAGTGTTTAATTTTCTTTCCTTTTAAATATTCCCCTCGCTGTCCGTTTCGCGATAATAATTTCTTTAATAAGTTTTATGTGACACACAAAGTAATTCCATAAAGTTTTGAGAGAAAAAATATGGACTAACCTTTTTTAAAAGGAAAAATTCAATCTTTTTTAATTAAGGAAATCCGAATGAATATTTCATAAAAGTAACTTTTAATTTCCCAAATATTTCAGGCGACGCCTTTTTTATTCCATGTAGGGTAAAAAATTTTAAAAATATTTTACTGTGTAAGTATATTTTAAACAATACGAGACGAATATATTTTTTTTTAATTTACCTGTGGAGATTAAATTAGAGGGTAAGCCAGTAGTGATTTACATTTTAGAGCTATGTAAAAATGTTCAAATCGGATTCTTATCCAAATTAAATACAGAATGACGATTGCTGAGTTTCTATTTTAAATTCTGGCAATTCTAACAAGTATCCGTTTGATGTTTGCTTCCGTTGAAGAAAACTGAAAAATATGTGTTCATAGTGTAATCATAGTTTTCAAATACTAATGTTCAAGGTTTAAAATTTTAATATTATTCATTAAATTGTCTTATTGCTTAATTTAATTGAGACTAATTTATCTCATACTTCCACATACGTTAAAATGTGTTATTAACAATTTATTCTCAAAATTTAAATAAATAAATAAATAAATAAATAAATGAAATTGCTCAATAAAAAGAAATAATAAAAACAGAATTAATCCCGATATTATATGTTTTTTCAATGATAATTTAATACATTTTACCTCATAATTGTGCAATTTGTAAAACAAAAGTCCGTTTGAAATTCAGAAAATTTAAACAGTAATTTTCTATAAATCTAAAATTACCAATTATGTTGCTCATAAAAGTGCTAAGATATCGACTATTCCTGAGCTCTATTTGTACGCATTTTACAGAAATATATGTATGTGTGTACATATCATTGTGCGTACAGTCAGGCATCCATGTATGAATAAGGTGCATGTTTATAAAGCTCAATAGTATATATAACCTTTGTCAGAAAAGTTCCCGGAATAATTTTTTTAATTTTTTTAATTTTTAATTTTTTACCTGTGATATTCAAATATTAAAGTGGGTGTTATTCAGTCATCCGATACGTGTTCTGAATAGACGCGGCATTGGAAGTATTTCCATGTAAACTCACTAGATGGCAGGACCGTGCTTAGCAATCCACTCTTCGGATTGTTGGCACGTTTAGATGGAAATTAAGGATTGATGCGAATTCCAAGCAGATAGTTAATATTGATTTCTACGTTGAGCTAGGGAAAACTCTTAGTGTACCCCTGCTCTACCACATCAATCGTATTCACCCGACCTGTCACCGTGTGAAAAGAAAGCGTTATGCAGGTATTGCAGCAATCCAAACGGCTGTGACAGAAGTGCTAAGAAGCATTCCGGACGAAGATTTCGGAGCTTGCTTCCTGATCTCTAGAAACGGTGGCAGCTGTGCATAGCCTACTCAGTTATCTTGTAAGTGAATAAAGTGATACAAAAACATGTGATACAAAAGTTTCATATTTTTTTTAACAAGGCTGGACGGCAGCAGCTATTCTGAAACCGGTTGTATTATATGTGATACAAAGTGAAATACCTCCCTTAATTTTCTCTTCTCGGCAACAGATGGCAGTACTTGTTCACGATTGTGTTTATAGTAGTATCTTTGAATCAAAGCACGATGTCTGCACGCCGCGAAAAAAAAATTTTTTTATTACTTAATTATACAAATATTAAGCTAATTTATAAACCGAACTTATTCCCGAAAATGTCAAAGATAGAATTGAAATCTCCTAAAAACAACGCATGGTAGGAAGTATCTAAAAACAAAGTCCTTATTTACTAGACATAATCTTTCGGGATTGTAGGTTTATTTCCTCAATATTTATATCAAACGTAGAGTGTTTTCAACAATCTTAAATAGATTTTCATTTATTGTTAATACTCGAACATACAGTCATTTATAAGAATGTCATATGAAATCAAATTAACCAAATGAAATCCAATTGTTTTGATTTTTGTTCCAGAATGCATACTCCCTATTCTACTTACATTCAACAAAGAGACGCAGATTTATGTCTTGACTTCAAGTTCATTGAATCTGAATCTACGAAATCCCTTACACAAGTTTCCTGTAGACTATGTAAAGAAATCAAGAATTTCCTAAATATTTTGTGGATACTGGTTCACATATGAGCTTATGTTTGGAATCCAGAATGCCTCTAACCGAAAAATACAATTTTATTCATGTCTTGTATGCTTGTTGGAAATAGAAATAAAAACTGTGTTCTGTTTAGTTTAATGTAGACATTCTATAACAGGTTATTGTATGAAATTCAGAAACTTTTCAGTATCCACACACGTCACTCTGTAATTGAAGTGCTTTCCGATACTTCTTACAAAACTGTAATATTTCTGAGGAAAAAACACACAAACGTATAAAACGTATAGATCTGAAATTTCGAATTGTTTGATGCTGAATCCTTAGATATATAATCACTTAGAGTAACAAAACTATAAAGCTCTTTTTAGCAGGATAGATGATATTAAAAAAAATGAGGTAAAAATATCCAAGTATGGACATTCTAGCAGATTTAATGAGAGTCTAATAATTAATAACTTTGACATTGAGTCGTGAAACCAACAATGCGTAACACAAAGAACATAAGGAATAAAGAAAAAAATTAATAAAATGTTTGAATGTACCCATTTTCTTTGTAAAAAAAGTATGTACACTGTCGTACCTGGCGTTCTGTACGAGAGAAGTGGATAATGCCGTGGGGGTTCTATGATGGTCAGTTTATGTTGGGGAGCGAGAAAGCACGGTGCATGAGAGTGTGACCCCGAAGACCCACTGGCGATTGTTTGCTTTCAGTCAGAGTCTCAGATGACTGAGATAGAGATTAGTTAATGTAAATATTGTAAATTAGTTTGTGAATAAGTTTGAGTATTGTGTTTGTGATGATTTGTGAACGAAAGTCTACGACAACATGTACGAAATAAGAAATCTGTTAATAATCAAAGCAACTTCTTACTTGACAGTTGAACACAAATGAAACGTAGAACAAAACTTATGTTACCACTTAAGTCTAATCTAATTTCAGTTAACAGCAGTCCTTTTTCTATTACCTGCTGTACGGCTACAGTTCTGCAATCGAAGGTCATGCTCACTTACTTCACGCTCCCGTTTTGTCGAAAACTTGAGCCCGTATTTCAATTCACCTCGCAGTTGGCGCGCATGCCCATTCAGGGCACGTTAATTTGCGTATTGGGAAAACACATCGTTAAAAAATCCAACAGTTTGCTTGTGAGTCGTGTGAATCAAATACTTGGAATATTCACTCGAGTCGTGTTAAATTCGTTACAGATTACGTCGTTGCTCAGAGAAGGATCGAGAAAGGACGACATACATATTATTTGATGAAACAGAATAAGCCAGGAAAATATATTACAGGAGCAAATCATGATGGCTCGACAAATATTTTCCGGATATACGAAGATACGAGAGCGATATACAAACAGGAGAAAACATTCTCTGAATTTTAAATCTTGAGCTTTTACCGTGCAAGCGAAATTTCGTGCGATATTGCATGACATACGCTTTGCTTGAAAACTTGACAGTGCTATTTTGTTCAGCAGGTTGTGAATTAAATAAATTTCGGACTTACAATAGGCGTCTTGGAATTTAATTATATCATAAGTCAAAGAACTCTTTGAGTGGCAAATCATGTATCAAAACTTCTTATAAAGGAAGTTGAGAAATACGAAGGAATACAAGTATTCAGTTTCTATATTGATTTCAACAAACCCTCACCGCACCTTTTTCATGAAAAGCTTCTTTGATCCTGTCACAAAAGCTTAAAGTTTCAAATTAGTGAAATAGAGGAACCAAACTAAAGATATCTTCTCACTCTAAATATATATTCTAAAATATTCTCAGGGTAGCTGTAAACTCATTGAATAATTTTGCATATAAATATGGATGTAATCAAGGAGTCAAACCAGAGAAAAACATTTGATAGCATTATTTAGGCTATAGATCTTCTTGTTTGTGAACATTTCTTTTAATAAAATCGGAATTCATTTAGAAGTATACCGCATGACCTAAATTTGTAATGAAACTGAAGTTTCGTTTGATCACAATTGTCTGAGGTTTAACCAAATTGTAGAGTACTTCGTATAAAACGCAAATTGCTCGTGTTAAATTGCACACTATCAAAAATACTTTTAAAGCATTTCAGTAGGTTTATTTGGTAGTACATAATTGCATATTTATAAGATATTAACATAAATTAGACGAACAGACAAAGAATTTTTCACTTATTAGAGAAATATTTCATTATGGTGTATGCGACATTAATCTTTATTAAGATAATTTCATTATAATTTGCATGATATTCCTGAATAGCATTGGATGTTGCTGCATTTGAGGTACATATATTTTAGATACTTTATTTAATCGCGTTACCTGTGCTTTCATGATAACGTTGCTAATAATTAATTATAAACTGTTAGAGTGTAAATTACTGAGCATGATTGGTTACAGTCATTTTCCACTTTAAAAGTCGATTATGTAAACATTTGAACAAAGGGGGGGGGGTAGAGAGGACGGGGTTCTTTTGCTTTGCCACATACAATCAATTTCAACGTGCTAGTAATACTTTTGCAATATTTCAAACACTTTGGTTTACTTTAGTAATGAGATTTTAAACGACAATTAATTGATCCACAAATGGGAAATTTTCTTTATCCGAAAATTATGATAAAGTGCGAAAAACTTAATTTCTTTGATACTGTGAGTGCTTGCTTTTAACACTAGAGATTATAAAAAGTTATTAAAAGTGGCTGATATGAATAAACAGAATTTGATACATAAAGATGACATTCTGATTTAGGATTACACATTATTTATAAATTTGCTGCTAAAATGTGATTTCCATAAAGCTTTGCTTCCTTTTAAAAGTTTCATTATTTGAAACACCATGTTGGGAGTTATCTCATGCCCTTTCTTTATTTGGTAAGTAGTAGAAAATAATTATGCATTTTGTGACTTTTAAGTTAAGTAAAATTTGATAGCATTTTGATAGTAAAATAATTACAAGATAAAAAGAACTTTTTACATACCACGTTTTAAAATTTTCTGTTAAATCATATAAACTAATTGCACAAACCTTCACTTAATTATTCTTTTTCACTTTCTTTTATTTAATTTTAATCACTTTTTAGTCGTTTACACTATCCACAGACTTTATAAACTACTAACTTTTATACATTATTTAAAATTTTTCGCGCAATATTTTTGTAAACAAATTATATTCACATGTATTATGTTTTCAAAATCGTCAAACGCGGTTACGCAAAAGTGCAAGCATTGAATTAGATCGAAGTGCCACCTTGCGGATGGTTTTTGAACTAACTTTCCATACAAAACAAAATTAACTGAAAGTGAATTCATTACTGCTTAAAGAGGGCTAAAAGTATTAAAAGAATGCCTTGTCATCATGTTCTGAGCTATTTTAAAAGTTTCAAATGTCTAGCTGGTCGGAAAGTTAGTTAAAAATCAATTGCAAGATTTGTACTGGACAGACAAGAAAGCGAGTTAATAAAAACGTGGTAAAAATTAATTTGCCGATTTAATAGTATTTTGTTACATAACCTTATGAACTAGCACATGAATTTGATTAATTAAAAAAATGAATTTGGTTAATAATAAAGTACTCCTTTTTTCCCTAATCGGGTAGCCTGTATTTGTGATGAAATGTGTTAATCATGAAGTTGTTTTAATAGAATTTATCTAAAGATTTTCAATCTACTGCTTTTTTTAATGTTAGCAGCACAACATGTATTTGTATGTCTCAATATTTAATTCATATAAAGAAAGCTACTGGTTTGCACGAAATAAAATCTCATTAATAATTTAGGTGTATGCAATTATCCATTCCTCGAAGATTATCTAAATATAGTGCTTATCACTTTTTGTTTTATTGATGTTGCTGCATACAGTTACAGTTTATTTTTGGAGGAAAGAAAAATAAAAGATGAGATTGAAGTACTCTTAATTGCTATTATTTTGATTGTAAATTATTTATAAATATATTTCATAGTGGTAGCTAATACTTTGATCTGTCAGAGAACATTTTCTTTTTTCCGAAACTAATTAACATTAGTAAATTAACCTTATATGTAATCTAACATGTGTTATGAGATTTCAAAGTTGCCTTACATTTGTATTTAAGCAAATTAAAGAGAACATAATAAAAATATAATACTTATTTTTCTAAAGAGGGGTAGTTTACGGAAGTTCATTAAAGTTAGAATTATAGGGGTTTTTTTTTTTACTTTCAATTTAATTTTCTATACATGTAATTTCATGTACGCAAATTTTATAATGTGAAATTCGAAAGCTTTTAATTCTTCGAAGCTATTCGAAGACTAGCTTCGAAGAATTTTAATATTTGAATTCAACACTATAGTCCATGAAACATTACAGAAATATTGCTATTTGTTCTGAATACATCATTTATCTTAAGCCAGGGGTGTCAAACTCAAAGGCTACCTTGGGCCAAACAAACAAGGTTTAACTATAGGTGGGCAGCAAAAAAATCAATATAATAGAACCGTAGGTTTGTTTACCTAATTACAGTATGTTCAACAAGAGTATCATTAAAAAAACATTTAGCGAATTCTTCCTATCTTATTATAATTCTGCGTCGGTTATTTTATTATATATTATTGTGTGCCAATATATTGGTCGGGCCGCAAAAATGTTCGTCGCGGACCGCATGTCTTAAGCTATCACGTTATATATATATATATACATTTTTATACCTGTAGAATTTTGTTACTGCACCAGAAGTTAGAATAGTCAATTTTCCAGCTTAATTGGTAACATTGGATTTCAATGTTATTAAATTGTTTTACATTTCACATATTTTAATTACTCAGCAAGTTATGAACAAACATAATTTCGCAATCATGGATGGGAAATATTTTAAGCCCGTTTTGACCGTAAACCTAGGTATCATCATATTTGTCTATATATAGCGTAATTTAAGTATCCATTTTCTTAAAAAAAAATAAAATTAAATTGAAAAAAAAACTTGTTAAAAATTTCAGTATATCTTACTACTCTACAGTATATCTTAGTATTACATTATCACATATTCTGTGAATGTAGTATGTTATAACACGTAGTTGAGCTACCAGTTCGTACTTTTGTTTTCTTAACACTGAACATCGGACTTCTAACAAATCAATCCAGATCTTTTACCAAACATTTGATATTCTTAAACTATTTCTGAAGAGTTCCGTGTCGATGCAGAGAAGCGTTGACAAGATGAGGAATTTTATTCTTCTCTGGATACTCCTCCTCAAACAAGGGTTTATTAATCGTTTCTAGGTGTTCTAAATTCTAATTTTAAATGTTGTGGCCTTTTATGGTCATTTTAAAACTTACTCTGCTCTTCCTGGTGTTCTTCAATTTCGTAATCCTTCTTCATTGGTTTAAAGATCCGGATCAGTTAAGTTTGGACGTAGGTTGGTCAGTTGTTTCTGACGTATTTTGCAGTTTCCGTGGCTTATAACGACTGTTAATAGTTTCTCATCAATTCACACGAATTAGTTTCAAAATTGAAGTTAAATGACTGTACTTTTTGGTCTTGTTTTCTTGTCTTCTGAGTTTTGTTTTAGATTATTATGGTTATCGGGTGGATCGTCATCTTTCAAAGCCAGGAAACCAAATCAGTTTCAAACAGATTTTCCATAAGGGGTTGCGCACTAAAACCATCGTGATAGCAAACATTATTATTACCAAAGAGCTTTCACTCCTCTCTTTAAATGATATTAACCATAACTCCACACCATCCTCGTTCGATATGTGGTGCTCCATGGTATAAATTTTCCGATTACATTTTAGAAAGATTAATTACTAATTAAATATTCAATGAATCACGTTAACTTATGCATTGAATCGCTTCGAAGCAGCAAACGTCATAGCAAACTCTGATTGGCTGCGTAAGCAGTTATAAGCCATAGCCAGACAGATGGGAGTCAGAGGTTCTTAAGTTTTTTCGGTTTGTTTGTGTTAGTCATTTGGCCTGCTGTGTTTAAGTTGAGGCTGAGGCGATGGCTCCCTCATTTACGATTTATCACAAATTCTTTTAGACCTCTCGAGATGTTTAAGGTTGATTTTATCAAAGCAGGTTCGCGCCATAATTTAAGTATGTTGGTATGTCGGCGTAATCTGCCTATACTATTACTTTGTGAATAAAGTTGTTAAGTTTGTTAATGAGTTTAGATTGATTAACTTGGCTTCTGCAATATTGGTGGTATACACGAAGCCACCATATAGTGGTGACCTGTTATCAAAACATTTGGTACAGTCAATTTGAAGTTAGATTTTGGACTTCGTCGAGCATTCAGTTGGAATTTGGTGGTGGCAGACATTACCACGCCAATTCTAGGAGCCGACTTCCTTAACCATTATGGTATCCTGGTGGATGTACAAAATAAAAAAGTTACAGATAACGTTACAGCGTTAGCAGTATCGGGATATCCAGGGACTGGCCCTAGTTTAAAACTTACTCCACTGGAGGGGAAAACTGAATACGAAAGAATTCTAGCGCGATTTCCAAAACTTTTCAATCCAAATGTGCATTGCAATAATAATTTGCAAAACTTTCCGGTAACGCACTGTATTGAAACCACAGGACAACCCATTTTTTCGAGACCTCGTAGGTTGAACCCCGAGAAGCTTCAAACATTGAAGTTGGAATTTAAAGCTCTAATGGAACAGGGTGTTATTCAGCCCTCTAAAAGCCCATGGGCCAGCCCTATTCATTTTGTGAAGAAAAAGGACGGAACTTGGAGAATATGCGGAGATTATAGGGCACTCAATAAGGTCACAACTCCCGACCGCTACCCCCTCCCACACATCCATGATGTAGTTATGGGATTACGGGGGAAACAGGTTTTTTCGAAAGTCGACTTGGTTCGAGCATACTATCAGATTCCGGTTGAGGTTACAGACATTCCTAAGACCGCGGTGACAACCCCTATAGGTTTGTTTGAATTCCGGAAAATGCCATTCGGTTTGAGAAACAGTGGAAACACATTCCAGCGTTATCTAGACAGCATACTTAGAGACCTGGATTTTTGTTTGTCATATCTTGACGATATCTTTGTCTTTTCTGAGAACGAGATACAGCACAAAAAACACTTAGAAATACTTTTTTCAACTCTAAGTCAACATGGCCTGATTTTAAACCTCCAGAAATGCATATTCGGAGTTGACAAAATACCATTTTTGGGTTTTCAAATTTCAAAGCAGGGAATTGAGCCGCTACCTGAAAAGGTCCAAACATTACAGCAATACCCTCGCCCAAACAATATCAGTCAACTTCGGACCTTTCTAGCAATTTTAAATTTTTATCATCGTTTTTTGCCTAATATTGCGGAGAAACAGGCATTGCTTTTTGATCTCATAATTAACAGAAAGAAAAAGGATATGACTCCAATACCGTGGACAGAACCATTAATAAATGCATTCGAAACTTGTAGGAAAGCTATTTCGGAGGTAAATGCACTGAAATTCCCAGCTCCCAGCGCACGCCTATTGTTAACTGTCGATGCGTCGGACCGAGCAGTCGGTGCCGTTCTTTCTCAACTTACCAAGGACGGTGAGGAGCCATTAGGATTCTTTTCACGAAAATTAACCCCCAATCAAACTAAATACAGTGCATTTGATAGAGAACTGTTGGCGGTATATTCTGCAGTAAAACATTTTAGGCACATGCTTGAAGGAAGAACAGTCACGATCTTCACTGATCACAAACCCTTAACATTCGCACTTCACCAAAAATTAACAAGTGCTAGCCCTCGACAGGTTAGACACTTAGAACTTGTTAGCCAATACACTGCAGATATCCAATATTTGCCAGGAAAACAAAATATAGTAGCCGACGCGCTATCCAGAATATACACTTTGAATTTAAATAGTTCAATTGATTTTAATTTATTTGCCGAGGATCAAGCAACGGATCCCGATTTACAACAAATGTTGCGTTCAAAGGAGGTAAGAGGTCTTGAGTTAAAGTTAATTGCTTTGCCTGCCTGTGAAAGAAAATTGTATTGTGATGTGTCTCACGACCTAGTTAGACCATTTGTACCTAGAGTATGGAGACGGAGGATTTTTGAAGCCAACCACAAACTTTCACATCCTGGTGTAAAAGGAACTTGGCGACTCATCCAACAACGGTTCGTGTGGACGGGCATGAGGAAAGATTGTGCAGAATGGTGTAGACAATGCAACCAGTGCCAGCGAGTCAAGGTGACCAGACACAACAAGGCGCCTCTGGGAACATTCGTCGCAACAAATAGGTTTTCTCATGTCCACATAGATATAGTTGGGCCCCTACCTCCATCCAAAGGCAACCGGTATCTGCTGACTTGTGTGGATCGCCAGACGCGATGGCCTGAAGCTGTGCCACTTCCGGACCAACGGGCAGAAACCATAGCGGATGCTTTCTTATCTACTTGGATAGCTCGTTATGGTATTCCCGAGGTGGTAACGACAGACCGCGGACCAAACTTTGAGTCTCAACTTTTTAATAGGCTGTCAACGTACTTGGGGATCCGGCGCAGCAGGACTACGGCATACCACCCACAGAGCAATGGATTGGTGGAACGATTCCATCGAGTGCTTAAATCATCTCTGATGGCAGTAGATCCGGTACATTGGGTTGATGCTCTACCACTGGTGCTTCTGGCTATCAGATCAACTGTAAGGGAGGATCTGAAGGCTGCCCCAGCACAATTAGTGTTCGGTGGTCTGTTAAGACTTCCAGGTGAGTTTTTTCAGAGTAACCCGGTGAAGGACGAGCCAGCTGAGATGTTGCAGAGACTGAGTTCCCATATGACCAACTTGACACCAAATACGACAGGAAGACATGCCAAGCCACCAGTTTTTGTCTTCAAGGATCTCAAGGACTGTACACATGTGTTCCTGCGGACAGACCATGTGAAGCCTCCTTTGGCGCCACCATATGAAGGACCATATGCTGTCGTGTCAAGAAAACCAAAGACACTGACTATTTGTATCAAGGGTAAACCTCAATCTGTAAGCATTGATCGTGTAAAGCCTGCTTATGTATTAACTAAAATACATGGAGACACTGAGAAACAACACATTCCCCGACAGGAAAATACAATAACTAAATCTGGGCGAATTTCAAAGCCAGTTGTTAGATTTAAATTTTAAAACTAAATTTCAATCTTCTCTACGGGGGGAGTGTGTGGTGCTCCATGGTATAAATTTTCCGATTACATTTTAGAAAGATTAATTACTAATTAAATATTCAATGAATCACGTTAACTTATGCATTGAATCGCTTCGAAGCAGCAAACGTCATAGCAAACTCTGATTGGCTGCGTAAGCAGTTATAAGCCATAGCCAGACAGATGGGAGTCAGAGGTTCTTAAGTTTTTTCGGTTTGTTTGTGTTAGTCATTTGGCCTGCTGTGTTTAAGTTGAGGCTGAGGCGATGGCTCCCTCATTTACGATTTATCACAAATTCTTTTAGACCTCTCGAGATGTTTAAGGTTGATTTTATCAAAGCAGGTTCGCGCCATAATTTAAGTATGTTGGTATGTCGGCGTAATCTGCCTATACTATTACTTTGTGAATAAAGTTGTTAAGTTTGTTAATGAGTTTAGATTGATTAACTTGGCTTCTACAATATTGGTGGTTTACACGAAGCCACCATACAGTTTGAATGCTTAAGTTATTGTTTTTAACTTCAGTCATGTAGACTTTAGTCTTAAAATAACTTCTGATGATACTCTCAGTACTTCTAGCAATTTCTGTACGTTAACATGCACTTGATTTCAGTACGAAGTACTACTTTTTCGTGACCGTCATTTTCTGTTGGTCAAGCAATTAGAATTACTGTATGAAACTGAAATAGTTACTGACTTTGACCAAATAACATTTTCTAGTTCAATAAAATGAACATGGCGAAGAAGAAAGCATATCTACCATTTTAATACGTTACAGTAAGGTGTAAAAACCTGTATCAAAATACATTACACATGTGATATCACAACTTTGTCAAGGAACACACATATAAAATTAATACTTTTGTCTGGCAAGCAAAGTTGTACTTCACGTGAGACATTTTGTGGAAAAAAGGCAGTCAGGAAGAATTTTACAAATGCAGTTCTGCAACGTATAAGTTTATAGAAATTAAAAATACGTCTGAAAAATATTGAGTCTGGGTGGAACATCTTTAAATGTCCTTTTTTTGTGGCAAAGGTACACCAAGAAAACTTAAAACCACCCCGCTGTAGCAGTTGGAGTTCCTCTATTCATTGCCAGCCACTGACAAAAACGTCTAAAATAGCAAGCGCTCGTGCTGCAGTATTCTCTGGCCTGAGGCTTGATTTCGAATTCTATAGTCCCAGTGAATTGATTCAAAAATAAGGATAAATGCAAGGGTTATAATCAAAGTTTACAATAAAATACTGTTAAATAATCTAGGCAACAAAATATTCCCACATAATTAACACCATGATGAATTACCACCACATATATTTATACGTTACATATTTAAATGAGTTAAAGAGCAATAATCATTAAAATCATTAAATTGCCATTTACTGCAAACTGCTTGTATACTGTAATATTCTAGAAACTGCAGATCTCGGATATAGAACTTTAATTTAAGTCGCTTCATCTCAAAAGATGGTTATATAGTAATGGTTTTAACAGATAAATGCGGCATTAATACAAATAAAATTAGAGATAAGGGCATACTACGCAAGTAAGAGCATTTAATAACAAACCTACAGATTGAGAAGCATGAACAGAGAACAAAAAAATCTCAGCATGCATCGTTTATGCTTTAATGTCTATCAGTTATTTCATAAAGAAGGACAAAGAATAAAATAACAATATTAGTAATGCAATCTAATCATAAATATTTCAGTTTTTTTTCCATCGGTTCCTTTACTATTTCTAAAATGAAAAATTGAACTATTTCTAAATGGGGATGAATACATTTAAATTTCCCACTAGTTGGAGAAATATAGATTGCTTAAATGATCTAATATTAGATCATTTTTTAATTGTTATACCTGAGTATTCTTAATATTGAGGAACAAATGTGTATCTATATACAATTTACCTTCTGAATATTTATATTTTTTCTCATTCATTTGAGATTTAAATCAGTTTAGTAATGTTTAGTAATATTTCTGTAAAACAAATAGAGCTATGTACATACCAGAAAGAAGCTTAATTAAAATTACGAAAATATACAGATTTTAAGGTTGATTTTTTAAGTGACCCAAATTCTTGCAATCAAATGTTTAATTGTTAATTTTCACCGTTTCTCTGCTTAATATTTGTCAAAAACTGCTTTTATCTACAAAATAAAGGACGTACTTTAAACGTTGCGTATAAACGTTGCGTTGGAATCTCTTCATATTTTTCTATGCAAACAATAGAAATTGATCACTTTACAATATTTATTAAATTAAAAAGCAAAGAAATTGTATAGTTTCATTAATGATATACCAATCTTTCTTCTGATTTCTATTTTCTTTTTGTAATATATCTTTCTTTTCTATTGCAACAGGTACTTGTGTTTTCAACATTGGTCTATTCCATACCGGCTTCTTTATAGAAGTAATATAAAGATGAACTAGCATCGTTTTCTATGAGATGACAGTACTTAAAGACCCTGCCTGAACAGAGAATCGAACCAGTCTCCAATCGATAGATACTCGGGATGCTAACTACTGTAAGATTTGGGAAGACTATTTGGTATGCCTACCATGTTTAAAAAATGTCAGGTACGTGACAAAGAATACAGGGTGTTTCAGAAAATTTGACATCATTTCATGATCTAATACCTTTGTCGATGCTCTTTCAAAGGCCCTAATATTTTACCAACGACATCCTACAGCACATTTAGCAGGAATAGCTACCTGCCGTGTCACAGGGGGCACACATTTTGAACATTTGTAAAATTGTTCATGGAATATGTATGCATTTGTATTTATCATTCATATTTTGGTTATTAAATATATAATTACTCAAAAGTGAGCCTCATAAGTTTCATTAGATTAGCTAATGCAGTTGCTGAGATATTTATATCTCAAATGATGTCAAATTTCTGAAACACCCTGTATAGTAACCATGATCAAATAACTTTTTAATTTTATAGATTAATTAATTGACAAAGTCTCAATATGAGTAAAAATAATAAAAGATGCATGAATTATGATTTAAAATTAATATAAAATATGTAGCTAGAAATATCTTATTATCTTTAATTATCCAAATAGCTTTAGGGGCTAATAGGGCTAATTTCACTAATTTATTCCTTTTATGCTTAAACACCATTGCTTTATTTCAAATTCAGTAAAAAAATTCAATTTAAAAATAACGAATTTTCATATTCTTTTAATTAAAATATACAAAAACTTTATGAGTCCTTGCTTGCAAATTCCATTATTTAACGAAACTGACGTAAAAATTTTATTCAATAGGAAGTTCAATAGAATGAATGGATCTAAGCAACACTTTTTGTAGTAAGGGTTTCTTTCGAAATGAGTTTCATTATTCTTGAAAAGGTGACTACTAAAATTAAAATGTAAAAAAAAACTAGTACGAATGGTTTATGGGTGTTTAATCTATTATTTAGAACTGTTCTATGAAGTAGAATATAAAAAAAATGTAAAATCGGGAAAAAAAATTATTGTTCTTAATTTTTATATGCATTGAATTCCATGAATAACAATAAAACATCAATTTTTAATAAAGGAACAGCCTAAGGAACAATCATTAATCAATAACTGTATTTCTAAAGTAACCAATTTGGAAGCCTTTGTGTACTTGACAATGTATAGTCAGACTTAATTCAAGGAGATCCAGTATAAAAAAATTGAGTCTAACTCCTAACTGCGGGCACCTAAAATCCTATGAATTTATATATATATATATATATATATATATATATATATATATATATATATATATATATATATATATATATATATATGTCATGGCACGGGCGCGGGCCGACGAAGGAAGGGCTGAGTGGCATAATTTGGAATAATGGTTCATCATGTCGCCCGGCCGTGCATCACATATGATTAATTTTCTTTCCCGCTTTTCATCTCACCCTCGGACACATAAAACACCACAACGTTAATTTAACTACATCTTTTATTTTTAAGATACACAATACAACTTCTCGGGGCAACTTACAAATGAAAAAAGCGCACAGGTTTCTGTTTAGGCGGTTTATATAAACTTTGTCATGTGATCAGGATAGCGATTAGGGATTTGCTGTTGTCGATAAGTCACACGTGGTTTTATGTAATCTGCGCAGAGCTTATCTAAAATATTGGGGGACGCCGCGCATGTTTGAAAAAGGAAGCGATTTAATATTTTCTCTCGGGGTTATTAGAACTTAGAATCAAAAACGAAATTTAGCTCGTACGCCCAAGGGAATTTAGAACAATGTTAGATTTTAAAATGGTATGGGGTTTTTAATGTTATAGAATATCCCCCCCCCGTCCGAGAAGAGGCTGACCAACAATGCCTGCATTGGAGGACAGACTCACCCGACCATGTGAGGAAAATGGGCGTCGACCACAAATTTGGAAAAGTTTGAAAAGGAACATATGTTTTAAGTTAATTTAGTATGATGATCACATGGCAATACATTGCACATTTCAATATTGAATACACAAAAATACACTAATGATTTATTGATTTATGAACACAATAAAAGCAAAAAAAATTATAGTAATTAATGATCAATTATAGAAAATTGTAAATTATGTAAATTTCTTCCTGTATTGTTGCTTTGAAAAAAAATTAAACTTAAAAATAAATTTATCATCAACTGAAAATTGCTGTGCAGGGCGGGCCCTCCCCACACAACAGAATCTCAGCAGAAAAAAAAAAAATTCCAATTAAATTTAACCAAAAAAAAAACTAAGTTATCAAATTTTCACTTTACATCAATTTTAATTTTGAGTCGACTCACACATATAATAGAATATAAGAATGAAAATATCAACATCAACCAAAAAAAAAAATGTTAAGTTAATGGAATAGAACATGACAATAATAATTTGAAGTTATTGTACTTTCCTTCTCAACTCTCACAACATTGGGATGAGTCCAAAAAGTTTGTAAGGTACACTTGGTAGCTTATAGTTCACTGTCCTTGTTATGTTAGCTACAGTATGTTGCTTGAGAAAAGTACAAAAAAAAATCACAGTTCGGTAGGTTCTGTGACCTATCATCTCGCAAGTGCAGAATACCCAAAAAAAATTACAATATCTTGGCTTAAATAAAAAAAAATAGTCCTTTGTAGTTGGGTACAAAAAAAATCACAGTCTTTTTAGTGCTGTGTTATTTCTGCTTCACAAACGTAGAATACATAAAAATCACATTTTTCTCGACTTGTTTACATATAAAGAAAATTAGTTCTTTAGTTACATAATAAAAATCACAGTTTATAATAAAAATCACACTTTCAATAAAAATCACAAGATTTAATAAAATCACACTTCAAATATATCAATTGTATATAAAAATTACAAAACATATCACTCATTATCTAGTTTTCGTATCTTTATTTATCTCATTATTTTTTTTAATATCTCTTATCTCCTTTATTTCAATATTACTTATTATCAAAAAAAATTTCTTTTCAATATCATTTTTATTTCTTATTATTCTCATTTCATCATTTTCTGTATTCGTTTTTATACCGACAATATTTATTCATTCCAAAATTCTATTCAATATTCTTTAGTTATACTTATTCATATTTATTCTAACTTTATTTATTTATTCTCAATACTTTTCACTTTATTTTCAAATTATTTATTTACTATTCATTTTTGTACATTTATTATAAGTTTATGTGGATCCATTTCCTTGTTTTGAAGGTACCTTGTTGTATGTGTGTTCCCCAACTCTTAGTCTCAAATTCTTTAATTCTACCTCTAAGTAGTGAGGGGTTGCGTTTATGTTTGTGTAACAAGTGGGTTTTCTTTCTCCCTATTGTTCTCTGACTAATAAGGAGGAAGAGTCTTTTAGCCGTACAGTGGACTAACCGTAAATCTCCGACAGAATATGACTGCATTGATAAGCAGCATCTTGCATAGTACAAAGATGGAGAAAAAGAAAAAAGGTGCAGTTGTCATACCTGTGGGAGTATAATATATAGAAATGGGAAGACAAAAGGAGTGGCCATCCCAGCCCTGTTTTAGTCATTACTCAAGCATATGATCTTCAGCACTTTAAGTGACTGAGTTGATGAATTAAAAACAAATAGTAAAAAAAATTAAAAAAGTTCTTAAACAGTTGGGACGGCATCCAACGCGCTTGTAGAGGTGGTGATAGTAAAGTGTATTCAAGAAATACGAAATTTACTGAAAGGTTAAAGAAGTAGAGTTGTCATAGTCGGTGTTTAAATTGAGATCCAAAAAAAAATTCACATATAATAGTATTCTTAAGAAGAAAGTTTAAGTTAGACAGTTTTTTTTTATATATATCTTTAGTAGGACAACACATAATTAATTATATCAAATAAAAAAAAATATAATGATGTTAAGCATCACATAGAAAAGAAAGAAAAATGGATCTAATGTTTGTCATTATTCGTGGTGTAGTTTTAAGTTCTCTGGTGCATTATAATATCTCAATCTGCAAGCATGGACAATTTCAGAATCTCGTTTAGTGTGAAAGTTTGGTCTATCAATTTTATATTCAATAGAATTCAAAATACACAACATATGAAAGTACTAAACACACACTAATAAAATATTTCTAATACTAATAATAATATCTCAATATTCTGTATCAATTGCCATAATTTAATGTTAACGTCCAAATTTCAATTTCGAAACTATTATTCTATCAATTGACACAAATAATCAAAATTCTCTTACCAATACCCATCTCAGTTTTATTAAGTTAATCATGAAATCGATAAACCGAAAACAATTTTTTTTTTTTTTTAATATATATCACATTTTGATATGAATCCTCGCTGTAAAGTTCCCAAATATTCATCATTTGTATTTAATATCTTAAAACATACTTCTCATTATAATATTATCTTTTCTATTTATTTATTATTCTTCATTATTTCCATTTCGAGAATTTTCTGGGGCGGATGAACCAAATATAACATACAATGGTTTTTCAATTCTCCAATTGTGGTTTTTTGGCACCCTAAGTCATGTTATAAAGACGTTCCGTTTATGAAAATCGTAAAACGCCTTTTAATTCTCGACTGAACCTCCGGAAATCTCCTTTTCTTAAATTCGTAGAACAATTTACGAGATTTCAACATCAAATGTAATATGTCAAAGTACTTAAATTATAAAATTTTCTTGATGTCTGAAAATTACTATGTTATCCCTGCAGATATTTTCCAAAATCAAAACCACAGGCATCAGATGTTTAAATTTAGAACCGCAAAAATTCTAGGTTAAATGACTCAAAACAAGCTTGGCTCTTTTCGTGATCGTGTTTACAAAACTAATGCTGAGCATTCAAATATATTGCGGAGGCGACCTTCGAAATGTAATACAACGGCGCTCGAAAACGGAAATGATCTGTTATTTTTCTTTTTCTCCGCGACGATTCAGAACTGCGTGCAAAATTAGATACTCATAACCTTCATTTAATATTTCAGTTTAACGTAACCAAGGATCATTAATTATCTTAAAACACTAAAATATTCATTATTAGAAAAAGAACATGGAAATATTATAAAATTACACTAAAAACACACACTCATAATAAATTTATCACATATAAGTCTCAAAAATTTCTTTAAATTCAAATATCTTATAATATGAAAAAATATACTCTTAAAATTCTATCAAAATGCAAATCAAAATGAAACATTTTAAAATCAAAAACAAAATACACGTTTTAAACCAATGATTTTTACTTTCGTTTTACTTTTTATCGATTTATTTTTTATCATAGGTACTTAATTAAATCAATAATTTGAAAATACTTTCACCGAAACACATTTATAATAAATTTTCATCAGTATCTATTAATATTAAAATTTTTCACCCTTAACAATAATTCGTAAATTTTAGCTTACCAATTGAAGTGTTATTCACACTCTTTACCATTATCCTTATTAATTTTCACCATTACATATCTTCATAATTTTAACATTTGCAGCTCGGTTCTGAATTTATCTTGGTGAAGTTCTTAGCTTAGCTAGTCCCAAGGTGACAGTTTTTATTTTGAAATAGTCCTAGAACTCAGTATCCCAATTGGAGATGACACTCTCTCATAAAAGTGAATTTCCAGTCAATTAAATTCAAAACTTCGCACGTTGTATCCAACAGATTATTCCACTGCACACAGCATATGTTTTCGCAGAATTTCTCGGGATATTTTTATCCCCAGGTCAACGATTAGTGAAAATCGACGTTTCACATAATCTGAAAATATTTTTTCACGAAATCTCTGCCACGAAACTTCGGAAGTTCACACGATTGGACTACTGAAAAAAAAATCACACTGCAAACACAACTTGAATGTTCTGAAGACACATTGCAGTACACAAAATTAACACTGGTGGTCGACAACTCGTCGTTGAAAATCGTAAACAGCAGGTAATCCACACTCCAAAGTCAGCGACATCATCTTGGCTTAATGTAATCCGGAATTGAAACTCCTCCTTGACACAAACTTTATTTTTCAGATGCAATCAAAGTTCACCGGAGCTCACTTCGTGGGAATTCACGGGATTTTCACGCGACACACGCAGCACAATATTTTTTTCGCAGCACATTTGAAAGTCGAGGAATTTTAGTTTCTGTTGGGATCGACTAACGGCGGCCTAAAAATTACTGCCTGTATCCGAGGGGAGGTTCACACTGCCGACTTCTGTAATGGCACGGGCGCGGGCCGACGAAGGAAGGGCTGAGTGGCATAATTTGGAATAATGGTTCATCATGTCGCCCGGCCGTGCATCACATATGTTTAATTTTCTTTCCCGCTTTTCATCTCACCCTCGGACACATAAAACACCACAACGTTAATTTAACTACATCTTTTATTTTTAAGATACACAATACAACTTTTCGGGGCAACTTACAAATGAAAAAAGCGCACAGGTTTCTGTTCAGGCGGTTTATATAAACTTTGTCATGTGATCAGGATAGCGATTAGGGATTTCCTGTTGTCGATAAGTCACACGTGGTTTTATGTAATCTGCGTAGAGCTTATCTAAAATATTGGGGGACGCCGCGCATGTTTGAAAAAGGAAGCCATTTAATATTTTCTCTCGAGGTTCTTAGAACTTAGAATCAAAAACGAAATTTAGCTCGTACGCCCAAGGGAATTTAGAATAATGTTAGATTTTAAAATGGTATGGGGTTTTTAATGTTATATATATATATATATATATATATATATATATATATATATATATATATATATATATATATACAGTGGTACCTGCGAAAAGTGGACAGTCATGGGACCAAACGTTTTGTGCGTTATTAAGAGTTGTCCGCAATTGGGGAGGATAACCTTTTTATAAAAAAATTAATTTTTGCACTTCTGTTTGACATTTGATTGAAAATTAAGGCCGCAGTGTTATTTAAAATGGAAAAATTAATTAGGTAAGAAAAGAATGACTATTTACTATGTGACGACCAGAGTACGTCAGAGTTTATATACTCCCTCAGAGTTGAATCGGACTTTGGTGACGAATGCGATGTATGATTTGCATTTGGCCTGATTGCATAATGGAGACGAGAGATTGCTGATGAATTGCAGCCAACTAGTGGCTCTTCTTGTAACATCAAGATTTACGTGTATTTTTATTAAATTGTATTTTTCGTACTGTGGGTTCATCTGTTAATTTTTTTTTAACACAAGCGTTGTCCTGGATGACTGTGTTGATTTTTTTGATAACTCAGCCTAATAAATAAGTTTGTAATTTTTAAAATGTAGTGTGTGATATTTTCACGCAACAACTAGTATTTACGCACAAGTCTTACTACTCACCCTACAACTATATTACCTTTAATTGTGTGCTAATCCCTTTATCTTGCATTAAATAATCTCAAAATACAATGTATAGGAGCTAAATTATGTTGCTACTGAAAAAATCTGTTCACAAAATTTTATTTCTCTTTTTTAATCAGCAAATCTGTTTTTCAAGGTGAATCTTCATAGGATTTTGCTTTGCTAGTCCCTCCGAATCTTTATTCTTCAGAAAGAATTGTTGTAATTGTTCGCTGTATTTTAGTGCTTCCGAATAATCTTCGATTTTGCAGTTTTACATTGGCGATTCTTCCTCATCATCCTCAGAAAGGGCTAGTGCTTCGGTGGTGTTCCGACGAATGAAATTGAAAACATGCAGGATTTCTTCCTCAATGGATAAATCGACATCGATCTTGACATTCTCTCCGACGCTGACATTTGAATCCAAATTGGCTACTAGATCCGCAAGTTTTTTTTCGCTTTTTTCAGTAGTACTGCCAGTTTCCACTTCACTTATACTAAAAAATTCCACCTTCTTAAAACATTTTTGAACGCACCCAGGTACCACCTCTTTTTAAGGGCTAACGTAGTCCAGGAAATGGCATCCTAAACAGATACCGATTAAGCCAACTCTTCAGTGGATTTGCAGGAGCTTATCTGTGAAAGCACATGTCTCAGAAGCAGCTTTCTTTATCGTACTTTAAAGCTGTGGATAATTCCCTGATCAAGTGGCTCTAGCATCAAATTGGTGTTAGGAGGTGAGAAAACAAAAATTAACATTTTTGAGCTTTAAGTCATCAGGATGGGTCCATGAACAGATGGATTTTTCTCTTTTGTTTTTTTCATTTTGTTGTTTAAATCCACCAACCAATTGTTCATTAACTCAGTGGCCATCTACACTTTCTTATTTGACTTCCACAAAACACTTAAGTTTTCGTTCATCAATGTTCTTGAAACCTCTATGCATTTTTGCTTTTCTAATAACAACTGGAGTTTCGAAGTCTCGCAGAATGTTGCAACACACCAAAAGAGTGAGCCGCTTTTTTTGAAATTGTCCCGCCACTACATTTTTCACACTTAAAACATAAGGTCTTGTCGGAAAGGACGTGGTAAAAGAGGCCAGTCTCATCGGCATTGAAAATATCTCTGTCATGATATCCTTTGCACAAAGATTTTAGCTTTCCAATCCAATCTGTTACTTCATTTGAATTTACAGATTTTTCTTCGCCACAAACCTGTTTAATAGATATGTTGTGACATGTTCGGAATTTATCTAGCCATCCATTTGAAGCCATAAAAGTTTCTAATCCCAAACTTTCACAGACTTCTCTGGCCCTATTTCTTGGAGCAAAACACCACTTACAGGAATGTTCTTTGCACGAACAGATCGGAACCCTTTCATCAACACTTTTATCAATTTCGCTTGTTTCTGTCTTACGAAAATTCAAATTTTTCAAATTTTCGCTTGAATGCATGACCCACATTTTTCGAATTCCTTCTTTATCCTTCAAAGTTCCCTAATCTGCATTTTACCAACGTGGAAACGTTCGGCAAGGCTACAAACGCTTTACTTTTCCTTTTCAGCAACTTCCAAAACGTCAATTATTTACTTTCAAATTCAATCTCTTCCTTTTCGACGCCATTTTAACACGATGTGAATCAGTTTGCACTGTTGCACTAAGCTGAATAGACAAGTAAAGTTTCAAACTTGCCAGTGACCAATGACCAATCCTCCAAAACAGGTTTCACGCCTCTAAATTCCAAGAAACACGAGTTTTGGAAGAAAGAAAGGGTAAGGGAGGCAGAAGAATGCCATCGTGCACATTTTAGGGTCAAATTCCATTGCGTCAAGCACGAAAGGAAGGAGTCGAGAAAAGTTTGTTGTAAAAACGCATAAGCATATATTTTTAGCTTGCATGTTAGAATAATTTTGAAATGTTTGCCGAAATAATTGAAAGTTTTTCAAAAATACCCATCCGCTATAATATCCGCTATCCAGAGGGAATAACATGGATTACCCTATAAAAAAGGACTGGGACTTGTAGAAATGTCCATTAATCAGAGGTGTCCACTATTCGGGAGTGTCCGTTGAGGGAGTATATATATATATATATATATATATATATATACACTGCTGGCCCCCTAAATTGCAACACCAAGAAAGACAAGAGATATCACAACAAAATTTATTTTGTAGATAACATGTTGACCAAGTATCAAATGATTAAATTTATAGACTTCTGTGAAGTGTGGTTCCTGCCAAAATCAGTAGCCAGAGTGGCCGCCATTGTTGGAGATCACCGCTGCCACACGCCTCGGCATTGATTCAAAGAGACTTTGGATGAGTTCTTGGGGTACAGCAGGCCAAGCAGCTTCCACACATTGCCAAAGTTGATCTGCTGTGGCGGCTGGGGATGGAATCTCGGTCAATCGTAGAGCAACCATGGACCACATGTTTTCTATCGGCGAAAGATCCGGAGAGCGAGGCGGCCAGGGAAGCAATTCAATCTGGCGATTGACGAAGAACCGTTGGACAATGCGTGCCACGTGTGGTCGCGCATTATCCTGTAGCAATACGGCTGTGGGCAAGCCCTAAAGGTAAGGAAGGACAACTGGCTCCAACACCTGGGAGATGTAGAGCTGGCTGTTTAAAGTACCGGCAATGCGTACTAGAGGTGTGCGAGAGTGATATCCAATACCGCCCCATACCATAATACCCGGTGCAGGACCAGTGTGGCGGTGCATAACGCAGCTGTTCAGCATCCTGTCTTCACGGTGTCTCCAGACTCGAATGCAACCATCGTGGTGTTGCAGACAGAAGCGTGACTCGTCAGTAAAGACAATTTCATTCCATTCTGCCGTCCACACCCTTCTGCCATCGCACCATTGGCGGCGGAGACGTCTGTGGTTCTGCGTCAAGGGTAGACAAAGCAATGGACGTCATGCGGACAGACCACTCTGATGTAAACGGCGTCGAATGGTACGCGCAGACACTGGATGATGCGTTACAGACTGCATGTGCTGTGCTATGGTTCGTGATGTCACTGAGCGATCCGCCACTGCCATGCGCACAATTTGCCTGTCATCACGTGAAGTGGTGCGCTAAGGTGGATGCGATCGAACACGCCGGTCCGTCGTACCCTCCTGCATCCAACGATCACATATCCGCATTACAGTTGTTTGGTTTCGGCCAACACGACTACCGATTTCCCTGAAAGATAATCCACAATCTCGGTAGGCCACTACCCTTCCTCTGTCGAACTCGGATACTTGATCAAAAGATGATCGCTGTTTTCGACGAGGCATAATTGATCGTTTTTTTGAAAAAACCACAAGAAAAACACAATTGCCGAACTTGAGATCGTCGAAATCTCCAAGCCTTAAATAGCGCTTTCAAGTGGCGCCACAGGCGCACGTGATGTGCGTCTGCGCTGAAATTCTAATCATTTGCATATCTCACCTCCGCTAATGCATGTTGTAAATTTCATGTTATTTGCATGTTTCCTTCAGGGTGTTGCATTTACAGTGGCCAGCAGTGTATATATATATATATATATATATATATATATATATATATATGTGGGGAAGGAACGACCACAGCAGCATTGGATATAAACATCCTTTATTAGTTAAATAGTAGAAAAAATAAAATGAACAGCTCGAGAGGGACGTCTTCCCATCTCGGCGTACAGCGATCGTCTGATAAGGCAGGAATACATCATGCAGGCGCACGCACTGACGTCACACAGACAGTAGCGCCGCGTAACGTTTGGAGATGGAGATGGGATTGAATTTCCCATATTCGGCCATCATGACCGGACAGGCGACCTCGCCTTAAGGTACACAGCAAAAATTTATCAGAAACATTAGAACACAGTTAATACAAATATAAAATAACAGTAAAAATGCAAAATATAAAATGTAAAAAATGAAAATAGTGATACAATACCATAGTTGACTGGAAATAAACTGGCAAAAAAAAGACACAGCAAATACGAAATAACTAAAAGAAAAAACAATATTAGTGATGACAAGAGAAAAATGGAAAATTATGTACGTGAGAAAACAAAAAAATTAAGTTCTTGAGAGTCAATTGTCAATAGTCTGTTGTGAAAAACAAAGTAAGTTCAGTTGAATAAAAATATCAAGTTATATGCTCAATGGTGTTGGACCAAGGTTTCAGATATTCTGCACAAGTTGAAGTTTTCACTGGTCCGTCGAAGAATGCACACTTTTCAACATCATAAGTGTTGTTTGGTTTTACTTTTGTAATTTTATATGGTCCAAGAAATTTTTGTTTGAGTTTGAGACCAGGACCAAACTGGGTACGCTTGATTGCTACAAGGTCGTCGAGTTGGAAGGGGTGAGCTTGTTTGCGTCTCAGATTGTAAGTACGACGATTTTCGTGTTGAACCTTGCATATTTGTCGTTTAGCGTCTTTACGGAGATCATCACGTTTTTGGAGAAATGTAGATTTTATTTCCTCGTTGATCATATCAACAATTTTGATGTCATGGGGAGAATGCATTTTAGTTCCAAAAAGAATTTCGAATGCAGTGGAATTGATACTACGTTGAAAGGTGGAGTTGATGATCTGTTGAACGGCTGGAACATGGGAATACCATTTTTCCGGGTTGTCGATAGAGAGTTTAGAAAGTACGGCGATGATGACGGAGTTGAGACGTTCAACTTGACCGTTCGATCTGGGAAGTCCAGCAGTAACAGCAATGTGACGGATATTCTGTTTTTCACAATACTCTTGAAATGCAGTAGACATAAATGCGGTACCTCTGTCTGAAATTATCCGGGACGGATTACCGAAGACGGCTCTTTGGGTTTCCAACCTATTGATTACTTCAGCGGCGTCTGTAGACCGGGTTGGGTATAACCACACAAATTTAGTAAATGAGTCAATAACTGCAAAAATGTGTTTGTAACGTTTAGATGTACTGGCAAGTGGGCCTAGATGGTCAATATGGTACGTGTGCAGAGGTGTGTCGTCTTTTTCGATGGGATGCAGCATTCCATCTTGCTTGCCGCGTTTTCTGTTATTGAGGATGCATGTGACACAGTTATTGATGCATTGCTGTATTTTCTCTTTCAAGTTCGGGATAAAAAATTCTTTTTGCAACAGTTCTTGAGTGCGTAGTACTGCGAAGTGGCCTCGTTCGTGAGCTGCCTGAATTATGTTCGCCTGCATACCTTCGGGCACAACAAGTAAATCAGTTCCTTGAACAGTTTTATATAGCAGATTATTTTTAACTATATAGTCGTCATATGGTGCGGTTGAAAGAAGTTTTTTTATAGTTTCGATATGCTCGTCTGATTGTTGTACTTTAAGAAGTTGTATAAGGACACTGTCCTGAATAATCATGCAACATGGGCTTCTACTAAGGGCATCAACGTGAGCCATTTTTGAACCTGTACGATGTTCGATTTCATAATCAAAGTCTTGAAGATACAATGCCCATCGAGCTATACGTGAGTTAAGTTCTTTCTTACTTAGGGTCTTCACAAATGCATTACAGTCAGTAACTATTTTAAAATGTGAACCAAGAACGTAGATACGGAATTTTTTAAGTGCTTCCACAATGGAGAGAACTTCAAGTTCGTAGCTTGTATATTTGCGTTCGTTGTCCGACGTCTTCTTGGACATGTAGTAGACGGGGTGGAAACAATTATCGTGCTTGGATTTTTGTAGCAGGACTGCCCCCAAGCCATCAATTGATGCGTCAGTGTGAATTTCAATAGGACTGTTTTGGTTAAAAATACTTAAAACGGGCTGTTGGGAAAGGAGGTGTTTTAATTTTTGAAATGCGGCTTTCTGATCAGTCTGAAATTGAAATGGGGTGTCCTTACGAAGCAGATCACTAAGGGGTTTTGCTATGGTAGAATAAGAGGGAAGAAATTTACGAAAATATCCAGTAAGACCTAAAAAACGTTGGACATCTTTTGTGTTTTTGGGATCAGGATAATTAAGAACGGCTTTAGTTTTGGAGGAGGATGGGAACAGTTTTCCGTGCTCCACAATGTGGCCTAGAAATTCAATTTTGTTATACAGAAATTGGCACTTATTAAAGTTTATGTCAAGTCCATAATCACGAGCTACAATTAAAACAGTGTTCAGACGTTCAAGAGCTTCAGACTCATTATTCGCTGGAATGATGAGATCATCCATGTATGGGAGTACAATACCTTTGGCAATAAGGTCACGAAAAACGGCATTTATGTATCGCATGAAAACAGAAGGACAAGAGCTTAATCCAAATGGCATACATCGGAATTGAAATTGACCTGAATGCGTCACAAAACTGGTGTAACGACGACTCTTTTCGTTTACGGGGACGTGAAAAAATCCATTACGCAAATCGAGTGTACTGAATATGTTGGCATTTTGGAGACGATCCAAAATATCGTCGATCAAAGGTAAAGGGTAGTGATCCTTGACTAACTTACGATTTAACTGCCTATAGTCTATGCAAACTCTCGGCTGACCGTTCTTTTTACGAACGACAACGACTTGACTAGCGTAGGGGGAAGAACATGGCTCTATAATTCCATTTGTTAACCATTCGTCAATTTGAGCATCCACTATATCACGTTCTGCAAATGGTAAGCGTCGGGGTGTATGGGAAATTGGCTTATCGTCAGTAAGCGTTATATCAAGTTCGATGTTTGCAGTTTTCATTTTGTTAGGTTTGTAGGCTAACAATTGCTGTTCAACGTCATTACGGGTTTGGCGAGAAATGTTAGGACCAATATCAAAAGAAGGAGGATCGGCTAAAATTGTCATTACAAAATCGTCATGTACGGCAGAATCATCAGGTTTTGAAATTTTTGAAAACATAGCACCGTCAGATGTAATAGTTAAATTCGCCTGTTGGATTACATCGCAACCTAGTATGAGATCGAAAGTCATACAGTTATTTGGAACAACGGAGATATTTACTGAAAAAATTTGATCATCTATTTTAATTTCGGAAGCAAAAGAACCAATGACTTTAGTTTTTGAAAAACCGAAACCAGTTAGCATTGTAGTGCTATTCGTCAACGATGGTGATCCTAGTTTAATCCACACGGAATGTTTAAGAAGCGTCGAATGACTGCCAGTATCCACTAATCCCGAAAATGTATTATCAAAAATAACAACCGTTTTGCATATATTAGTGGGAGAAGTAACAACATGCACCGTGTTGACACCGTCATGCGTCACGGAGCTTTCAATTTGAGGAGTACGGCGGCAGTCCGCGGACTTATGTCCAAATAAATTACAAGAATGGCAACGAAGGCCAAGAGAAAGACTAGGGCACGTCTTTGAGATATGTCCAATTCCATTACAATTAAAACAGCGTTGATGAGATTTTGCTGAGCTAGCAACAGTAAATTTTGAGTCACGTCTTTGTGGTACAATGTTTGGTTCCGTGCAGCGTCTTTGGCCATCGCCGGCACGTCGAAAATTCGAACTAATTGTGTTCCTTTGACTCACTACGGTTTCGTATGTTCGGAGTTTTTCTTTGAATTCGGTAAAAGATTTTGCACCGTAAAGAATAATTTTCTCTGATGGGGTACCCTGTATTCCTTGTATAGTATACTGAATGACGGAACATTCGTCAATAATATTAGTAGTGCGGTTTGCAATTTCACGCATCGCTATAAAATACTGCATTAAACTTTCATTAGAACGCATGTGACGTCTTTCAAGTTGTCTATGAATTTCAATGGATGTGATTCTCTCAGAAAATTCATTTATTAACGCGGTCTTAAATGAATCATATGAATTCAGATTTCTTTGTGAAAACAAAAAAGTTTTAGCATTTCCTGTAACGAGGCGTTTGGCAAAAACCAATTTTTGTTGATCACTGATAGCGGGAAATAAATTAAAGTTATTCTCTACGTCGGCAAAAAAATTGTGGACGGAATATAAATTATTGCCTGTGAACTGTCGACAGGAGGTTGAAAGGTCTCTCAACAACAACCAGAAGTGAGAACTCATAGAATCGGGAATCAAAACATTATTGTTTATCAAAACATCATTTCTGCTAGGAGAGGCGTCAAGCCACAGTTGTTTAGTCTGGGTATCTGAGTGAAACGCGGGAATGTTTTGTAAAGGGCTGGAAGTGCTTTGACCTACATTTGAATCACTTGCGGGAGACTCAGAAGGAATTTCGTTTTCAGCGTCGCATAAAAAACTCGTATCTAAAGAATTTTGAAATTTGGACAAATCGGATAGGGCATAAAGAATATTATCGCATAACTCAATTTTGTTAATACTGATATTATCTAAATGTAATAAATTAGCAACAGAAATAAAATCTGCGAGTGAAAGATCCTTCATTAAGCATTCTTTATGTTTCGCGACATCGAATTTTGAGGGGAATGAGGAAAATTGACGCATTTTTTTTCGCGATGAGCGGTCGAATTCGGTATAACCGAGTACTTTATTTAATAATTTTACGTTTTGGGTTGTTCCGTATGTGAGGGAGTTAGCAATGAGAGGGATATCGCCTAAGGTTAGGGCCATAATGAAAATTGAAACAAATTAATAACACAACTGAGGGGGAAAATTTTAAACTTAAGAAATTACGAAATTTTGAAACACAAACTAACGGGGAAAACAACAAAAAAAATGGGGCCTACCTCGCTTAAGGGAACAGTCCTTGTGGCTCGAAGGGTATCCAATGAGAATAGGATGAATAGTCCACGAAAGTCCAGTTTTTTTTATATAGGTGAATGTCACTATCCAAAATCACGTTATCCAATAGAATGGCACTATATCCAGTAGTGTAGGAATTGCACTAAGTTCTTGAAGATTACACAGTTCAGCAATGCAGCAATTATTTCGTTTCGATTTCAACGTCCGTGGCGAAAAGTTTGTAGATTCGTTGGTTTGTTACAGGTCTTCTAGTATAATTTTTAGTAGATCAAAATAAATATCCTTGGTGAGAGCAGCCGTCTGCTGCAATTGGCACGTCAGCCACAACTAAATTCAAAAACAAAAGTGTTCACAGCCGTCTGCTGGGATGATACTTCTTGTTTTAAACGGGAAACGGGTCTAGGAGGAACAATTCAAGCAGGGAAAGCGAAAGAAAGGTCGAGCCCCCAAATGTGGGGAAGGAACGACCACAGCAGCATTGGATATAAACATCCTTTATTAGTTAAATAGTAGAAAAAATAAAATGAACAGCTCGAGAGGGACGTCTTCCCATCTCGGCGTACAGCGATCGTCTGATAAGGCGGGAATACATCATGCAGGCGCACGTACTGACGTCACACAGACAGTAGCGCCGCGTAATGTTTGGAGATGGAGATGGGATTGAATTCCCCATATATATATGTGTGTGTGTGTGTGTGTGTGTTAAGCATTAATTAGAGAGAGGAGAATAGTTAAGATAATTTAAAGGGGATTTAAAAGTAGATCTAATTTGTGGCTTCAAACGTCACTATTTTTATATTACGAGACGCGCAACATAGCTCAAAAGGGGAAAAATCCGCGAGGAATAGAATCAGATTTGATTGATAGAAAAGCACCGTCCCAGTCTCACCTTCGGTGCATAACATCATGGGGTTTTGCGCGGACTTGAGACAAAGGATTTTAGCAGATAGAGATTAGACTTGTCCGGCCACTGGACGAGTTCGACGTGTCGAGAGCTGAGAGATGAAACTTGGCACGGATTGAATTTATTTTTAATTAATATTAGTTAATAAAATTTTTAGATGTAATTTAATAGACTTTCTTTGCCACAGGCCTATTTGTTGACTGCTATTGAGAATAATTATTTTGGTAAAAATTTATGCGGGATGAAGCGTGTCAATAGTCGAGCAGGATTCAGGGATCGCGTGAGGGATTAACCCCACAGCCGTTTAAAAATAAGCTAAAAGAATTTAAATATGTAATGTTTCAAATTTCTTCATCTCTCTCCTCGCGAGAGCATCGTCCATTGGTGGAAAGGTAAAATTTTAGGTTGGAATTGCAATGTAATTCATTTTTTCGTGCCGACGCCGACTTCAAAATCTGGAATTAACGTCAATTTGGATGCTGTTTGTCGTCTTCACGACGAATCATCTACCACCAGTGATGCGATTAATTTTGTTTGCTGCAGTGTGTCTTCTGAAGTCAAGCATGTAATTTTCCCACTGAGAAATTTTCCGTTCGTCTTCAGCATCGTGGACATCCTTATTGTTCGGTATGCGTTCTGCTCCTGGTTGAGCAACGAAATTTTCCAATTTTATTCGAATGCTATGAAACGTCGATCTTCATATCTGGGTAAAAAAATTTCCCAGAGAATTCATCGAGAGTGATGTAGTGGAGAATCAACTAGATATCTGCGACATTTCTGTGAGACCGTCAGACGAATTGGTGTTTGCGTATCCAGAACAACCAGCATCGATGGCCCTTTTGAAAACAGTGGTGCGATGTGTGTGAATTTGACGGGCAACGACCTTCCGAAATTCCGTGCAGTGTGTGGTTTAACAAAAAACCATGTCGCCATGGATATAAAATCCACCAAACATTAAGAACTGACGGCACATGAATTCACTAGAGACCGGGAGAAAAGAAGAATGTGGTAGAATTTGTATTATCATCTATTTCAATGGTGTAAAAAAAAATGTATACTGTAAATTAATGTTTCTAAAGGTAAGCTAAATTTTATGATTTAACTTTTGTAACTAAGATGGGTCTATGGTTTCAGATTTTCTGAAGAACTAGCTTGTTTGATGTGAAAATAGAATGTTTATTGGAGGTGACATCAGAATCTAAACTAAATTCAATATGATTTTGGGAGCAATAAACCCATAAATTTAAAAAACTGATGTTACCCACCCAAGTTTCACTGAAGAGTTTGTAAACTTTAGTACAACTAGGGGTTTCGCCCCTAGGCTCGCTACGCTCGCTCCTCTGTTATGGCTAATAGCGAGATACATAGGGGTGATTCTCGGGCAATGTAACAGCTTCCATCCATTTACTGTTATCCCCCTTAATGCGAAGGGCGTTTCATCACTGCTGCATTATCAGATTTAAAATTCAATTAAAAATCGAAAATTTAAGATATAGACTTGAAATGAGCTTTATATGAATAAGAAAGCTTTCAGCTTCTAGATGATGTAAATATTTTCTTTGTAAGATAAAATCTCGAGGAGCATCGATATTACATCCACATAGGGGGAGAATATCTCTTGAAAAACTATGTTTCATTTTTTCATAGAAATATTAGTCTATTTTAAAATATTTTTAAACAAATGAGGTCTAGTTTGAAAGAGAAATGTCTGTAGTCTTAGATTGTAAAAAGAAATCAAAATTCTAAGATAATTTTTTGGCGAGTTATCGTAATCTGAAGATGAAAAAGGCATTATTTCCCCACAAAACATAATAAAAAAAAAACTTAAAGTCCGACGAAGATGAGACATATCTCACTTTGTTTCCCACATTTTTCTGCATCTATTGGTATTGGTCTCGACCCAATACCCCCAGCGGTTTTGAAGGAGATAGCGTGACAAGCTTTTGACAGCGGCGGCAGCGCCGGCGGGAGTTACTTTTTTTTAGAATAGAGAGACTAGCATGATTTGGGCACTTGATTTTTTTCGGACGGCACTTCCCAATTGGTTTGCATTGAAAGTTTTAAATTTCGTGGAGTTTTGGACTGCTGAATTAAAATTTGCTATTTATGTGTACGGTTTTGCTTGGATTTTGATTAAAATTTTGAGTTTGATAGGCTTATTTCATGTTTTCCAGATTAATTAATTAATACTTTGACATTGGAAAAAGCTTTAATATTGTTATGCTACGAAATTAAAATGTTTAGCCATCTTTTCTTGTTGGGGGGGGGGATAAAGCAGAGAAAAATGTATTAAAATATGAGTAGTTGTAAAAATTTTGAAAATTTAATTTCATTAATTGTTAAATTAAGAAATTTGAAAGATTTCGTCAAAATTTTTGTGAAATTGAGAAGATTTTTTGAATAATTTGCTACAAATTCTGGTCTCTTGAGCTGATGATGGCCTTTTTGCTTCTTTTATATGATTTTTGTAGTTTATATTTTGATTTTCATGCAGTGTTATTTGGTTTTACATATTTCTTCACATTTATTATAAGTGTATTTTTATGGTATTGAGTAAATTTTTATTGATATTGTATGATTTTTAAAAAAGTGAGGTAGGGAATTTTTGGGTTATTTTTCATTGATGTAAAATGTGAAGGTTTACGAAATATCTTAATTTTGGTAATGGTAGGATTGTGTAGGTAATATTGAATAAAGTGTGAGGAATATTGCACATTTTACCAATTAAGGGAAGGATTTAATAGTTTTGAATAAGCATGAGCATTTTTACATGTTTCCTCAATTCACATATGGGTTACAGTTTTAAGTTGATTATTGAATGATCATGAAAATTATATAATAATAAAATTTGAGAAAGGAAATTGTTTTGAAGATTATACTAAAAAAATTCGAAAATTGATAATTTGATTCCATACACTTAAGATCTAGTTTACTTTTTCTCATATATTTTAATAATGTCATATATTGTGTATTCTTGATTCCTTTGAGTAATTTTCATATTTTCGTTTTGTTTTGTATCACTGTGAAATATTTCTTGTACAGATTTGGACATCTACATTTATTAACAAGGACTGAGTGTTACTGATATGGACTCAAATAGAAAAGTTGATTAAACATAGGACGGACTTTTATATGTAACCTATTGTGTATTTCCTTTGATAATATTATAAGATAATTGTGTTTTTTTTGTGATTTTCCATAATTTTTGCTGATTGATATTGTAATGATTAATGTTTCTTAATGTCAATTATGTCTCAAATGGAGACTTATGCAACCTGTAACCACACCTCAATTCAATACGGCTAGGTGCATGTAGGGATAAAAAATTTAGGTCAGGGTTAAATTTTCAGTTACTATTCAGTTAAGTTTTAAATTTTAATTTTAGTTGTTTTCACTTATGGAGACTTGCCACATGTGAACTGGCCATTTTTTGTGTGCACGCCTTCAGAGGGACGGGGGGGGGAAGTTGTTAAGCATTAATTAGAGATAGGAGAATATGTTAACCTCAATCGTCGTGATCCGATGTATAAGCCACTCGTAATATTAATGTGGACACTAATACATGTCAATTTACATCTTGTTTATTATAAAATCAATATCTAGACTAATATTAATATATACACGTTTGTTCCGAAGAACGCTGATAACATTCATGAGAGGTGCCTCCGCATTGGAAAACAAAAAACATTCATGACAGAGAGGTTAATAATCAAAGTTCAAAAGAGTCTCTCTCTATTCTGTCCGCTCGCACGCGTCGTTTCAGAAAAGTCTAAGTCTAGTCTAAAAAAAGCCCTGTCTAATCGTCTTTTCATCATTTATACATTTTTCCCCGTTTCTCGAAGGTTCCATTCTTTCATGTCTTTGATGCAATCCCCTCTACAGGGGTTCAACAGCTGGTCACCCCCAGGCTGCGTTCCTTTTGGTCAGCCCGACACCCCGGGCCTTTTCATTGTCTCTTTGTGGTCTTTTCCTAACGAAGGACCTTTTTTTCCACTTAAGAAAATGGCCGCCGCATCATTATCTATTTGACGTTCTGCAAGATTCCTTTAACGAAAAGTCACATCTGGACTGGATTTTCAAAAGTTAAGATTAAGTCTGTTTTCAGACTATGTGAGAGTCTCACAGAATAGTTAAGATAATTTAAAGGGGGCTTAAAAGTAGATTTAATTTGTGGCGTCAAACGTCACTATTTGTGTATTACGACACGCGCAACAGAGTTCAAAAGGGGAAAAATACGGGAGGAATAGAATCAGATTAGATTGACAAAAAAGCACCGCTCCAGTCTCACCTTCGGTGCATACGTCATGGGGTGTTCCGTGGACTTGAAACAAAAGATTTTAGCAGATAGAGATTAGAGTTGTTCGGCCACTTTACGAGGTCGTCGCGTCGCGAGCTGAGAGATGGAACTTGACACGGATTGAATTGATTTTTAATTAATATTAGTTATTAAAGTTCTTAGATGCAATTCTTTGCCACAGGCCTATTTGTTGACTGCTGACGAGAATAATTATTTGGGGGAAACGTTATACGGGATGAAACGTGTCATATATATATATATATATATATATATATATATATATATATATATATATATATATATAAACGCTAGATGTCAACACGAAAGCATGGTTCATTTCATAACACTTCATGCTGGTGGAGGGAATATTTGGGTTTGATATTGTTTTCCTGGCGTTGTTTGGCCCCTTTAACTCGTGTGGAACAATGTCTGAATGCTAAAACGTGTTTAGATATAGTCTCTGACCAAACAAATCGAATTATTTTACTGGTTTCCCCACAAGAGACAGTACTTCTAGAAGGGCAATGCTTCATACCCTCTAGTTCACAGTATCCATATGATTTGAGGAGTACGGCGGAGACATTACCTTGCTTAATTGGCCTCCATGATGACCAGATCTCAACCCAACAAGGCATTCATTTAAAAAGGTCGAAAGGAGCATCAGGCAGCTGGATTTTAAATCATCGCATCTTAAAGAGTTGGAAACTGCAATTCATCGAATCTGGTCCCAGATTCCGCAAAGCCAACTACTAAAATATAGAGTCCATGGCAAAGAGAATGACATTGGTATTGAGACCAAAAGGTAATGGAATGATGAACTGTGGAGGTGGTCATAAAATGGCCACTAATTATATATATATATATATATATATATATATATATATATATATATATATATATATATATATATATATATATATATATATATATATATATATATATATATATATGTGTGTGTGTGTGTGTGTGTGTGTGTGTGTGCGCGGTTGTGTATTAATATTAAATTATACGAATTTCAAACTATTATTTTTTGTAAAATAATCCTTAAGGGGGTGTGGGCTACAAAATTCTTTAAAACACAACGTTTTAATTTTATTGATTCAAGGTAATTCATGATAAAAATATGAGTCTAAATCCTAATTGCCAGTGTACTGATAATCTTACAACAACCATGAGTTAATATATCTTTCTTTAATTCCCGAATTACAAGGTATCATATTTTGTAAAATAATCCTTAAGGGGATGAAAGGCATTAAGTTCTTTGAAACAGAACATTTAAATTTTTTTAGCCCAAAACATACAATTAGACATTCAGAATATGATAAACAAATGTTTTGTATATGATTACATTTACCAACACAATATTTTTATGCTGCAAAGTCTATGCATATCTCGTTGTCACTTTGTATTTCACTTAAATTCATCTCAGTTTTTCACAAATTATCAAATTTACACTGATATATATGAATCGCATCTTAAAATGCCCCTTTTACGAATTCTTTGACAAAGAATTTTTAATTTGTAGCATAAACATTGTAAAAGTTTTCCCAGGTGCAATAATTACTCTGGAAAATATGATTGTTCCCTTTAAATATATTAAATACCTTTTTAATTAAATTTTTATCAATTCCGGAGAAAAAACCAATTTATCACGTCTCCTATGCTAAATGTAAAACAAAATATTAAATTAGAGATCAAATTTAGAGTTTTGACATTTTTTTGAACAAAATTATAAAGTGTTCAAGTAATTATATGTTTTTTTGTCCTCTATAAAGGCACATTTGGCGAAAAAAAAATCAGTACGATATGAGGAAAAGTAAACAAAACAGTTTTTTTCCCCAAAACCCCATTAACAGTTAGTTGAAAATTTATTTTGAGTTTAGAAAACAGACTTGAATAGTTTTTTGTACCTATTAGGGTTTTTTTAAAGTTAATTTTTGTCCTTTGTTTCTTTAATTTTTTGATGAAATCATTCTCGTAATTGATGACTTTGGGAAAAAACAATTTCCCTTTATTAAAAAAGGACAACAATGGAAAAGTATCCTGTTACAAGTTAAAGGAGTTGTGGCATCAAAAAAAGGTTAATTTACATCTTGAATATTCTACTCTGTTGAACTAAAAACTTGTTTCTTTAGCGAGATCAGATTGAAAACATCTCTGTGTAATTCCAACACATACATGTAAAAAATCTGAATATCGACAAACTGGAAGTATGAAATCATTTATTAAAAAACTTTAAATAAAAAAAAATCTAGTGCAATAAAGGAGAACTAATTTTGTACTTGTAGGTGTAGTTCTTTAGCCGGAAACTAGAGACAACTAGAAAAGCTAGAGGAAGACACCAGTTCAGTCGATGAATGTAAGAAATTCATAAATGCTCAGTCTTTTGTGAAGGGTTCTAAGACTATGAAATCTATTTTCTTTGGTTGACCTTGCTTACTGACATATCCTCGTTTGTGATTTTCATGTAAGTAATAATTACAAGAAGTTTATCTGCCAGTATAAAAATTCTTACATAACGTTGCTGTGTACTAGCCCTGTTGGATTCGCTCACTTCAATTTTAAATTATGGAGAGTATTTGTCTACTATTTACATCTACATAAATGCTGATAAACCAATAAAAATGGTATTTTCAGATAGCCTGAACTTTCTGCACCTTGCAGCAGGATTCATTTCATAAATTTCGTCCACCAAACGAATTTATGAGCGCTTAAAACACATTTTACCAGATTATTTTCCCCGAATAATTTAAACTTTAAATTATTTGCATTTTTTTAAACGGAAAATTCCCAAAGGATTAAAATTTCTTTCTTTATTACGGAGTACAATTAACAAGTAAAACTCCTTTAAATCCTAATAGGCAGTCTTTTGGGCACATTTTCTCCATAGGATAACATTGAAGTTAGCGAATTTAATAGGGTTAGTACACTGCAGCCTGAATGTTGCTGAGTAGTAGAAATATTGTTTTCGTTCAGCTCAATGTTTACCTATGGAAACATAATTCCACTATTTGTTGATTTGAAATTTAAAGATTGTTTTTAATTGTACTCCGGAATTTAAAAATAATTTGTTTACTCGGGTATCTCTTTCTATTTCATTTTAAAAGAAGCGAAAATAATACTTTTAAATTTGAATAATTTAAGGGGGGAAATGGGTGTGTGGCGTCTTCACTGCGAAGAAGAAGACTTTCCAATTTTGCATGTTTTAGTCTAATGACAGTGTAATGCGAGGTGCAGAGAGTGGGAGGTGGAATAATAAGGATGAACCCGATTTTCTCCCTAACTCATCAATATATATATATATATATATATCAATTCCGTAACCGACTGACACTGACTGACTGACAGACAATACACAGACCAAAGTGCTGGACCTAAACGGCTGAAATTTTGCATGGATATTCTTCTTCTAGTGTAGGGATGCACTAAGAAAGATTTTTGAAAAAAATTTCTTAGATTTTTTTAAAATTAAACTTTCAACCTGTTTTAAAAAGCACGCTTCGGGTCGCCATAAGACTGGATCGTCAAAAGTCGCATGGTCAAACATAAAATTAGAATTAAATTTGTTAAACTTGTCCAGGTTCCGATCTCTCATCCTCCTGATGCGTTGGCAGAAAGTGAATTTTAAAGTTACGTTTTGAGACTGGATTCTGTTCGAGTATATTTGAAGCTGAGAATTATGCCAGCGTCGGCGAATGCTACTGTTTCCCAGTTCCGGAGTGCGTGCTACATGAGGTGTTGCTGTCTGCCATCTTTAAAAATTCGTCAACCATTTCTGATGCGGAAGTTACGATGTGAATATAGTGATTTCTAATCCTGAAATTTTTTTGGTGGCGTCCAGTTGTTCCTGGTGGCGCTGTGTCCGTCGGGAAGATTGCTGTTTTCACGTTGGATTTGAAAAATCTTCAAACTTGTGCGTACTAAAATTATGTTCCAGAGGTGTTCTCAAAGTATTCAAGAATTTGTTTTATGATTCAACGGAAGTTTTTCATCGTCGGCCATCACAAACAGAGAAGAGTGTTCAAGTTTTTCCAATTGGAAGAAAAGTAAAGTACATTTCGATAACAATTCTTTTTTCTTTAGCTCATTCAGAGAAGAATATTTTTTAAAAAATAGAAGAATTAAAAAATGTGTAAAGAATATTAAAATATGATTGTTAAAAATATGTGTTAAATTAGAAAAATGTGTAAAATAAAAATTTATAAGGTAAAAAAAAAGATTTAAATATAAATATTGGTTTGATTTTTGGAATGACATGATCTGTTGTAACAATGATGTGTTTGAGATGTGGTGTAAGAGTAATTAACATAAAATATGGGTTTAAAAAATGTGCTTTGATGATTATAATTAAGATTTTAATAGTTTTGAGTTTATTGAAAATATAAAGTATTTACTTTGAAGTATTTACATTGTGAATTTATTGAAATATTTGAAGTTAGAAATATTGTTATGATTTAAGCCCATAAAATTTATTGATGATTTACACCCCTGTTTACTGAAGAATGGGTTCACTTTAGTATAATTTGGAGGTTTGGGCATTTAACTTTTCTGACACTTCCCACTGGTTTGTCAAACAGTTTAATTTTCAGTGGAGTTTAGACTGCTGAATAAAATTTGATATTTATGTGTACTGTTTTGTTGGTTTTGAAAAGAATTTTGAGTAGGAAAGATTTTATAATGTTTACAGAAAAATTAACCAAAATTTTGAAATTGATATGCTTGAAAATTATTTGGTGATGAAATTAAAATGATTATCCATCATTTTCCTTGGGGAGGGGGGGGGAAGCAAAGTAATGTGCTAAATTATGAACAATTAAAAATTTTTTGCAACTAATTCTGGTCTCCTGGTTCGACGATGGTTGTTTTTATTCCTTGTATATATTTTTGTGCTTATCTGAGTTTCATACGGTGTTTTTCCAGTTTACAGTTATCTTGCAATTTTTAAGTGCGTTATTTTGATTTTGGTGGGTACCCTGAGTTGTTCTATATATTTTTGATAAACATTATTATTTGTGTTATATACGTTGAATCTCATAAAGTGTTATTTTGGTTTACAGTTGTTTCACGGGTTAAAACTAAGTGTATTTCATAGTACTGAGAAAAATTTTTTTTGAAATTGTGATTTTGTTTTAAATAAGGTATGGAAATTGAGAATAGTATTTTATTGATATAAAGTAAAGGATTATGATTTTTTAGTTTTAGCAAAGACAGAATTGTGTTGATTTTGAATAAAATGTGAGGGGTATTACACATCTTTTTCACAAAGAGAATGATCTTAAGTTTTGACCGGGCATGAGCCTGTTTCACATGCTCCCTCATTTCATAGATGGAGTAGAATCTTAAGATGGTCACCGAGTGATTAGGAAATGCATGTAAAAACGAGAAAGAAATGTTCTGAATTTTGTGATAAAACTTGAAAGTTGAGTTCATGCCTATGTTATATAATGTTTTTTATATAATAATTAATGTGCAATTTTAAGTGACAATTTAAGTGATATTTTCTACATTTACTCATTTTTAAGTGTTGTGAATTTTGATAAAAGTTTGATAATAATGTTTTTCTTAGTATTTTGGACAATTTTGATATTTTGATATTTAATATGTTGTCAAATCAAGTATGTATCAAATGGAGACTTATGTAATATGTAATACACACCTTGATTCAATCCGGATAGGTGTAAATAGAAAAAAACTTTAGGTTAAAGAAAATTTCAGTTGTAATCATTGGATTTTGATTTTAAATAATGGGGTTTTCATTGAGATTTTTGTTGTGTGGGAGACGTCCCTACTCAACATTTTTCCATTTGGCTGATTTAGTATTTTTCTCTTCTGAAGACTTGCCACGGGGAATTAGCTACTTCTTGTGTTCGTGCCTTCAGGGGGACGGGGGGAAGTTGTTAAGCATTAACTGAGAATTTACAGGGGGGCTTCTAAATAACTAAATTCTAACGTTAAAAGCCATGATATTTCAGAGTCAATCAGATTACACGCGTCAATGAATGCATGGACTGTAAGAGTTATTAATAGAGTGGGATGGCCTTGGGGAGAATCAGGAAAGAGAATGACAGGCAGTCAATGCGTGGGGAGTTGTTGTTGAGTTCAGACTAGGATTCGCACGAAAAATTATTTGTAAGGTCAGCAAAACATGCTTCTCGGACATTCGGCAGTCGTCAATGAGCATGCGCGATAAGTTTAGATGCTTTGGGGAACAATAGAATTTCGACAAAAGGGGATTAGCATTTGGATTGAACGGTCACGAGTCACGAGGTGACAGATCGAAACAATGGCACGGATTGAATCGGCCTAATTAATAGTTATTGAATAAAGGATTTAGATGTAAATTAATTGCCTTCAATTCCACAGGCCTTCGATGTTACTTACTGCATATTTTTACAGTAAGTTGTAGGGGAAGGAGTAAGAGGGAGTACGAGAATTAAAGCTCGTCATATATATATATATATATATATATATATATATATATATATATATATATATATATATATATATATACATATATATATATACAGTCGGACCTCTATTTAACGAAGTCGATAAATCCCGAAAAAAGTTCGTTATATGGAAAATTCGTTAAATAAAGATTTTCCTTTTAAAATACTTTAAACTCCACAAGACAGATTTTACTAAATATTATTAATAAAAGTTATTACTCACACCTTTATTTTTTAAATTAATGTCTATTCGTTTTATATATGTTACCCATCAAACAGAAATCTGCAATGGAAACAAGAATAAAACAAAACATTGTCCGGGAATAAACTGCATTTTCAATTAAATAAATTATATTAAAATTAATGAATTTTAATGACATTATCGCATTTATTATAGAAAGTAATTTTAAACTTACATTACCACATGCGTCCTTAAATTTAATTATTGATAAAGTTTGTTAATTTTGTGTGAGTTTTTTGTTTTGAAAAAGTGCTTTATCTCATAATACGTCTCGCATCTTTGCAATGCACCAAAACCCCTTCAGGCGTATTTCTTCAACTGTAATCCGCGTCGGAATGTGTTAAAAGAAAGTCAATGTGTTATATGTGTTATAAGAAAGAATTAGTTTAAAATGTGCAGAAATATTTTGAGAAATATGGAGAAAAAAATATTGAATCACAAGAAAAAGTTCGTTAAATAGAGAATGCACTTCGGTATTTGGAGGTTATTTTACGAAGAAATTCGCAAAATGTTTCTTGGTTCCAAGCAAAAGTTCGCAAAATAGAGGTTCGTTAAATAGAGGTCCGACTGTATATATATATATATATATATATATATAACATTTAAACATACGCTATAATATTTAAAGCTAAGGAAACCTAAATTAAAACCTAAATTAACCTAATTTCTAAGTTCTAAAAACCCATGGGCGAAAATCTTTAAATGGCGTCTCTACTGCTTTTAAAACCAAACTGTGTGGCGTGGATACCTAAACTAACTACTTCTACGCAATATTACATCACTTCTAAATTTTGACCAATTGAACCCTACTATCAGGATCACATGACGAGATTGTCTCAAAAAGTCTATTTAAGGCTCGGCGCACTGTAAATATATCTCTTACCGATTTTCTAATGCCAAGTAAACATGTAGTCTTCAGATAAAATAAAAGTATTTTGAGAATTGCGTTGTGACGTGCGTCTGAGGTTTGAGAAATTGCGGGTACTGATTATTAAACTGCTGTGACGCAAGGCCGGGCCGCAATATCATCCATTTCCCCTTCAAGTAGATGAAGCAAGGACATTAGCTAAAGAAATATCTTCCGTTTCGCCTTCGTTCCTCGCCCCGCGTCCGTGTCGTCATATATATATATATATATATATATATATATATATATATATATATATATATATATATATATATATATATATATATATATATATATATATATATATATATACAGTGAACGCTCGTTAATTCGAACTCACGGGTTCTCGGAAAAAAATTCGAATTATCCGATGTTAAGAGAAAATATATAACTTTAAAAGTGTATCACTGAAGAAGAAAAATCTCCTAGTATGTATAACCCCAGAAAATATGTTATACTATGTTATCTAAAATTAACATATTAAAAAGCAATACGGACTTGCCTTAATCATAAGATGAAGCAGAAGATATACAGTAGAAAGTAAACTTTAATTAAAAATTACACTTTGGGGAAAAACTGTAAAGTGGATGTTTGGTTTTGTTTATGATGCCTACATTGTTCAGCCAACTTCTCGATTTGAAATAAACATTTCAATTCATTTTCAGAGGAAGGTTCCATCTGAATAAATGCTTTCAGAGTTTTAATAGAGTCCATTATGGCTTTGTCCATTATAGCAGCATTAAAAATATCTTTCGGCAGGTAAGTAGAGAAAAGCCCTGGCAGTTTCCTACCGAAATTAGTGCATACGTCTTCGCTTACATCAGAGCTTTGGCCACATACAGTTTGATAAGAAATATTGTGCCTTGACTTAAATCGAGAAAGCCATCCATCACTGCATTTAAAATCTTCAATACCCATTCGATATTTTTTTTAATTCCATAGTCAGCTGCTAATTTTGTTTTACATTTATCATTCTCTACTCTCTTTAAAATTTCTACCTTTGTCTCCAAAATTAGGGTTTTGTACTTTCCACGCGTAGACATCCTGAATTTTTACACTTTCACATCCCACACTGAGGAAGAGAAACTAGATCACATTCACTTGTCTGCACTGCAGGCATAACTGACGCAGCTCCCTAGAATCTGTAGTAAATACTGGTTTTTGTGAAATTCTAAGAAAATCGTACAAATAACGGAAAATCGCTTTGTCCGTTAAGCTCTGATAAGGACAATAGCCACTGACGTTTAGCGGAAATGCAATAGTCTAGGAATGCGGGCATGTGCCTCTTTACATAGAAAAAATATACCGGTGATTTTAACAAATAAAATAATAAATACAGCGTGTATTTTCTCCTTTAATTGAGGAAAAAGAAAATTTTTTTTGTCAAATCTTTAGTTCGAATTAACCGAATTGATAAAAATTTAGTTCGAATTAATGAGATATTTTTAACATTAACTCCAATACAAGTTTTTGGGGGCCTTTGGATTAGTTCGAATTAACCGAAAGTTCGAATTAACGAGCGTCTACTGTATATATATATATATATATATATATATATATATATATATATATATATATATATATATATATATATATATATATATATATATATATATATATATATATATATATATATAAATATATATATATATATATATATATATATATATATATATATATATATATATATATATATATAATATATATATATATATATATATATATATATATATATATATATATATATATATATATATATATATATATATATATATATATATATATATATATATATATATATATATATATATATATATATATATATATATATATGACACGGAGCTTACCCCTCTTCATCATAGTGTCTTATCTCACATTACTCCATCTTAATCTATTCCTAAATAATTATTAATGATACAGAAGTCAGTGATTAAAGGCCTGTGGCAAAGAACTTCAAATTAATTACACTTAAGAGTTTATTTCCGAATGTTAACCTAACCCGATTCAATCAATTAATTATTTGCCAAGCCGTCATCTCGAACCTCGTGATGCGTGACTAACCCGATTGGAAATCTATCCCCCTCTGCGTAAAACTTTATTGTCTCAAAAGCCTTTAAAACTCATGTGCATGCTCGTGATGCATGCACCGGAGATGGACTCAGAGGCGGACCTTAAGTTTGATAATATTAATAGACTCTACCTTTGTTCTTTCAAAAAGGGAATTCCCCTAAATTCGCGGCGCGTTTCGAAATACGATATGAAAATACTGTCGTTTTACGCCACTAAATTAATTTCCTTGATGACCCCCTGTAAATTATTTAATTATTGTTCTTTTCCTAATTAATTCTTAATAACTTTCCCCTCCGTCCCTCCGAAGGCACACACACAAGGAGTAGCTAATTCCAGGGGGCAAGTCCTCAGAAGAGAGAAACACTAAAATTAATTTCAAAATCCTAAATGACTATCAACTGATAAAAGAATGCTGAACCGTTCTGCAGTCCCTAGTCAACAAAAATTAAATTAAAACCTAAATGAATGAAAATTAACCCTAACCTAAAAATTTATCTCTTCATACACCTAGCCGGATTGAATAGAGATTTCAATACATGTTACATAAGTCTCCATTTGAGACATACTTAACTTTGAAGACACATCACTAAATAACATATCAACTATCAAAATTTATAACAATCGCTAAAAACACAATTATCATCAAATATTATTAAAGAAAAACACAATAATGTCTCAAGTATAAGTAAATATAATAAACACTCTTTCTCGAAGTTGTCAAATGTAGAAGTCCTAATTTGTATACAAACAAAATAAAAATATTAACACACTAAATCGGACGCTAGACATTATTCTTCATCCGTGCACAAAACAAAAAAAACGTATTTTCTAATATAACACCATAACTATACAATTGTTTTTGTGAGATACAGAGAGAAAAATACACATAGAAGTAGCTCAAAAAAGAGGGTTTAAACAAGATACCTTTTTATTTAAGACAACACCAAAGTTTAACCATCTAAAAAATGGAGTCAAGGGTGTTAGGCACCAAAAAAAAAGTAAATGAATCTGAGATTCACAATATTATTATTATTTTTTTTTATCAAAAACACATCATAAAATTTATATCATCCTAATCCATAGAACCAAGAATACACAATATTAAATATAAAAATATATGAGAAAAGTAAATTAGATTTTAAATGTATGGAATCAATTTATCAACTTTCAAAATTATTTACAATACTCAAAACAATTTCCTTTCTCAAATTTTATTATTATGCACTTTTCATAATCACTGAATGACCAACTTAAAACGCTAATCCATATGAATTGAGTAGACATGTGAAAAAGGCTCATGCCTGGTCAAACATTAAATCATTTTCATTGATTGACAAAATATGTTAAAACAACTCACATTTTTCAATATTCTAGCAAAATCTTACCATTTCCAAAATTAAAATGCTTCATAAAGCTGCACATCTTACATTACTGAAGATTAACCTACAAATTCCATACATCATTTTCTATGTCCTTAAAATCACACAATCAATAAAATTTATCTCAATGCGATAAAATACACTTAGTATAATATGTCCTCCTCATTAATTTACCGGCAACCAAAAATATCCACTATATAAACACTCAGAATAATATTAATGAAAAGTGTTTAGCAACAGTCAGGGTACCCACCAAAATCAAAATATAAACACACTTATAAAATTGTAAGATCACTGTAACTTAAAACAATACTTTATGAAACTCAAAATAAAACACAAAAATTTATTCAAGGGATAACAGATCATCATCAACTCAGGAGACCAGAATTTGAAAAAAACAAAATTTTTAATTGCTCATAATTTAGCACATTATACTTTGGTCCCCCCCTCCCCAAGAAAAAAATGAATAAGAATTTAAATTTCGTAGCATAACAATATCAAAGTTTTTTCCAATGTCAAAGTATTAATTAATTAATCTCTAAAACATGAAACAAGTATATCAAACTCAAAATTCTAATCAAAATTCAAAACCTGCACATATTAACCAGCAAAACCTGCACATAAACAACAAATTTATAAATCGCATGTATAAAATTAACATTTATCTTTCATTTAACAGACTTTTTATGTTAAAGCAAACATTTAAAAATAATTTAGGCCATAATATATATCTGTAGCCATTTGGCAACATCATGCAGTAAGGTTGCTATGAACGAGTGATGGTGTGAACTAACCAAGTCAACACTGTAGTTCATAAAGCATGTGCTTCATTTTTATTTCTTGCTCTCTATTTTTTTTTTTTTTGACGGTGCAGATTGAATTGTGAGTTATTGCCATATAATTAGAAGCAATTTACTTCTTTTTTAAAACTCTATAAGCTAGAATAATGGAAGCAGATAGGTCTGTTTACTTCATTGATACAGATGGTAAAATTAAATTATTGACAGATGAAATATGGAATGCTCTTTCAAGTGGAAGTTGTGAAAATTTGGATAATAGTGATGAAGATCCTACAGTTAATCCTAATGTTCTCTTTAATAGAAATCAAGAGGATAGTTCTGACAGTGAAAATGATTCAAAATCATCTGAGAATGAAGTGAATATTCAATATGAAAGTTCAACTTCAAGTAACAAGACGTTAGAGAAAAAAAGTAACAAAGTTGAAAAGAAAAATGTAAACTTATATGGAAGAAAAAGCCAAATAAATCCTGCGTCCATAACTTTCAGTGGAGATAGACAGCTACCTCAAAATATTTTGAATTTGGAAACATCTTATTACTTTCTTTCATATTTTTCCCCCGGAACCTATAACTTTCATTACCGAACAAACTATTCAATATAGTGTAGTTGGAATATCTCTCACTCAAAATTCTATGCGAGTTAACGAAGTTGAAAAAATTAGAAGATATCTTCATTTCAATGACAATAATGCATTTTCAACTGATTTGCAAAGAGGCCAGGATGAATTTTACAAACTGAGACCTTAGATTAATCAACGTCAGAAATCTTTTGAAGAAAAAAGGAATTTTATCTCTTTGAACTATTAGAAGAAATAGAATTCCAGACTACAAACTTCCAACTGATAAGGAACTGAAACTATAGATTCGTCGATACATCACTGAATTTGTGGCTATATATGATGGTTGTGAACTGACAAATGCGTCATGGAAAGATAAAAAAAGCGTCACAATGTTCTCCACATCTGCCGGTATCAATCCTGCAAGTGAAGTTGACAGGAAAGAAAATATGTAAAAGTAAATTGTCCTTACATTATAACAACTTACAACAGGGGTGTCAAACTCAAACGCTAACTTGGGCCAAACAAACAAGGTTTAACTATAGGTGGGCCACAAAAAAAACAATATTAATAGAAACGTAGGTTTATTACAGTATATTCAACATAAATATACGCATTTTGTTAAATAATAGCAAAAAAAGAGTATAATTAAAAAAATATTTAACGAATTCTTCCTATCTTATTATAATTCTGCGTCGGTTATTTTATTATATATTATTGTGTGCCAATATATTGACCGGGTCGCAAAAATGTTCGTCGCGGGCCTCATGCGGCCCGTGGGCAACGAGTTTGACACCCCTGACTTACAACAAGCACATGGGAGGTGTGGACTTACTTGATAGTTTGATTGGAAGGTATAAAATAATGCGAAGCAAAAAGTGGTATTTTCGGTTGTTCTACCATCTATTAGACCTCACAATTACCAATGGTTGGGTGTTGTATAAGAGAATGAACAAACAAAAATTCAGTACTGAAAAGCCTTTAAAATTTCTTAATTTTAGATTGCAGTTAGCACAAACTTTGTGCTTACGTGGGCAAGAAAAATCACTAAACAGAGAAACCATCAGAAACAAAGGAACTAATTGGGAAAAAAAAATCTTGCTCAAGAGAGCCTCCAAAAGATATCATATTTGACATAACTGATCATTGGCCAGAGCAGTGTACAAAAATATAAAATGTTGAATTACAAAGGATTTACAAGAGTATAGCAACAAATGCTTAGTTCCTCTATATCTTTACAAAGAGGAAAAACTCTACCAGAGACTATCATTTAAAGTATTTCTTCTTTGTTGAATGCATGGTGTAGCCATTTGGCACAGTTTGATTTTTTACTTTTTTATGTCTAACTGCATGGTGTCGCCATTTGGCAACAAAATAATATTTAATTAAAAAATAATGAAAATTTAGAGTTAATTTTTTAAAAATATTTTTCCATGCTTTCTCATTATATTCAAATACATATATATTTTTTTTCAAGGAAAAATAAAAAATCATGCAGTGTAGGGTTAAAATCGTGGCGCGTTTCGAAATTCAATATGAAAATAGTGGCGTTTTACGCCACGAAATTAACTACCTAGAAGCCCCCCTGTAAATTATTTAATTATTGTTCTTTTCCTAATTAATTCTTAACAACTATATATATATACACATACGACAGGCTTCTCACATACATGTCCTGATATTTTAAGATTTTTTGGATTCTGTAATTACCCAGAGCAGACGTACAAATGTCATCTTACATAAAAGTAGGTGAAAAACTGAATAGCTCCATTGCCGTGTTATCCATCAGGTCTTACGACTGTCTCTTTCACTATGACTTGTCGGGTCATAATCGTCTTCCTCCCTGGGTCTGATCCGACATGTTATACACACACACACACACACACACACACATATATATATATATATATATATATATATATATATATATATATATATATATATATATATGTATGTATGTATGTATATATAAATTTGGCCTTAGTTGCATACATTGACCGTTGTAATTAATTTGAATGTATTCTGTAGCGAAGCACGGGTATTCAGCTAGTATTATCATACATTTGAATGTATGATAATACTAGTTTTTTTTCAGTTATTCTTCCAGTTATTTGCAAGTTTTTTTACCAGTTATTTTCACAGCCACACGTGTTGTGCAGATGTTTTTACCTCGAGTAGAGATTGCTTTTGATTCAAGTTTAGCGTTTCAAATGTTTTATGGTCACTAAATTTTGGTTAGTTTTAACCTCGTTTAGTTATTCACAGCCAATCACCTATCTCAGTTCCCCAAGTTGGCACCTTATGTAATGGTATCAGACGGTGTGTGGCAATAGAAGGCCTGCAAGTCAGTAGGTACTATCAACCCCATTTCAAGCCGCAGGTACACAATGTTTTAAACCCAAATAATTTCCTTTGGTGGACGAAATTTCTAAAATGAATAATGTAGCTGAGTAAAAAAAAATTCCATCTCGGAGTACAATTGAAAAAAATCTTTAAATTTAAGTCGACGATCATTGGAAATAATTTCTCCATAGGTAAATATTGTTGCTACGCACCAGCATTACTCTTTTTTTTAATATATGTCTAAAATGCCGTAGGTTTCATGATTATCAAATTTAAATCGAAAATCTTCCTATGATTGTTGATTTGGATTTTTAAAAATATTTTAAACAGTGCCCCGCAGTAGAAAAATAAATTTTTTACTCAAGTGTCTTTTGAATTATGCTAAATTATGCTTTTGAGTTATGCTAAAATAGATTCTTTGTTTCGAAATTTATTCTTATTTATTTATTATTGATTTTTATATTTATTTTTTATTATTCGAATTTATATTTACTTTCGTTTTAGCACAAAAATTATTCTAAATTCTTTGAATTATGCGGTGCAAAAATGGGGTATACAATGTTTTCAACGCCAAGTATTTCCTTCGGTGGATGACATTTCTAAAATAAATAGCAAGGTGAAAAATATTGGCACTATCACGGAGTACAACTGAAAATAAACATTAAATTTAAGTCGTCAATCTTTGAAAAAATTGATTCATAGGTACATATTGAGTTTAGGAATATCAATATAGGTAAATCAATATAAGTATTATAGGTAATATAGGTATATATCAATATAGGTAATATTGATCTTCGCGAATTCAATGTGGCTACTACCCAGTAGCATTAATTATTGTAGCTTCTTTTATCTATATCTGAAATACTGTAAGTTTCATGATTTATCAAAATTATTTATCGCGAAAAGTAAACTGTAACAAAATATTAAACGTTAAGAATAAACGATACTTCACATTACAGAATGCTGTTAAAAACCTGGAGCCGCGTCAGACATAAATTCTGCAACGCTCTCCAATTCCTCATGCCTTCCAAAAATTCCAAAACAGTCACGTGCTTAATCAGTTGTAAATAAATGTACCTTGAAACCAGTTGTCATAAATATGTTTTACCCATCAATAAACTCTGAACAATACTCATGTCAGTTCTCAAGAAGTTTCAGAATTCTTTTTTGTTGTTGTTGTTTGTTTGTTCAGTTTTCCTCGCTTTTATTAAAACTTGGGTTGTACTGCGAAGAAGCAAAAAAAGAATTTAATACAGAAACAAGTTTTCGTAGAATACTTATTATTTTTTTTTCATTTTTCCCCGGTGAAAGCGATTTTAAAGTGGGAATGATGTGATGCATAATGCAAGCGATGTGTTATTCTTCAACATTTTCGAAACAAAGAAATGAAAGAAGAGAATTTTTTTTTTCAGATAAGAAGAAAGACAACGCTAGTCATAGAAAGATGAGGAAATGCCATAAAATTATAACTGTAAAAGGATAGCGGGTATTTATTGGTGCGCATTTTATAATAATTAATCAAGTTTTTATTTTGGCCATCATAATTTTAGAAGTTAGATAAAAATATTGGATACGTTTCAACTAGGGACATAACAAATTTGCTTTCCCCCGAAGTACGCACTTAAGAATATGTAAAATACAATAAAGAATAATTAAATGTACATGTATACGAAAATTATAAATTCCTTTGGTAATAAATTTACTAATTCTTATTCAAATATTATCCTAAAATCTATGAAAAGGAATCAGGAAAATATTTATGCTATTAAAAATATTTACCAATATTATTTCTTCGTATGAAAAATACTTTATTTAAAGCAAATATACATACAAATTATATATTTTGTGTATATTTTCGTGCATATATGCAAAATAATGAATAGAAAAATAGTTAAAATATTTTACACAGTTTAGCTTAAGCATATGTTTTTATGTAGAGGTCTTAATAAAATAAAATGTAGAGGTATAAATAAAACGTTCAAGGAAATCAGATCTCTCATCAAAAGATCAATATTGAGTCCAAAAAGTCTTAATAATGAAGATCAAGCGTTATTAAATATAAATTGGCATTTATTTATTTACTTGCTTTTTCTATTTTATTTATTTATACGATTAAATATTGTAGAAATTATTCCAATAAATGAATACACCATAATTTTCAACAGGAAATTTTCCACTAAATGAGTATTTTTAATTTTTAATTATGCTGAGATATTCAGTTTCAATGCATTTATCACTCAGGCTCTGAGATAATACATACATGGCAATCGATATTAAAGAAATTCACACAAACATAGATATATTTATGAGTAACTAACTGCTAAGCTCACAAAGTAAATCTCTCCTGGACTTTTTTGTTTTCTTTGTGTATATTTAAAAAGTTTCAATATTCTATGTGAAATAATCTTAAACTAAAAAATTAAACAAAAACATTTGTTTAAAGCAGACATACATACAAAATATATTTTTCATGTACATTTTCCTACATATATGAAAAACTAGATGAATACCCGTACTTCGCAACGGAGTACATTCAAAATAAATACAACGGTCAATGTATGCAATTAATGCCAAATATACACACACACAGACACACACATATATATATATATATATATATATATATATATATATATATATATATATATATATATATATATATATATATATATAAATATAAAATAATCGTAATAGATATTTTTATAGACACAATAATGTAGAAGAAAATATTCAATTTAAATCTAATAAAACATACTAAAGAATATAGTACTGTTAATATAGTGCAGTTTGGGGAACTTTTCTTTTAGTGTATTTTAATAATGTTTTGGATAATGTCCAATCGCCAGCCGCATTAGCAAGACAAAAAAATATTTTGTCTATTTCGTTGTTATGCATGTGACGCAAAATTAGTTTAAAGTATCACAAAAAGAAAAGAAACCACGTGATCAGCACTTAATAAATTAAATTCTAAAAATTAATCTGTAAAAATTCCCCAAAAATCAAAAAATGGAGGTAAAGATTCGAAAAAGATTTCACTTTAAAGGAATTTTTATGATCTTTCTCGTGATATAAATTTATAACCCTCATATTATTATTTTAAAAGAAAAGTTTAAAGAATCTTACTAAAACAGCTTAGAAATTTAATTTTAAAAAATCTAAGAAGAATTTTTGAAAAATCTTTCTTAGAGCACCTCTACACTTTAAGAAAAATCGCCATGCAAAATTTCAGCCCTTTAGGTCCAGCGGTTTGGTCTGTGCGTTATCTGTCCGTCAGTCAGTCAGTCAGTTAGTTACGGAACTGTTATATATATATAGATAATGAACAGAGAGATGAATTTTTAAAAAAAGTTAGAGACTAACTAATGGAGATGTTTATATATAGCGATCTTCGTTATAAAGTATAAATAACACCTAGAAAATATCAGTTCTCTCATGAAAGATCAATTTTCAGACCATAAAGACTTATTTCTGAATATCAAATGTTATTACATTTATATTGTCATTTATTTATTTACTTATTTATTCGAATTTATTTACACGAATTTATTTATACGAAACATGTAGTGACCATTCCAATAATTGAATAAAGCATAATTTTCAATAGGATATTTTCAACTAATTGAGTATTTTTAAATCTTAATTATGCTGAGCCATTCAGTTTCAATGCATTTATCACTCGTGTTTTAAGATAATACACACATGGTAATCGTTGACTTACAAGAACCAAATTCTTCTAAAAAATTCCCTCAAACACATCAATATCTATGAGTATCTGACTGCTAAGCAAGCAAAATAAATATCTCCTGCACTTTTTCGTTTTCTTTGTGTATATTTAAAAAATTTCTCAATATACTATGTGAAATAATTTAAGAAGGAAAAATTAAAACTAAAACATTGAAAAATGCTTTTTATTAGAGCATAGAAACTTTGAAAGCGTATCTCTCATTAAATTAGAAATACCCTTTTTTCAGTTCCATTTCTTTCTGACACATTAGTTTTCTGTTTAAATCTACATAATTAATATCATTAAAACTTTTCTTTAAGAGATTTCTATTGAAAGCTGTTTTGAAATCCGGTGGATTTATTTTTCGAGCCGGGCAAACTAAAGAAAGCAATTAATTTTCAATAGAACTATTGAATTGATTACAAAAAAAAAAGAATATTCTTTGGAGTAATTTAAGAAATCTTATCAGATTTAAATATGGTGCTATATTTCATCATTTTTTCTATCGTTTCAATGACTTTCTCCCTTTGTACTCTACGCGAAAATGCTCAAAGTGAATCCATTAATGTGGAATAGTTGGATAGAGGTACTTTTGACTGTAGCACTAAAAAGACTATCAATGTGGTGCAATGTGCAGCTAAATTAATATTTGCATATATGCCTGCATGTATCAGTCCCCTAAAAATTCAATATTTCTCTTTCTATATTCATATATTGTAAAAAAGTATATAAAAAGTACGTTTGGATTATAAAATAAAGTATCTTTTCAATTTTTTTATATCTTAAGATTTTTAAGTGTATTTAGAAATTACAGTTTGCTGTTAAAAAAGCACTTAACTTAATTATATACTTTTACATCACTATTTTGTTTTAAACAAATTGTCAAAATCGCCGTAATATGTTATTTGCAACAAAATAAATGTATTTTTCGTAAACTTTAACTAAACAAAATTACGAAATCAAGAAGGTTATTAGTTTTAAATTTTACTTGCAACTTACTTATGTTCTATTCTATAACTATGAATACGGTTAATAAAATAAAAGATAAAAATTATACAAACACACACACACACACACACACACACACACACACACACACACATATATATATATATATATCGTCAGTGTTCTGTAAAAAGGGTGAATGCCAATAGAGATTTATATACATATTTGCTCATTTTACAGAAAACTGACAATATACACTCTTAGACAAAAAAAAAACGATGCACCAAGAAGGGTTAATGCAAATCGGACACAAATTGATATGCATACAGGTTTCGACGGAAAATTCAAAATTTTAAAGTTTGTTGGTCAATGAATGAACATGTGACGTTGCAGCGCATTTTTACTGCGCAACTGGCAGGATATTAAAGAGGAGAAATTCATATTCCAGATCATAAATTCTTTGCGAATTTCATTTCATGTACTCAGGTAGACAGTAATTATGCCTCGCATACGGGTTCGTAGATGTCAGCATTTGAGAGAGGACGTGGGCTCAAAGAAGACGGTTGGTCTAATCTGCGAATCGCTGGACATTTGGATAGGAGCGATGCCACTGTTAGACGATGTTGGCAGGAATGGGCGAACCATGGCCGAACACACCGTCAAGAAGGAATCGGTCGGCCCAGAGAAACGGCAGAACGTGATGACCGGGCAATCGTCAGAGAGCCACTCACAGCCCCAGATTCATCATTATCATCGATCGTACGTACAACTGGTGTTTCAGTGACCGCAAGGACCATTCACAGGCGGCTCAGAGAAAGGGGGCTGAGCTTACGGCACCCCTTGCGCCGACTACCATTGAGCTCTGTACACCAACAAGCCAGTTTGCAGTGTCAGGTACATTGGACCTGGAATATCACTGACTGGAGTAGAATTGTCTTCACTAATGAGTCCCGCTTCGATTTGAGCCCCGATGACCAGCAAATATGTTTCTGGATTCGCCCCGGACAGCGGCGGGATAACAATATGACTATCTTCCGCCATAGGGGCCGATAACCAGGAATGATGATCTGAGGTGCCATTTCATTTCAAAGCAGGACCCCTTTGGTTGTCATCCGAGGCACCCTTACAGCACAGCGGTACGTCTACGATATTCTACGCCCCGTTGTTTTGCCCTTCATATCACGCCCTCCTAGGCTTACCTTTCAGTAAGATAATGCCCGCACGCACACGGTGAGAGTTCCTACTGCTTGTCTTCGCGTTTGCCCAACGATACCTTCGCCAGCAAGGTCGCCCGATGTCTCCCCCATTCAGCACGTTTGGAGCATTATGGGCAGGACCCTCCAACCAGCTTGGGATTATGACGATCTAACGCGCCAATTGGACAGAATTCGGCACGATTTCCCCGAGGAGGCCATCTGCCCCCTCTATCAATCAATCAGTGCCGATCTGAATAACTGCTTGCATAAGGGCCAGAGTTGGCCCAACGCGTTGTTGACTTTTTCACTTTGGGAAGCTCTTTCTCTTGAATAAATCATCCAATTTTTCTCAAATTGTAAACATTTATTTTTCTGTACATGTACATCACATCTACCGATTTTCGTCCCATTCGGATAACTCCTTCTTGGTGCGTCGGTGTTTTTTTTTGTCTATATATATTATGATTTCTTTAACTGACACTACTCAGAGCCATCTGTAGCCCGACCTATCAGCCGGAATTCCACCAAAATTGATAGAGTAACTAAGGACGACATGGAAAAGAGTTTCCGTGACAAAAAAAATATTAGTTCCGAAAGTCGTCGATAGGGGACGATATAGCTCTGTTGTTGTCGGCGCACCCGAGAATTTGCATAAAAGGCAAGAAAAACATCAAAATGCAAATTCATGATTACGTAGTCGACAGCCTCTGTTTCTCTCTCAACTTCAAGTATACGAAAGCTACAATATTATATTACAAAGTATAAATGTCATTTGTTTGTGAATTAAACGTGTAAAGTTTTTCTTAAATTATAATTGTTTAGGCTGAGTCCTTTTTCTTGTATTTGAGGCTAATTTTGAGGGTGTGAACGCCGACTTGACACATATATATCACTCTACACTTATATCTGACACATACAAGTGAGGGATCACAATGAGTAATGTAAGAGTGATTACGTTTCAACTTACATATTCTATGCGTTAAAAAAGTATTGAAGGTACAAAATATGTGTTATTAAAAGTAGCGAAACTAATTCTGTGTAATTGCTTTCTTCAATACTTAATGGTTATACTGTGCTATCAACTTCGAACGGACAATATAATTTCACACAGACGCGTGGAGTTTCTTCATTATTAGAAAGCGCAGTCTTATTGCTAATAAGAAATCACTTTATAAGTTATGTTAAAATAAGGATTGAAGCCAATAGTTAAGCAATATGGAATTTTCTTTGAGTGGCATGTGGGAATTTTTTTTGAGATGTATAAGAATGTTTTTTAAATAAATTTCAGTTGTTTACTACAAAATTTTGAGTTCGTAATTTATTTAGTTGTAAGTTTAGAATCTTGTTTAAGATTCTTGTAAATCTTTGACAAAACTTTGAGACCTTTTTTTAATGAAATAGAGATGTATATAAAGAACCATTTTTTAATCCAAATAAGGAATAGATTTTCATTATTTAACCAAATTACCAAAGTATTTTATGAAAAAAAACTATCTTCTCTTTTATTTTTATGGAATAAATAATAATTTCCTTTCATTAACAAAAGGTTATTATTTTAATTTACCTATAACCAAATAAATTTATTTCATCAGAGTGAGCCTATTTAATGTTTCTATGCCGAGAATGTTTCAAGAATATTACAGTTAGTACTTAAAGGCAAGTTTCAGATGAAACGCTGTCCCTCTGTCAAAAGAAGATGTTTAAAACACACAAAAGATTATAAAGAAATTCCCAAACACATATTCCGCTTACATATAGAATACACTGCATTTACTTCTAATGAGCCACGAAAGCACTAAAAGCTTTTATATTTCTAAAACATTAAAATAAATGATAGCCTCATCGTTTTATGTTAAAGATAATATTTTAGAGCCATTCTTGCATTATTCATGAAAGGGAATTCTTTATTCGGATTTTTTTGAAAGAGTTCTTATTAATTTATAACAGTTTATTTATTTATTTAATATTTTTTTTACTTATTTTGAATAAAGGTTGACTAGAGTTATTAAAGGATATTCCCCTCTGAGAAATCTTGAAATAATTTAATAGATTTTATTAGTGAGTAATATTTATTAACGTTACGTTCAAGGGTGAAAAATAATAAATGAAAGAATTTTGCTAACGAAGCATTATGAAAAATGATCGTTTGATTCATTAAACGCTTAGCGAAATAATTGTATTTTTTAATACTTAAATAGGGTTGTATTTTACATTTTTTCAACTGTACGAAATTTAAATAATCGCTAGACTTTTTTTAAATGCATAATAATCAGTTAAATAATAAATATGTAATAAATAAATATCTAATCTTTTTGACTGAACGTTTATTTCAGAATTAACATATTATGCATTCTGTTATATACTATTTTCTCATCTTCATTTTTTACAGTATATTTTTTTATTCCTGTGGTTCAATCTGTTCAAATCTCAACAAATGATTGAAATCATGTTAAACATTCTTTTATGAAATTTATAATTCATTTTAAGATTAAAATTCATATATAATGTCTTATTACGTTTATTTAACGGTCGTATTAGTGATACAATAAGCTTAATCTTTTGATTTAAAGATCCTACATTAAGCTACATAACATAGTGTTTTATTTCCTTGTAATGTGTACAATAGACGGAGTCAAACATTCCAAGTATTAGTTAATACTTGGAAACAAATGCTAGAAGATTCTATATAAAATATGATATTATTTGGAATATAAATGTAAGCAATAATAATTATAATAACTGTGGTGTGGTGGCCCGGTTGGCAAAGGCGTTGAGCCAGTGATCTGATGGTTGCAGGATCGATATCGGTCGTTGCAAATCCATCGCCGTGTTCACTAATGGTGGCCGGGGCACGTAAAATAGGTCATGGATGAAATGTCCTCCAAGTTCTCAAATTTACCTCTGGAGGTGCGGGGTCAAGTGTTTCGGTCTCGTCACTTGACTAGGTTCAAAATTACGGAACCGGACCATAGGGGGACAATGCTGGTCCACCTATAGGGTGTTCCCAGAAAAGTGGCATCAATACCGCGGTATCATATGACGGTAAGGATAATGTCCAAATAACCGTCTTCCGCATTGGAGAAGAAGATAATTGTAATATAGGTAATAATAGTTACAACTTTATTTAAAGGTACTTTTTTTGGAATGCGTGTGATTGTTTTATTTTATCTCTTATCATAGGAAATCATTACACAGGGCTACAAAAAAAAATCTTTTTTGGGTGCCTAGGATTTTAGAACTGATTTTAGCTATATTTGGGGCGCTGAATCTAAATATGAAATCAGTTTTTCTCTATCAGCTCTACGTTTTTAGATACAGTAAAACCTCGCTTATCCGGACTAACTGGGACCATTGGCAATCTGGACAATCGAAAATCCGGGTAAAAAGGGGTAATGAGCAATACAAAATCCTTAACTAAGAATATTTACTTAGTTTTGTAACAAAATTGCCTAGTATTGTTTACGAGATATTAAAATATATAAAAATAACTTTTCATATCATTTCTTAACAAAGAATTGGCAAGTCTAGAAAAGTTTTCTTAAACTCAACAAAGAGCATTTTATTACAATAATTTATTGTACAATCTATGCAGGAACTGTACATTGAATCAAACTGAAAAGCGAATATTTTGCGTACTTGTAGTTACGTTGTTGCTATCATAGTTAAAAATTATTCTCTAATTGGAAAATTAAATAAAAATAATGTCTACGAATCTGATCCGAATCAACGCTGGCTGGATAAACGAGGTTTTATTGGGCATCCAATTATCTACCAATGTTTATTTCTATTCAATTCATTCATGTATGGGGGATTTGTCCTCCTGGGAAACTAGACTCTTGTGAAAAATAGGTCTTCCTGAATATTTTCCAGATGATTGGCGCCTATTTATTCACAGCTCAAAGCGAAGTTTGAAATGTGTCCTTTTACACAATGGAAACAAATATAGTTCAATACCAATTCCTCACTGAGCGAAAATGAAAGAATATGACACCATAGCTTTGGTCTTGAAGAAGATAATGTATCATGATCATCAATGGGTGATTTGTGTGGACTTAAAAATGGTAAACTTTCTCCTTGGACAGCAAAGTGGCTACACCAAATATCCTTGCATCGTGTGCCCCTGGGATAGCAGAGACAAAACACACCACTGGGTTAGAAAACAGTGGCCTAAGAGAGAAAACATGGACGTTGGGGGGGGGGGGAGAATGTCATTAACGACCCCTTAGTTGGACAAGAGAAAATTAACTTTCATCCACCCCATATCAAGTTGGGCCTAATGAAGCAGTTTGTAAAGGCTCTTGTTTAGAACGGATCATGCTTTGCATATAAAGGGGGGAAATGCCTAAGTTGAGTGCGGAAAAAATTAAAGCAGGAATATTTGACGGCCCACAAATAAGACAACTCATTAAGTAACCTGCCTTCGTAAATACCATGAATGAGGCTGAGCGAAAAGCCTGGACTTCATTTTTTGCAGTTTTCTGAAATTTTCTTGGCAAATCCAAAGCTGAAAACTATGTTGAACTGGTAAACGAGATGCTAAACAGTTTCAGATCCCTTGGATGTAACATGAGCATTAAGGTGCACTATTTACACAGTCACTTAGACCATTTTCCTGAAAATTTAGCAGACACTAATGAGGAACAAGGTGAAAGATTTCAACAAGGCGTTATAACTATAGAGGACCGCTGCCAAGGAAAATGGGATATGGATATGATGTCAGATTACTGCTGGAGATTAAAAAGGGGCTTTTCCAAAATACATTCGAGAATGTCACGAAAATGAAGTGTCCGTAGTGTTCAGGGAGTAGTTGGTTTCATCGGTGACTTTTTCCTCTTTCTTGCTTTTTGTAATTAGATATGTACTACTGCAATATTCTCTAAGATTTTATGTTCCTTTAACATTTAAAAAAAATTAATACCAAAAAAAAATTCCGTGTTAATTTTTTTTAAATTTGATCTATGGATTTAACTTAAAATAGTGTAACTTATATTTCACTAAAATGTTATATCTTAGAAATTTGAGCTCCTAGGCAAAAACTAATGCCATATTTAAATTCAGGGTATTAAATTCATATGAAATCAGCTCCAAATACCCCGGCACCAAAACCACTGTTGCCCTGTGTTATATATCTAAGTGATCTGTAGTGTAATATTTAAGAATCAATGCTACATAGAAAGAAGATGGCGTACCATGTGATGCTACCCTCACCAATAAGGGTGATTGGCTGACGTCCTAGTAAAAACCGGAGGGGATGATGGAAATCCAGACAGAGTATGGTCGGTGGTCTGGAGAGTTGCTGTAGGCTCGTGCACCTCTGGTGAATTGTTCTTTTTTTAGAGTCAAGAGGATCTTTTTTTAGAGGATCGGAGGTCGGGCGAGATGCTGTAGGCTCGTTCACCCTGACAAATTGTTCTGAAATTTTATCCTTAAACTGTAAATAAATTTTCGTTGTGCGTTGTTAAGAGATGACTCATTTCATTTACCTCGTGGTCCCCAAACCATAAAACGAACCTCGGTGCAATAGGCATGACAAGATCCATAAATATATATAACTTTTTTACCTTCGATGTCTTCATGGGGACGTACTCGTTGGCATTTTGTATTTTGAGTTTTTTGTGATTAATTTATTTTTGCCTCAAAATTTATTGAAATCTTATTTCCAGGTAAGCAAGGAACAAGTAAGTTTTAAAAAAATAGAATTTCGAGAGTTTATTTTTAATAGTACTTTATTTAATAACAAACATTTATTTAAATGATTGAAGAAAAACATTTATTCATTAACAAACTCTTTTTGTTTATGAATGCTATGCACACAATGAAAAATGGGATTATCTATACTTATATATAAAGAGAGAGCGGATTTTGTACGTGGAGGGTAATCTCCAGAACCACTTCACCTATTTCAAAAATTCTTTCACTGTTTGAAAGGTACGTTATTCCAGATGGACATAGGCTGTATATTATGTATATCTGATCATCTATCTATACTAATATATAAAGAGAGAGCGGATTTTGTACGTGGAGGGTAATCTCCGGAACCACTGCACCTATTTGAAAAATTCTTTCACAATTTGACAGATACATTATTCCAGATGGACATAGGCTATATATTATGTATATCTGATCAGTAGAAATAAAGTTAGAGGGGGGATACTCTAGATTTGTGTGCACGGCCGCCATCTTGGATTTTTCCGCCAGGGTTTGGCGCATTTCGCATGGCGATAATTATTGCGTTCTGGTAAAAATAACCCAATGTCAAATTCTCTAATTTTAAGATCAAACAGTTATTTCTGATGTGATCTTTTAATTACAGTATAATAATTTTAAGTCAGATCTCGGCCTTGAACTGGAAATCTGAATCAAATTGACTATACTCAAAAGAGTAAATTATTTTTAAAACTAAGAGTCTTTTTGTTGAAAATTTTTGAATCCATTATCAGTTTTTCGTTAACTTTTTAAATTTAAGTTGCTTTTAATTTTGTTTATCGATTGTCAATTAGTATACTATAATGATACACCATTTCATTTATTTGAAGTAAAAATTATCTGCCATCATTTTTTCGTAAAATGTAAAATACAGTATACATTTTAAATACAATATATTTTAAAATATTTAATAATTCCAAGTTGTAGTGGATTACAAATAAATTTAAATAACTGAAGTTCAACTTCTCTCTCCCCAGGAACCTAAGTTAAGAAGTTAGTTAAGGTTAAGTTACTGGTTTAGAAAAAGGGTTTTTTTTCTTATTTCCAACACAGCAGGATAAATGGTCAAATAATCATTGTCCCGATTTTATTGTATGCACCAAATATTTGGTTAAGGTCAAATCTGAAGTAAAATTTCATTACCACAATGCCCTAACCCGAAAAAAAAAAAAAAGAGTATCTGGTTACTCACCATAAATTTATGGGTTCATAATTATTTTACATTTTTCAAAGCTGAATTTGAGATAATTTTTAAATTGCAAGTTATTTAGGTGGTACGAAAATGCTGTATTTTTTTTCTAATTAACAATATATTGGCATAATATTTTGGTGATTCATTGCTATTAGTCAAAGAGTTAGGGCAAACTGAATACATGGCATTGAAATTTTATCTGTAAGTAAAATTCATTTGACCAAATTTTTCATATGGATCATAATTTGAAAAGGTAGTTTTTAATTAAAAATGACAAAAAGAAAATCTCAGTCCAACGATTAAATGATTTTTCAAAAATATTTCTAAGTTTCATAATTTAAAAAGGTTGTTTTTATTAAAAAAACTAAAAGAAAAACCCAAAATTTCCAATATTTGAGAATTATTTTTTCAAAAAAATTTCCAAGTTTCATAATTTAAAAAACTGGTTTTTATCAAAAACCCAAAAATAAATCTAAGTCCAACGTTTAAATGATTTTTCAAAAATTTTTCTAAGTTTCATAATTTAAACAGGTGGTTTTTATTAAAAAAGCTAAAAAATTCAAAGTCCAGCGTTTTGAAAACACCGCTTAAAACACATTGGCGAGAATTTTTCCACTCCTCAAAACACGGTAAAATCGCCAAGTTGGCGCAAAAAAATCCAAGATGGCGGAGTGCACACAATTATTAAGTAACGTAATATTAATTTGAATATTATTTTAGGTGCTTAAAATAATTAAAAAAACATTCTTTACTTAAAATCCTTTTTTTATTTTTGTATTTTTATTTCATCTCTTACTCTAATTTTGAAATACCAATGTGTATCTATACTTCTACAATCTATCTATCTATACTTACATATAAAGAGAGAGCGATTTTGTACGTGGAGGGTAATCTCCAGAACCACTGCACCTATTTGAAAAATTCTTTCACTGTTTGAAAGGTACATTATTCCAGATGGACATAGGCTATATATTATGTATATCTGATCAGTAGAAATAAAGTTAGGGGCTTAATCCTAACAATCTCCATTCTTACCGCTACTGTCCTCTACCACTTTTTGTGCCGAAGTCTTCAACGATCCTTAGCGTGGTGCTATCGCGGTGGGCTTCTGTTTTTACGATAGTGGTTAGAACCTAGCCGTTCTCCGGCACGCCATTTTTCTTTTAAAAATTTAACTTTAATTATTTACTAACGTAATATTAATTTGAATATTATTTTAGGAATATTATTTGAAAAAAAATTAATATTATTTAAAAAAAACATTCTTTACTTAAAATCCTTTTTTTATTTTTGTATTTTTATTTCATCTCTTAACCTCTCTCTTTTAAAAAATTCACTTTAATTAATAACTAACGTAATATTACTTTGAATACTATTTTAGGTGCTTAAAATAATTAAAAATACATTCTTTACTTAAAATCCTTTTTTATTTTTCAATAAAGCTACGGTCTCAAGCACACCTCTTTCTTTTAAAAAATTAACTTTAATTAATAAATAACGTAATATTAATTTGAATATTATTTTAGGTGCTTAAAATAATTTTAAAAAAATTCTTTACTTAAAATCATTTTTTATTTTTTTATTTTTATTTCATCTCTTATTCTAATTTTGGGATACCAATGTGTATCTATACTTCTATAATAATATACAAAGAGAGAGAGCAGATTTTGTATGTGGAGGGTAATGTACAACTTTTGTACATTAAAATATACCTTACATCTTTTCCTTTGTCAACCGCAGTCAAGTAACCATAGTAACACCCTTTAGCTTACGGGGTCCGTTTTTCGAAATCGCTCTTTACAACGGGAAAATGTTATCTACTTCCTATCCCCATTTTATATGGGGGACATTCAGCGTGGGGGGTCAGGATAAAGAGTGGTTAATTGCTTTCTTATTGCTTTCTTACTATTGAAGAAGAATTTCAATAGTAGTTTATCGGCACTCCGTGCCTCTTTCATCTCTCAAAAGGCTGAAAATGGATGAACCGCGGGTGAACCGCCCTACTGATGTCTCTCGCCTGAAAAGAAATAGCCTCTAGCTAGAACGACAAAAGATTATTATTCAGTCCTTTTCGGCAAGATTGACCCCCCGTTCCCAGAATGTCACCCAATTGTTCTTTGGGGGCAAAGACGTTAGGAAAGTCGCAACGAAGTGGAATTCGAGACTATATCTCTGCCGACATCACACCGTATTTTTCGAGAGTATGTGCTTCGGATATATGCTATCCCACCCCGTAAGGAAAAGGTTTAATATTTTTAAGATTCAAGTAGAGGAGGTATTGATAAATACAAAAAGGATTTTTGAAACTGGCAACGTTAAATGGTTTATTGAAGAAAACTACATTTGGAACTACTCTTTTTATTGGACATTTAAGGTAAAAAAAGATATACAATTTATTGGCTATCAACTGGAAATTTATTCGTATAATATTTTGTTCAACCCGGACGAAGTCGGGACAGGCCGCTAGTACTTATATATAAAGAGAGAGCGGATTTTGTACGTGGAGGGTAATCTCCAGAACCACTTCACCTATTTGAAAAATTCTTTCACTGTTTGAAAGGTACATTATTCCAGATGGACATAGGCTGTATATTATGTATATCTGATCATCTATACTTATATATAAAGAGAGAGCGATTTTGTACGTGGAGGGTAATCTTCAGAACCACTGTACCTATTTGAAAAATTATTTCACTGTTTGAAAGGTACATTATTCTAGATGGACATAGGCTATATATTATGTATATCTAATCAGTAGAAATAAAGTTAGGCGCTTAATCCTAACAATCTCCATTGTTTCCGCTACTATCTTCTACCGCTTTTTGTTCCGAAGATTTCAACAATCCTTATCGTGGTGCTATTGCCGTGGGCTTCTGTTCTGACGCTAGCGGTTCGAACCTAGCCGTTCTCTGGCACGCCTTTTTCTTTTAAAAAAATTATTTTAATTATTAACTAACATAAAATTAATATAAGGTATTATTTAGGTTATTATTAAGGTAAAAAAAGATTTACAATTTATTGGCTATCAACTGGAAATTTATTGGTATAATATTTTGTTCAACCCGGACAAAGTCGGGACGGGCCGCTAGTTTGTAATAAAATTAGAAACATATTTTTAACTAAAACGCAATAAGTTTGACATATTTTCTCCTTTTTTACACTATTTTTCTTTTACTCTATTTTGTAATGTTAAAATAATAAATTCATGTATCAATATTTTCAGTAATGTTTAAAGTAGATACATTTTATTAAGTATCAGTCGGTTATCTTAATGCATATGAATCAAACGCACACGTTGGGCTGGATGTTAAATTATTTACAAAGGAGGATTCATAGAATAATGTCCCTTGTTCTTTACTCCCTTTTAAAAATATATTTCATAATCCATATATTTTGGAGTACTGGCTATAGTTTATGCAATCCTCTTCATATAAGAAAAAAGCAGTAGGTTTACTCATGCATTTTGACAGCATTTGCTTTTGTAATGTATTTTCTGTCAACTACTCGTATGATGTAAAAATAGATGGTTCCAATGATTACTGCAATATAAAATATAATGTGTAACAACCGTAAATTATTACTTCCATTAAAGCTACTTATTGATTTGTATTTTGTAAAGAAATCCTCATTTCTACAATAAATGACTAGTTTAAATATACTAAATTTTTTGTTCTTCATGGTACAGACGTTGTAAGCAAAAAATATTTTTATTATGTAGCAATTGATCATGGAGTAAAATGCTGATGAAAAACACTGTTCTTGCTTTTATAAAGATTGTTTCATATTGTTTAATTATTAAAACTATAATAGAAATATAATTGTACTTTCAATCTCAGTGATTTTTTTTCTATCAGTCGATATGATTTTTCGTAAATTTTAGCATTTAGATAACCCTGAATTGGGCATGTGCAAGCAAATTTCCGAAATGTGATTAGATCATGTAGAGATACCAGATGTGTGTTTTCTGGTTTTAACTGAAATTTCAAAGACGAGTGCTTCCAAAATATAGTTTGTTTTCCAAGTCTATCTCGAAAACGTGAAGCTTAACATAATTAGAACGTCGTTTGTGCTGCATTTTATCACTTAAGTTATAGGTCACACAGGTGATAAAAATTAAAAATGAACTCTCGAAATTCTATTTTTTAAAACTTACTTGTTCCTTGCTTACCTGGAAATAAGATTTCAACAAATTTTGAGGCAAAAATAAATTAATCACAAAAAACTCAAAATACAAAATGCCAACGAGTACGTCCCCATTCAGTTTCTTTATGTTAAGTTTTAGTGGTAAATGTATGGTATAAGTAAATTAAATAACTAATTTAATTAGAGACTTCGCTTAAAGTCTCTAAAGTTTGCAATGAAAGCAAACAATATTTATTAAACCCGTTGCACTGAGTAAAAAAAAATCTTTTAGATAGGCAAAAAGGAAATACAAAATATGAACAGAAACGATATCATTTTAAAGAAACTAATTAAGCTAATTAATGATATTTCTTCACTCTATTCCATGCATTATTTATAAAGGCAACATCCTTGAAGATTTTTTAAAAAATATCTAATTTTTGAAGTACATTTTTCCTACTAATTTTGGACCAGGATAACATATTATCACCAATTTATATATTTAAGTTGCTAAGCTGATTCTTTTGGCAGTCCGTGACAGAAAATTGCTGCATCAATTTACATCATTTCGGTTTCAAACGAAAGATTTTAATTTTTTAGGTGGGTCAAATTTGGATTTTGTATTAGCAATATCAATTAATTAGCGATAATTTACAATCAAAGAATGCTCTTTGCGCATGCTCGGTAACATGTTTAAAGCAAGCGTTAGACACTGACTAAGCACGAGGCCACGTAATCGCATTAATTTGTTTCTGTGCATGCTCTGTGACATTTCTATGTCTGGCTTTAGATACTTACTAAAAACGAGACCGCATAAACACGTTATTTTTTTTTATTCCGATGATTCTCTCTAGCTCTCTCTCCCATTTTCATTTATAATTATGTTTGTGAGATATAAAATTAAACCTGGCGGAAACTGTTTATTTCGCGCTGGTTCAATAGTAATGTTTTAAAGTGTATTTCTCTATTCTTGATATTATGATTTTCAACATTCGGCAATGATGTTTTGAGTATAATGTGTGTATTAGTACATTTACTAAATATCTAGCTGTTATGTTTTGACGGGTACCAAATAGTGGCTATTATTTTTTTAAATATATGTTGTAATAGGGGAATCGCAATAACGTATGTCAGGTAATATCAACTTCATAAGGATTATTAATAATATGAGAGTGATAGTGCAACAAGTTTTTTCATTCTGTAATATTAAAACATGTATAATTCTTTCGGTTTATGTAAACATGGAAAATTCTTTTGAACTCGGAAATTTGTAATCTGATTTTATGACTGAAACACAAAAAGTTTTGAATCAGTTGTTCTACAGCCTTTCAAAATGCAGCTAAGCTACGCAACATTTCCTCTTACTATTGGCAGATATGGAAGGTTCGAAAGAATCGATCTACTATAGATATGGAATAACAATAGATATTTCTACACAGATTCTGAAATTTAAGCAGATTTCACCCCAAAAAAATTAGTCCCCGAAACTTTGATAAAAGTATTATGATATTACCATAAATAGTTACACAAGAATAGTTATACAAGTTGTATTGCAATATAATTATAATTAAATATAATTAAATATTGCAACAATATTACAGCAATATAATTAAATATTGCAACAATTTTATTGCAATATAATTAATGTTCCAATAAATTTTATTTTAAAACAATATTTGATTTTAATTTTTTGTCTTATAGTTTTCACAATAAAATTATAAGTTTTAGAGAAAGGTACCCGCTTCTTAAATTTATATCATAATTTTATTATAGTTTGATAATATTGCTCTCCGGAATTACGTTAGCTTTCCGGAAGAGGTCATTTTAACAATCCAAAATCAATCAATTGGTTATATACCCGGACCCTAAAAAACTATAATTAATGTAGGGAATTCTGTGTTTTTTTAATGAATACAGAAGTATGTTTTCCGTTTGAACAGCACCTATAACAATGAATTTCTTCAATTTGAAGAGTCTAACGATGCAAGGTATTTTTCCTTTAAATATACGCCTTTGATTTCTGTGTTTTATTTTTAATAAATCCAGCAGCGTGTTTTCCGTTTGAACAGCATACATAACTTAATGGATTTCTTCAATTATAAGTTTCTAAAGATGTAGATAAGGTACTTTTCCTTTATTAATTCAAAGTCTTTGATTTCTGTGTTTTATTTTCAAGAAATCCAGCAGCGTGTTTCCGTATGAACAGCATGCATAACTTAATGGATTTCTTCAATTTGAAAGGTCTAAAGATGCAAAGAAGGTATTTTTCTTTAGATATAGAGTTAAATCCCAATATTGTAAAAAAATTTAATTTGTTTAAAATATCTCTTGAAATTGAAGTTTTAAGAAAAATTAGCAAGAATGAACCGATTTCAAATGGGTCCATTATCTGTACAGTCCTTTAAGTTGATACATCAAAAAACCTGATATGTTTCCTTCTCTGCCCTGCCAATGGACTATAATAAACAAACCTATCTTTCTTTTACTGATAGTCCACAAAATTAAGCCAAAGACGGTTAGTATTATGTTTTGCATGGTTTTTAAAATGTAAATCACCGCATATTGCAATGCGTAAAACTGATAATACAGAGATGTACTTGAAAAAAAGGCAAATGTATTATTTTCTTGTATGTTTGTAGATCATAATTTAATATGATTCTAAAAATACATTTATCAGGCATAAGTTTAGTTAGTTTTTTCTCGGTCACAAATGTTATAGGATTATTTCAACCTTTATTATGAAAATTTTTCTTCATTTGGTTTTAGTGCATACTGATTCCATGAATTTCAAAACAATTTGTAATAACTTAATAGAAATTTTTTTTCGGAATAGCGAAAACATAAATAATCCATCGAACTAAGATTATTTATGAACCCTGTTTTAAAGAACAGGATAATACGTAAATAATATGGCATGGTTTCAGTTCCACATGGAAATAAATTGCCAAACATGCTCTTAAAAATCCATTTCTTTCAATTAAAACTGTTTTAAACACGTTTAAATATTATCTGTAAGAGGTTGGTTCAAAACAGGTATTTAAAAATTGGGTAAAATGCTCTGATAAATATTTATTTAAAGGAAATACCTCCGTTGCCACTCAGATCTTATTTTACGTGCGAATATTAAATACAGTAAAAATGCGAACCGAAAGTCAACTAGACACTTTCATTAATATTATCAGTCAATACGCTGCACGAGAAGTCACGGTTCCTGATGAGCAAATTTAGTTTTGAAAGCTTTGTCATTTCTACATTGCTGAAATAATTTGCGGTAACATCATTCTATGCTGAAAATAATATTTTCGAACTCTTCTTGCATTATTCATGAAAGTAGCTTCTTTATTTGCATTTTTGAAAGCGTTATTAATTTCCTGGAACTTATATACATCTTCCTATCCTTTCCCGTAATACACTGCTAAATTTATAATATAAAATTCCCTTCTGGGAAATCATCAGATAGTTTAGTAGATTAATAAATAGCGATATTTATTAATGTAACGCTTGGAGTTAGAAAATATCAACAAAACAAATACTGCTTGCAGAGTTTTTCGAGATAAGATAATTTTTTTCCGCTTCATTTGTAGTAATAATTTATTTTCTATTTATAATAACCTTTATGCAGAATTATCTTTATTATTACGCAGAGGAGAATTTAAATATTTTTCACAGAGATAAATTTATTTTATTTTTGTATGAATTCTACTGTAGCTGTAAATATGGATAATTTATGCATGTGTATTTTAGAACGAATTCATGAAAGGGTATTTCATCTATTATATTGATTTTTTTATCTCATCTGTTTCACTCTTCATCACTATCATTGTTTACATGTCACAGCCTTTATTACTTGGATTTATCGCTTAATGGCTGTGAATGATAGAATCTTCACTAGCTACTCGTAAAGATCTTTGGTACCTAGCAAGATTAATTAATTGTAAATTTCCCTATATATACAAGTGGTTATCAAAATAATGGAAACACATATCAATATTAGTGGTGTTTATAAAAATGCTTCGTATTCCTTAAAAAACAAGTCAAGGGACTAGTATTTTTTATAGAATATAGTGTATACATTATTCTACTGTAAGGTAGCAGTAATGAAACTATGGGCCTCAGGCTCTTTGAGGGATAGCGTAAGATGTCAAACCTTGTAGACCGTGCATAGAGGACAAATTGTTGAAGCGCGTCTAATTAGATTATCTGTTACAACATCCCCAATAGGGTGGTTCGAAAAAAACTTTTTTTTAATTTCAGATCGCTAGAGTGCAGAAAAGTTGCCATTGGTATAGACGTTAAAAAAGCACTAATTATTATTTTTTTATTAATTTGTCTTCCGGTCGCGCAATGACATCGAAGTTAGCAATAAATTGTGAAAAACCTTAATTTTTCATAATTTTTTTAAGCACGCCAGATGGTTTTAATTGCGTTCCTATACCATGAATTAACTACTAAAAGTGTGTAAAATCAATATATTTGCACTTATTATACATTTGTTTCATATCTTCCAGTCGCGCAACATAGTACAAAATGAGTAAAATTAGTAGTTTTTGCGAAATTTCAAAGTTTGACTGTTTGGTACATTTTAATCATACGACTTTTAGAGATGCTATAGTTTAATTCTATTAGAATATTGTATTAAAAATCCAAGCATATAAGATAAACTTTGATATTCATGGGGAATTCGGTCGCGCAGCTTCGTCGAAAACAGCAGAGTAGCCTACTTGGACAGAGAGGCGTACGTGACGAATGCCAGAGATGCGCTCGCAGCCGGTAGCAGCCATTATCGTTGTCTGACAATTTTGTTGTTTGACAATGTGTAAGGTATACACAAGATTCGATTCACAAGAATCGAACTTTTGAGTGAATTAAAGAAGCTGCTTTAGATATGCTAATTTCGGCATACGCGCTTAGTATAAATACCACGCAGCGTCATTAAAAGAAAAAGGGGAGGTTGTTAAGGTTGAAAAGGTGTTATCCTGCGCTAGTGCTTAGCGGGCCAGAAGTTTACGTGGCAGTACTGCTGGTTTGACTTACTGTTCGTGAGTATAAAAATATATTGTTCTTGAAAGCTGTGTTTATACATTCCGTACAAGTAGTACGCATGCTTATTGCTGTAAAAGCCAATTATATGTGCAACGAATTCAATAAACATTGTTTCATGTATAAACTGTGTTTGCATCAAAATACAAGTAGAGTGCCCCCTAAATAGTAGAAACTCTATAAATGTTTCCTTTCAGATAATTTAGAAATTTTCTAATAGTAAATATTTGGAAATTTTTTTGTTTCAATATTCAATTGTTGGTGCAGCTCTTCGCTCATTTTGTTTACAAAACGACCCAGAACTCACCATTGAGAGGTGGCTGCACTTCGAGTTCCACCCATACCCTACACAACCAACCATCCAATGTAGGGTGTGTTATTTACAATATGTACAAATTTATTTCGCTTTCTCTCTCTTTATGTTTCCTTTCTAGTCTTTATCTATCGATAAACATCGAAATTCGGATTTGTGTGAAAAAGTTGGCATCGCTGAGCGTGACAGTAATGTGGTTCTAATATAGCCGTCTCTGGAACTGTGTCCACACACTTTACTTGAAGCTTTGGTCACTAGCTTAACGCATCTTTCAACTGCCTGTGTATGGCATGGGAAAGCATCTATACTCATAACAGGCTTGAAGTCATTGCTCACATACTGTTTTATCTCTCCATTAGTCAATGTTCTTAACAGTGGAGGAGGAGTCAGTGTACTGGTGTTCCATTTGATAATTTCGGTATAGTCTTTAGCTTCAAAGTTTAGATTTGGTGGTTTAAAGATTCTGATAGAGTCACTTTCAGATATTGTTTGCTTTGCCTTCATGATACGCCTAAAGCCCAGCTCTCGGATATGGTTTCTTTCATCAGTTACCATAGCCAAAAGTAAATTTTCGGGATGGGCAAAGTAAGCATTCCGTTGTAAAACGGGATCAACAACTTGAAGCAGCTCTTCTGGTAAGTACCTTGTGGATTCAATAGTTTTGTAAACATGTCTAGGCCCATCTGTGAATTTGTGGTTTATTTTTATGGCAAACCACATAGGCATATAACATTTGAGAATGAACGTAACAATCTCTCTCAGATTTTCTGAAGGGCTTGCCACACTGATGTAGAGGCGCAAAACTCGGTTTGCAGTAGTAAGCCATCTAGAAATGTGACATTGGGCCAGGATCACGTACTTCAATGTCTTCTGAACAATGTCCTGACTTGATGACTTCTGATATCTCAAGCAAGTACAATTGGTCCTTGCTAAGAATACTTGTTGGATTCTTAGCAAGTATCAAGAATAGTAGTTGGACTTTTGGAATCAAGAATAGTAGTTGGATTCCAAAAGTTGACAATTTTTGGAATCTCACAATCAATAGGATTGAAATCAACAACTGGTAGTCTTTCATAATCAGGTAGGGCCTTTCCAATCGGTCCGGAATATCCTATTGGGCCTGTTGTATTTCCATCTAAGTGTTGGAAAAGGTGGCGGAATGGCAGTTCGTTGTAATGGAGAAGACAAATACTCCATTGTAGAGGTCTTCCCACATGTATCTCTATTTGTCGAATTACACCATTTCTTAAGCCCGTATTAATAACAGTACCGTCACATCCAACAACTTCCAATTTGTCAAGTAAAGAGCCATTTTATAATAAATAAGACGTGATGCTTTTGGCTATGTCGGTTGCTGAGCTTGAAGAAGGACAAGTGTGTCCTATGTAAGTGGAGCTGAATTAAAGCTCCTGAATTAAAGAACTGGCTCCTGAACTGGCTCCTGAATTAAAGAGTAATGCTCCTCCTTATAGGTTCTGCTAAAGTGTTTTCTGCCAGTTTTTCAATTGACAACGTATTGTCTTTTCGTCCATCAAAGTAAAGACCATAAATTTCTAAACTTATATCACTTTGCAAACTAGCTCTCACACAAGTTTTTTCTGTTACGTCACGTACGCCTCGCCTCCCGGTAGTAGGCTACTCTGCTGTTTTTGACGAAGCTGCGCGACCAAATTCCACTTGAATATCAAAGTTTATCTTATATGCTTGGATTTTTAATATAATTTTCTAATACAATTAAACTATAGCATCTCTAAAAGTCGTATGATTAAAATGTACTAAACAGTCAAACTACTAATTGCAAAAACTACTAATTTTACTCATTTTGTACTATGTTGCGCGACCGGAAGATATGAAACAAATGTATAATAAGTGCAAATATATTGATTTTACATACTTTTAGTAGTTAATTCATGGTATAGAAACGAAATTAAAACCATCTGGCGTGCTTAAAAAAATTATGAAATATTAAGGTTTTTCACAATTTTTTGCTAACTTCGATGGCATTGCGCGACCGGAAGACAAATTAATAAAAAAATAATAATTAGTGCTTTTTTAACGTCTATATCAATGGCAACTTTTCTGCACTCTAGCGATCTGAAATTAAAAAAAAAGTTTTTTTCGAACCACCCTAATCCCCAATAGTTTTGGATGTTTACCGAGATATCGGAATTCGTGTCGGTATACAGAATACACGGAAAGACATCGTCTACGAAACAGAATAGTGAACGAAATGGAAAGCTAAGTGAAAGAAACTGACGGGTATTGAAGCGGATTGTGACATCAAAAAGAAGACAACTTCAGCCAAAGTTACTGTAGAGCTCCATCTGAATCTGCAGGCTCCAGTATCAGTCATTACAGGTAAGAGAAAACTTCACAAATGAAACATTTATGGCAGAGTAGTACACTGGTGTAAGAAATTAAGAGAATTTGAAGACTTGGTCGATTATCTCTAGAACTACTGTACCGATTTTAATGAAATTTGATATGTACAAACATTGATACAATATAAAACAAATAACTATTCAATAATTGTAATACACACGCATGATCGTGCGTAACATTCGTTGGAGTCGGAAGGTATGAAACAGCGGTTGCAGAATAAACAAAAAAATGGGATAATAGATGGGTTAATAGGGGGTATGGTCCCCTCTTACAGATATATAGGGCTCGCAGCGTGATTTCATACTTGAAATAAGGCAGTTTATCATTTCCTGTGGCAATTGGTCTCACCTGTTCAGCAACGCTGTTTTCATTCTCAGGATGGTTCTCGGAGGGGGGTTGCGAATTGCAATTGCACTCCCTAGAGCATCCCAGACATGCTCTTTAAGGTTAAGGTGTGGAGATCTGGCTGGCCAATCCATCCGGCGAATATCCTCACTCTCTAGAAATCCGTCGACCATAAGAGCTCTATGTGGCCTCGCGTTATCGTCCATTAAAATGAACTCAGGGCCAACTGTACCCCTGAAAAGGCGAACATAGGGCTCCAAGACCTCATCCCTATACCTCACACCAGTAACAGTGCCTCTTTCAAAGACATGGAGAGGTGTGCGGCCATCCAACATGATGCCTGCCCAGACCATTAAACCTCCTCCGCCATAATGGTCGATTTCGCGGACATTGGACGGTAGGTAGTGGGTTCCTGGTTCTCTCCATATGAACGTACCTCGAGAATCGGTGTTTAGGCTGAACCGAGACTCATCAGTGAAGAGAACGGTCGCCCATTGATCCATACTCCAATCTCTATGCTCTCTGCACCATGATAAACAGATTCTCCTGTTCGTAGAAGTGAGCGGGACGCAAACAGCAGGTCTTCTTGCAAACAGCCCTCTCTCATGAAGTCTTTTTTAAACAGTCACCCTTGATACACGGGTTCCTGTGGCTGCATACAAGTCACGAGAGAGCTGAGAAGCTGTAGCACTCCTGTTACGCCTTGGTATAATCGACAAATGGGTCATTCCATGTCAAATCAACGGAAAAAAATTATTTTTGGACCTTAACATCTCAGATTTGAATGATTTTCGGTTTATATGTTTTACTTATAGAGTATATGAAAAATGTAAAATTTTAGATTTTTTGGATCAATGTTTTTTTTTCTGAATTTAAAAAACGGCAAAAAACGACAATTTTTCCAAGAATGCCATTCACCAAAAAATAATAAGTCTGCACGTAATTATGCTAGATAAATTATGCTAGAATTATTGTCATCTATAGCTCATTTTAAAGCTCTTTTTACAGGCTTTAATTTGATATGTAATACAACCTGCTTTCGCGGGAAAAAAATTCAAAAAAAATTTGAAATTTGAAATTTTGAAAATCTCAAAAACACCCCTTTTGATTTAAAAAAAAAATGTATTAATCTTGCACATATTGGCTAGAGGTATGCAAAGTTTGAAGATGGAGAAACGATGTGTTTTTCAGAAACAGATTTTTGAAGAGTAGTATATCTCAAGGATATGTTAATAATGGACACTCAAAACAAGTTATCATTTACTTATATTATTGTACTATTTACACAGATCATATCATTTATGTTCGAATGCAGTCCAGTAAAAATTAAAAAAGTTCTTTCTATTATATACATTGCTGTATATCTACTTTGATTGTAACTTTTTGTCTAAAATAGCTGTGGAAGCGGACATTTCTTCCTGTATAAGTGTGTACATTCTTCCTGTTGCCGTGCAGGGATCTACTTTTCTCAAGATAGTATCAACCGAAACATCCTGAATATGAAGTCGAGGTTTGGGATAGTAAAATGATGGAGATGGTCCTTTAGGGTGAAGAAAGCTAACTCTGTAATAAAACGATTCATGATTTGTAGCAATAATGCAAGCTAGCCACCATGAACCATCATAAACAGCTGTGACGAATCCAGACTCAACTTTTTTAAAGTCCGTAACCACTATTCATGACTTGCATAATTCAATTCCTTATTGAATTAACTTGGCATTAAATGCCATAGATGGTCCTATGCCATATTAGTAAAGAATTTCGTGTTATTCGTAAATATTTCCATTATCTGGATAACCATCTGTATACACACACACACACATTTATATATATATATATACACTCAAGAGCCAAAACATTATGACCACCTGTCAATAACGAGTTGGCCCACCTTTGGCGCGCAACACAGCTTCAACCCGCCTTGGCATGGATGCCACAAGTCCTTGGTAGATGGCCGGAGACAGATTGTACCAGATATTTAAGCAACGGTCACGCAAATCCGAGATATTTCGAATTGGTGGTCTTTGAACTCTGAGCTGCGTCCCATGACATCCCAAATGTGTTCTATCGGATTGAGATCCGGTGAGTTAGGCGGCCAGGACATTAACTGTAATTCAGCATCATGTTCCTGGAACCACTCCAACACAATTTTAGCCTTGTGACACGGGGCGTTGTCCTGTTGGAACATTCCATTTCCAGCTGGAAAAACAGAGGCCATGTAAGGGTGCAACTGGTCCGCAATGATGTTCAGATACCCTGTAGCATTCATGGTCTGCTCTACCACAAACCCGGGTCCGAGAGACGCCCAAGAGAACGTCCCCCAAAGCATAATACCGCCACCACCGACCTGTGTATGACCTACTGTACATTGAGGGAGCAACAGTTCGCCTGGCAGACGGCGTATCCTGACACGGCCAACGGCGTGATGAATGATAAACCGTGATTCATCTGACGAGGCAACTCTCTCCCACTGATCCATAGAGCAGTCGCGATGTTCCCGGGCCCAGCGCAGGCGCAGTTGGCGATGACGCTTGGTCAGCAAAGGCACACGAGTGGGACGTTTGCTGCGTAGCCCCATATCCAACAGTGTCCGCTGAACAGTGTGCTGCGATACTATTCTACTTGGCCCTGCATTGTATTGGGCTGTCAGCTGAGCCACTGTCTGGCTCCGGTTTTGCTTCACCATGCGAGACAGTCTCCGACGACCTTTTTCCTTGATAGCGTGTGGACGTCCAACACCATGTCGTCTACTGCTGGTTTCACCGTGTTTCATCCACTTTGCATAAGTACTAACAACTGTAGGTCGCGAACAACGAGTCGTGCAGTTTCAGAAATACTTGTTCCGAGCCTTCGAGCCATTACAATCTGCCCTCTATCAAAGTCGCTTAGATCCGCAGCCTTTCCCATCACACACAGAAGTAAGTGAAAGAATGATTCTTCAGACTCTCCAACAGCAGTTAAACACCACTTCCACCTGATCACGTGCCTTCCACGTCATCCAGGCGAATTCATTGCAAAATGTAGGGGTGGTCATAATGCTTTGGCTCTTGAGTGTATATATATATATATATATATATATATATATATATATATATATATATATATATATATATATATATATATATATATATATATATATATATATATATATATATATATATGTATATATATATGTATGTATATATGTATATATGTATACATATATGAATGGATGCATGTATTATCTCATATATAGCCCAAATACAACATTTAAACATTGCTTTTTTTCAGATTATTTAATAAATAATGGAACTAAAATAGACACATGACTTATAAGTAATATGTAGTTTCATGACGCATCAATGTTTACAAATAGTATGTTTACTGGTTACAAAATTTGTTTTTACCTTTTATAGTGATTGGAGCACTTATCACGAGGAATGAGCTCTCGGCAGGGCCATAACCCCATACAGAAAATCGATGCGTCTACAGAAATTATTTTAGCAAGGTGTTTTCCATTCATTCGAAAAATTATGATTTTGGTCACTCTGAGATTTATCCTTTACTTTTAGGATAACTCCTTCATCCCATATCAGGTGGTAGAAGGGATTAAGAATATTGATAGCCTGGTATGCCATATATTTAAAATTTCAATTGCATGTGTATTTGCAATTTTCGGATCAGTTTTGTAACTACTTTAAAAATTAAAATTTTTCGTGGAAAATATGTATTACAAACTAAATGATACGAGTTTTTCAGGTACAGTAAGGATTCATATCAAAAATAAATTATGCAGTACCATTGAGAGTACTAAAATTACTTACATAGTTGATCTACTATTTAACATTTACAAGCTAAAAGTATTCAATGTAAAAACTCCGAGTGACGTCTTTATGTTTAAACCTTATATGAAGAAAAAATGTATAGCTTTTATTATCGGTCGATTGGCAACTGTACGGAAAAGAAATTCGTCATTCTTATAATTTTTGTGCTTATTCTTAAGATAATATAACTAGATTATTAAACATCTGTTTTTGCACTTGCTGAAAAATTTTTTATTCAAAGGAGCAAGTAGAAATTATTTTTAAGGGACAGAATTGTGCTTAACAAACCATAGGGATGTCTATGGCATTTGAATTTACCAAATCTTGAGATTATTTTCATATTGCATATTATTTTCTCATTGCATATTATTTTTAACTTTCAAAAAGGAAGTATAAGGGCAACAACTACCACCTATAGTTGTGATTGTTGTTTCTAAACCCCATGGCCAGGATCGTCTTAGACCAAGTCTGAAAGACTATTCTGTGAATCTCGCTCTGTGATTAAATCCTGTCCAACTGAAAGTTTGTCTGTAGAGACTACTATACATTCTCAGAATTTGAGAGGGTGAAGCCGTTATAAATGAACAATGAAAATATGGAAAATCCCTCCCTGCCCATGAAAGTCATATGATTTATTTCTCCACTTCTGAGTTTCGACAACGTAGTTTGGAGTTGTCTTGGTCCGTACAGCAAATACCGCCTGGGTTGTTTTGCAGGATACCAAGCATGTAGTCAAGGGACAATCCAGTGTTTGTGGTTACATTATTTATAGAGAGAGTACATTTCTGAAGGTGTAAAATAATTAGTAACTTTGTGCATTAAATCTAACTCCACAGTTTTTTTTCTAGATTTCCAAACAGCAGGAATTTCAGTTTTCTTCAGAGTTAGTAAAGACAATATCGGGACAGTCAGTTATGAATCGAAGTTGAAATGTAACGATAAAAGTCTTTAAATAATGCAATGTTTAAATGCTTTTATCAGAAAATCATGAGTTATTAATGATACCCCGACTTTCGGTACTACACGTTTGATTTCTTTTATGTGTTCATATGTCCATATCTGAGTTATCTGTTCACAGTATCTGAGAGCAATCCATTTGCTCTATATGCACTTGTCTCTATGTTCTTTACGAAATGTACCTAAAGAAATAAAGAAATTTTGCGTTTAGATCTGAACGTTTTACCAACCTCTAACATCTGGTCAGATTTTAATAATCCGGTAAAACATTAAAATGACCACTTACAGGTGAGAATGTCGTTATCTAAAGATGATAAGAATGTTGATCTCATATCTTATCATCTTTAGATTACACTGCTTCAAAAATTACGGCTTTTCAGTAGTCCTTCTCATGGTTAGGAGTCTCACTTTTTCGTCTACCCTCATTTACTCTACGGTGGAATACAATAAAATGGTGATTGAAGAAAAAATTAAAACGTGTCAATAAAAGAGGACTTTAATTGTAAGTATTTTGTAAGGTGTTTCATCAAAGATATTAAACTAGTAACTTCACGACATTATTCATCGTTGAAACATCACAGTATTAACTAACAAATGGAGCAACATTCCATTGTGGACCAAGGCCTGTGGTGCCCATCTTCGCTTTCTTGACCGTGAGACTGGGGTGCCATACAGCATATGTCTCGTGGCAGGTGGTCAGCCTGCCACGAGATCCCACAGTTAGTTCCCAAGCATACCTTGTCCTCATTTTTTCGACCCCCTCAAGGGATGAAAGGCTGAACATCACAGTATTATTCACTTTTAAAATGAAATTTAAAAAATCAAACAAAGTGTGGTCTACATATTTTATAAAATACACCTCTTTGTACTACACATGTAGGAATAAAATTTCTTTTCCATCTGTTATTCTTATCTGTTTACTTTTTATAACGTCATTCATTGTATTTTAGGACATTATTGGGGTGTATAATATATTCCTCTTCTTGTGCGTTAAGAAACACATAGAGTATGCAGTATTTGAATAGCATTTAGAAATTAAGAGGATTATAAAACCAGATTGAGTCGCATAAACTATTAGCATATATAATTGAAACATAACATGTTCGTCAGTTTTTTAAAACAGTTAACAATTTCATATAGGAATAAAGTTTATATGCCCTATGTAATTTAAAAATTACCGTAATGTTTTTACGTAAATAAAAGTGCATTTTCAGTAGCTTGTAAGCTACAGATTAACAAATTACCTGAGAGTAAATAATGCCTGCATTATTCTTCAATAAAAATATAAACCGCTAGAAGGGGAAAAGAGAAAGCAACATTTAGTTTCGAAAAAAAAATTCCTTAGCACACTATTTCGAAATTGTTTTTCCTTTTTAGGAAATATTTAATATTTGAAAGCAATATTTTAAATGTTTAGAACCATTTTAATCTTTAACAATGTGTCTAGGCAATTCAAACTGACTACAGATGAAATATTTTTAACCACAAAAAAGAAAAATATGTTAAATTTCATATAAAAATCACTATTTTTCGTACGAAATTGTACTTAAGTAAAAAAGCCAGGTTTCAATTGAACAACGCCAGTTTTGAATACAATTGAATGAGGAATATGAGGATATATGAGAAGAAAATATAGAATAATGATTTTTCATTTTAAAGAAAAAGTTATTTATAGAGTAGAAAAAAGTAGCAAATTTTAAAATTTTACTTCACTGACAATGCATTAGAAAATGTACGCGAGAATTATCAAACAAGATTAGAAAAAAAAATGTATATTACCGTATCAGGGAAGTGATCTATCCTTATCTGTCATACAGTGTAAAATGGTCAAAATTTTGTAATATGGATAGTATATTTTTCCCTTTCTTTAATTTACTTTGCATCCAATTATAATAGTATCAAATTAACAGCTAATTTGAGCCCTGATAAACATTTTTAAACAACTCAAAATTCTAATGCCGTTTAATTTTTGATAAAAGGATGAAACTCTAAATGATAATCTCTGATAATCTCTAAATAAACTAGACGTTTTTGTTATTTACTTACACACACACACACACACACACATATATATATATATATATATATATATATATATATATATATATATATATATATATATATATATATATATATTTATATATATGTATGTATATATATATATATATGTATATATATATATATATATATATATATATATATATATATATATATATATATATATATATATATATATATCTTAATTAAAATTGTCTTAAGAAATAATAGATATTAATATTAATACACAATGTTTCCTTCGTCATCACTAAGCACTATTAACTGAGGGCGTTTTCTTTTTGGCATGATATTCTTATTCTCTGAGAATATTTCTGCATTATCTTCAGATACATGCTCTACCTTTTGCAAAAAATCTGTTATTTTTGCTTGCTTGCTTTTAGTTAAAATATCTTTATAAATTTCCTTATATGGTGCTAAGCACCTATGAAGTTCTCTTTTAAGCGTTCTGTTCCTTTCATTTGAAGGATCTTCATTTAAGAAATATGACTCTAACTATACAGGGATTTCCCTAATTTTAAGTTAGATAGATTCAATTGATTTTATTACATTTCCTGCAGTGCGAGGATTTTACCCAATTCTCGAACCTTGTTCGAGTGAATCCGTGCTATAAAAGCACCATGTTAAACGGCGATGTTGTCCCGATTTCGAACCGTGCTAAAGTGAATCCGTGCTATAGAAGTGCAGCGTTATATGGGGGTTACATGCATATATATGAATGGACGATGGCGAAAGAGCTATGTCGCTGGCATTCGGTACCATATTCCGTGGGTTCGAGTCCTACCATTGGCATGTTTGTAGGCGTCGAAATCAGCTTTAAGCAGTACGTCCCGGTCAAATTAGCCCTTGTCTACCAATAATTGACAGTAGCGCTGTAAACCAAACCAGAGAGAGAGAGAGAGAGAGATATAAATAGATAGACATAGATATCTTCTATATACTCTTGAATACATTTTTATTATTTGGCGTTAAAATACCTCTAAAGTAATGTTAAAGAATATTATCAAAAACAATTAATATGTCTGTTAAAAGTTAAAAACAAAACAAAAATAGTATTTATTGGTTCATATATAATTCGAAAGTGTTAAATTCGAGTTGCCTTCTTTCAGTACCATTTCTTTCTTCTGAAAATTTTTCTGGTTCATTCTGCATAATTAATATCATTAAAACAACTTCTTTGAAAGATTTCTACTGAATACTCTTTTAAAAGTCTGCTGATTTATTTTTCTACCGAGATATACTTAGAAAAACAATTAATACTGAAAAGAACTAGTGGAGTGATTAGAAAAAATATACTTCGGCGCAATTAAAAAAATCATATCAAAATTAAATATGCTACCATATTTCACTATTTTTTATCGTTTCCGTGACTTTCTCCCTTTGTACGCTATGTAGAAATATTGTAAAGGAATCAATTAATGAAGCAAAGCATGACAGTGGGAGATGTAACCGTAGCACAAACAAGGACAATTAATGAGCAAAAGATAGATGAATGCATGGAATAGTTAACCCTTAAAAAATGTCTTCCTATATCTAAATCCTTTTAGGGTAAATATAACAATAAACAATTTTAAATGTAATCTGAAATGAATTGTTACAGTAAATTTCTGCCTGAAATGTATTTAAAATCACAGTATGCTTTTGGAAACTTAAAAATAAATCCTCCTTTTAATATATTAATAATTTATAGGAACAAATATATTCTACTTGTACAACCATTTTGTGACTTAATGTTCCCCCAGGTGTTGCCAACGCTGCGTCGTTTAAAAGAATTCGCGCTGATGACGTTGTCATAGGCTTGTTTGATTTTGAATATATAAGATTATTTTTTTATTTCACTATGCAAACTTTCGATTTAAATCCGGTAACACGCCGGAATGATGTAAATTTAATTGTAAATATGTACATTAAACTTGTGAATTGAATACGTTGCATCTCAATTGATTTATAATACGTATTTATTCAAACATTTTATCATAGTTGTCATTTTAGAACTTAGATCTACTCGCGATGTTTAAGACCAAATAGAAATTAATATTCTGCGTGGCAGGACATTGATTTTGATTCGCCTTCAAGACGAAATTATTGCGCAAATTCTTCAAGTTTAAGGAAAATCACGACTTTAAAACTTTGCTTCAAATTAGGTCAAAATGTCATATTTTAAGCAATTTCAGCCATACTTTCATTTCAGAAATCAAACATTAATAATCAGGAGATCATTAAAAGATCAAACATTGTTGATACATACATACATATATAGCATAGCATATATAGTATATATATATATATATATATATATATATATATATATATATATATATATATATATATATATATATATATATATATATATATATATATATATATATATATATATATATATATATATATAAATTTGTGGATTTAGAATTATAATCATACATTTTCACGTGTTTATCGTACCTTGAGGAGGGGTGGTTATTTATTAACTCTATGGATTTTTAGAGTCATTTCGATAACTTACTTGTTTTATATGGTAACCTTACAACAAATTAGACTTTCGCTACGCGTTGATGATGATTCACTAATAGCGTTTGTCTTTACGTAAAACAGTGAATTGAACATATTAAAATTAAAATTTAAAATTAAATTTTTGTCTTTATACATATGCATTTATCACATATTTACATTTATAACCTATCATGTAGGTTCATGACGTGCACTTGAAACATAATTCCCTGAAATGTTAAAAATTAAGCGTTGCCTGAGTATATGTGATATAATGCTTTATATATGTGATATAAATATTGCACAGCAGTCTCATATTCTGAAATACAAATCTCATCGATGTTCGTATATGAGACCTTTCAAAAATTCATGTAATACAGATCCTGTCCATCAAGCTTTCTGAAAGAGGTCTTCTATCATCTATGTGAAAGTACCCAAGAGTGGTAGAGTGAGAGTGATTTATGGTATTGAGTAATTTGGGATAAGCCATGGTGTTTGCTGCAGTGGGTCATATATAAATCTCATTGTTATTGGTACAAGAAACAAAATTTCCTGTATACAATTCCTGTCCAGGAAGTATCCTGGAAGAGGTTTTATTTCATGTATACAAACGGGGTAAATAGCGACTTATTAGTGGTATTCAATATTCTTGAATAAGTCATGTTTTTTCTGCAGTAGGATTACTGACGTATGCATTATCTGTGAAACGCCAGGCTAGCTTTATTATCAGCTCTTCGTTTTAATGTGGTAAAATATAATTCGTCTATGGTGAAAGGTATTGCTAGAAATATGTAGGATTTTTTCATGCTAGCTTTTTGTATCTATTTATCATGATTCATACTTTAATACAGATTATCCCAACCTGTGGGTCTCGACCCCCAAGGGAGTCACGAAGTGTTTTCTAAAGGGTCGCCACGGTTTTATTCAATTAAATTAACTTTTTAGCGTATTAGTAACTTTTTAGCGTATTTCGTTGAAACATTTCTCAGTATTTATTTTCGATGAAACTGTAGGACAGTTATGTTCTTTAAAGGAAAGAGTCTCATTCAAATCACTAACTCAGTTCGTTACAAATCTACAGCCTTTATTGGGTAGTAAATGAAAATAGCGGTTAGTTACAACATTTTAAAAGTCAACATTTTAAACGTCACTTACATCTTTCATCGGTCTGTGCTGTCACTTTTGGCATTACTGTTGTAGTTTCCACAACAGATTAAAGCAATTTTATCAAGGTAAATTTCTTTCTGTATTTATTGTTAGACAATTAGGAATCAATACGGCACGTACATTATATTTCTTGAGATTTTGTTCTGTTCTTGTTGTTTCACACCTTTGACTGAGAGATGAATAAATGTTCTTATGACTTAAATGACTTAACATAAATGACTTACAATTCTTATAATACTTTGCAAATTTCCTTTTTGTTAAATTAAACTACGGAAGGTACGTTTTAAAGTTTTTTCTTTATGTCAAAAAATGCATTTTAATTAAAATATGCAAGTAGGTAAAGCGGGCACAGGAATAGTGGAAACCATTGTAGGGAATCTAGACACAAAAAAGGTTGGGTAACACTGAATTAATAGCATAGCAGTTTGAAATAATATATGTGTATAAGGAGCTGTTGCTAAGCCATTTCATTTCCATAAAATCATCATGTCTATAGAGAACATCTGCCAGTAATTTAATGATAAATAGTGCATAAAAATTTTGTTTTGCATTTAGGCTCTTAGTCTTTATATGAAATTTATAAAGTTTTTGAAAGTTTATTTAAGTGATTTCGGGAATAAAGAATTTTGAAATCTCTTTCAGTTTTCAGCGTAATATTTTTAGTGGTACATCCGAACAGCAAATCACATATTTAATAAATATCAAGTAATTCAAACAATATAAATTTTTCATTTGTCTGTACATAGATACACTCAAATTCATATTTAGGAATTAAAAAGAAAGTGTTATGTGTGCGAGAATATAAAAATGTGAAAAAGCAGTGTTGCGATATCATGTACTGTAAAAGATCAACATTTGCTTTGTAATCAATGAAACCATTAATAATGTCATTTCGAATGCAAATCAATGTCAGTTTCCTTAAATTCTCTGTAACTGCTTAATTCAAGCATCACTTAGATTGCGTGATATTTAACAAATCTGTTAAGTTTGCTTCTCCTTTGCTTTTGGTGTTACTGGTAAAGCTACACCATTTTACATTAAAATTATGATTAAAATAATACTCTATAGAGTAAATAGCTCACTTCTACCCAGCCTTGGGTGTATATAATTTGAAGTGGCACTCTAAATGAATTTGATGCAAACACAGTTTATACATGGAACAATGTTTATTGAATTCGTTGCACATATAGAATTTGCTTTTACAGCAATAAGCATGCGTACTACTTGTACGGAATATATATATTAACATTCAATAGAAATACACTTTGCAAATACTCACAAACCAGCAGAGAGTCAAACCAGCAGTACTGCCACGTAAACTTTGGGCCCCCTAAGCACTAGCGCAGGATAACACCTGGAGCTACATACCTCGTAGCTCCCTATCGCTTATCTATCAACCTTAACAACAACCTTTTTCAACCCTAACAACCTTTTTTATTAATGACGCTGCATGGTATTTATACTAAGCGCTTATAAGCTGCTTGAGATATGCCGAAATTAGCATATCTCAAGCAGCTTCTTTAATTCATTCACTCAAAAGTTCGATTCTTGTGAATCGAATCTTGTGTGTACCTTACAACTCTTAAGCGGAAGAGGAGTAGGAGTAATTGTACTTATTTTGCTTGTAATACAAATTTCTCTTTGAAAGTAATAGTTATTTTACTTTGTTTTATTATTTTCTTGACAATAAATTAATCAATAAATATAATACGTATATTTAAATGTTTTAAGGGGACAAGGGATATCCAGGCACGGTTTTTAAAATTATTTTGTCAGTTTTTTATTACCTCAATAAAAAGATAATTAAGATTATTAAGATTATTTTTTACTACATTCAGAATAATTCACAAATAAGTATTTGGGGTAAGAATAAGTACTTTATAAATTTTTTTCAAAAATACCAGTATTTTCCAAAAGGCACCTCGTGTATTAATTTCCTTTTGATTTCTTCAAAATTAGTCAGAATTGCTAATTAAAATGTTTATCACAAAACTGTGCAGTATTCTTTAAAACCAAATTTTTTCCAAATTTATAAACCGTGAAATGAAGTAAAAAGTTACAAAAACGTAAAATAATAACATAAAGACAGATTGTAAAAAAAAATAAAACATCTGTTTGTGAATTATGTTTCATACAAATAAAACACACTGCGGAATCATGTTTATATTTATATCGTAAACTTATAACAAAATACTTAAGCTTTTAAGCTTTTAAAATGATATGGACAGCGCATGGAGCATTTCGAAAAATTCTAGCATTTTTGAAAAATACTAGTATTTTTTTTTTTTAGTTTAAAAATTAGGCTTTATTCTGCTATGAAATACTTATTTTTGAAATCTAAGTGCCATCAAGTAGCAAAAAGAATATTAATTATCCTCCTTTTATACAGAGAGTTAAAAATTGAAAATTGAATAAAACGAAGTTGAAGTTACATCGTCCCCTTAAACGAAACGCATAGGGAAAATATGACAGCTAAAAATGTATAATAAACTGAATAAAGGAACTTTAGTTCCTTATGTTAAGATTTTAAAAGAGCTGTCCTCGGGAATATATTGTCAGTTAAGCTTGTTTGAAATGTAGAAATGTTTTGAAAAATATTGAAAAAATACTACATATTTAATGGGATGTAATATAACCATAGGTTTTTTAACTTGCATAAAATTGCATAATTTCTTCATAAAAGCTGTAATATTTAATCTTATAAAGTTAAAAGCTTACAGAATGTGATTCTTAAACAATATATTGATATCTTTATATTAAACGGTTAATAATTAATGGATACTTATTTATACATAGGGAAAAAAAAAATTAGAGCCTAATATTAAGTTGGAAATAAATATTCTCTTGTTTTTAAAATGTTAATCAAATATAATTTACAACACGCACCAAATAGCGTAAGATAAATATTTTCATAGTTATAATTCTTAGGCGGACGCCAGTATTAACGCTCACCTTCATTTTGGGGAGCTCCCCTGTTCTCAGATTTTATCGCCGCTGTTATTCCCCTCCAAGAAGGGTCTAAATCCCTAGGTAGGTCTTATTTCAAGCAAGAAAAGAAAAGAAGGTTAAAGGTTCCTTTTTTTTGCTGAAATCCGAGACTTTGTCACATGTCTAGGTCATCTTACAGACTTTGGACCTACCCTTTATTTAAATTGTCCCGCTCATTTACACCAGTTGATTGATAGATCATTTTATATGGATGATTCTTTTATTTTTCTATGAATGCTTATATAAGAATACGTGCAGGATTGGGATTGCAAGGAAAATATTCTAAAAGTACTAATAAATATAAAAATATCATTTTAATATATACTAGCAATAGTGTTATCTTATTTACAAATGAATATAAAACTGTCATTTTAATATATATTAGTACTAGTATGATCTTATTTGTAAGTAAATGATGAATATGATTAGCAATAGTGTTATCTCATTTCTAAGTAAAAGATGATGAACATGAATAGAAATAGTGTTATCATATTTACTATTAAATATAAAACTCTCATTTTAATATATATTAGAAATAGTGAGATCTAATTTGCAAGTAAATGATGATGCACATTAAGAATTAGGGTTGTTTTATTTACTATTAAATATAAAAATATCATTTAATATATATTAGCAATGGTGCCATCATATTTGCAATTAAATGATAAATATGGTTACCAATAGCGTTATCTTATTTACTATAAAGCATAAAAGTGCCATTGTAATATATGTTAGTAATAATGTAATCTTATTTCAGGATGCAATTTACCCAAAGGAATTTGCTCATTCGTATATTAAAGTAGTGAGAAATATTAATGATTAGAAAAATAAAAACTTACTTTGAAATCCATTGAATGGAATCTAAGCATCACAGTTGCAGTATGAGTATAATCATAATATTACTTTTAAACTTATCTAACTTAAGCATGCAAATTTGATTAAAATAAATTTTAATTTAGTTCTTTGATTTATCCGATTAAAGAGTGTAAGAGTATTTTTAACGGAAAAAATAAAGAACAGAAGTAAAACTTTACATGCTTTATCTATGAGTGCATAAATAAAGTATGTAATTTGTGGATCATCAGATCTAAAACTGTTCATTTCGTTGTGCATGTTAATATGTGACTCAAGGAAACCAAAATATTACTAAGTTGCTTTTTAATTCTAAATTTATAAACGTGTACTGACTAAAGTTATCTAAAATTGCTTGAAGAATCCCTTTTTTAAAAGAAAATAATTAGTGGTTCAAAGTCAGTGGTTCAAAGTTTACGATAATGCCAGTTTCCCAATGAAAAAAAATGCTTGCAAATAGTTAGTGGTTATTTGGCTCACGGATAAATTTCGTTCTTCTATGTTTTAATTCCCCTCTTCGATAAAAAAATTTGTCTATAATTTGTCTATAATTGCCTATAATTTGTCTTGTCGTTTAAATATATGAAATACATAATATGTATGTATGCATTTGTTCTATGCAATATTAATTTATGCGTGATGTTTGGATGTTTATGGACTGGAAAAACCCATCAATAATTCTTCAGTTTTAAAAAGTCTGAACTCTGTTAAACAAAATCCTTAGAGCTGAAACTTCTGAATGTCCACTGGGAATTGCAATTGATACTGACTCTAAAAATATTAAAATCGCAAATAGATGTCCTAAGAAATGTCATGTATGTGGCAGAACTTTTTCCGAGGATATTCACCCCTACACCTAGCGAATTTGTTGCGAACTTTATTTTGGGGCACCATCAAGATAAACTACCTTTGCTTCCTAGAAAGCACAACACAAGAACATTTAGGCCTTAGCCGTGATTCAAACATGTAAGATGTGTATTTATCTTTTACATGAAATACTCTGAATTCCGACAGCTATTTTTTGTATATTTTCAAAAAGCCACCAATGATTATTAATTTTATTTTTGCATAATATGTGAATTCTTTTTCGCATTTCTATGTATCTTCAAATTATAAGAGTGGTAATCACGTCAATTATATAAAATACTCCAATACACTGATATAAAGAAAGATTGCTACCAGAAATCCCTCATTGGATATTTTTCTTCTTTTAAATATTCTTTTTACTTGAGTAACCTTGCTCGCATCACGATAAAAAAATGCAATTCTTTATTTTTCTCCTACTACCTCCTCTTAGTTTCATTTTTCATACTTAATTTTTCAGATTTTTCCAAGCATAACACAGATGTACTGCATATTCTAAAATGTCTGCTATTTTTCTTACTGATATTTCATACGGAATACTCTCTACCCCATTTCACGTTGGCTCAGGGACTATACGGATGGCTCTAGAAGAAGTTACTGTGACAACGTTGGAGCCAGTGTTCATTGTGAGCTTTTCTCTTATACTCTCCGGTTGGGACTTATGTGTCAGCTTTTGATGGTGAAATCTCAGCTATCCGTTTAGCTCTTATCCAGATTCAGATCCAATTAGAGCGTTTCTCAAGAGTGATGCTTCTCTCAAATTCTCGAGCAGCTCTTCAGGCTATTGACTCCCCATGTTTTTCTCGATCCTAAGATATTGATGACTGTGTAAACCTTCTGAAACTGTAGTCATATCATAATAAAACAGTTGTTTTGCAGTGGATCCCGGCACACTGTGGAATAGATGGGAACGAGGTTGATGACTTCCTGGTGAAAAAGGGGGCTTCTGTTTTACAGCTAAACAACCAGGATCTGGCCTACCATTCCATCAAGACGATAGTCAGACAGAGCCGCATGTGTTCCTTCTCACAGGTTGTTGCCGTTAGAAGCGGTCACAAGCCCTGGTATGGCCATGTCCATGATTTTCCTGAGTGGACTAGAGGTAAATCTGAGGCAAAGCTGCGACTTTTTCTCACCATGATTGTCTATACAAGCACCTCCACAGAATTAACTTGGCTCCCGATCATCTTTGTCTCCTGTGTGATAACCAGGAAGAAATGGACAGGCCTCATCTTGCTTATTGTCCTGCTCTACCTCCCGTTTCTGTATATGAGCGCTATTGAATTGCCAGGCAAAGGTTGATGGATTAACTGTTGTCATTTTTCAATCTTGTATTTTTGTCTTTTTGATATCCGTTGTCCTGTAATTCTTTCCATTGGAAATTTTTATAAAAATATTCCATACGCATAGGAAATTATAGAAGTATAATTTTTAGTCTTAAAATTTTATTTCTTTACTTATTACTTTAACGTTATGTGTAAAAACTTTCTTTGTTCTTCCATGAAAAATAAATCATGATATTCTCTCATGCAAACGTTTTAAATAAAAGCAAAATTTATGTATTCCTTGCAGAATTTTACTCTCTACAATCTCTCCCTTTAACCTTTAAACAAATTTATCAATTCAAAAATCTAGCATAGAATGTACAAAAACCTTTTTTAAACAGAAGACGTCTCCAGTTTTTTATCTTAGTGCATTTTAAGAAAATATTAACATAAGTTTTAAATAAAATATTAACATAAGTTTTAAATATTGCTATAAATTTTAAACTAATTTATTCAAGCTTATATTTAACGGGCATACAATATTTACTAACAAATACGGTATATTTTTTCTTCTTTCATGCCACCTTTAAATTGTTCTGTACATATATTGAGCAATAATAACCTTTAACATTAACAAAAACGAGTAGTCTTAAATGCGCTAATATTTGAAGATACAGGCATATATTAGTTTTTACCAGAGTTAATAACGTTGCAAATTTTACAGTGATATGCTTCAATTTAAATGACTTTCTTTTTTTATTGTGTCTACTGCATACAATATATTTACCTTTCAGTTGCTTTAAGCCTTTTATTATCTTTTATCATCTTTTTGCATACATATATACATCCATATATATTTTATATATATATATATTGGGTTAGAAAGCTATACTTACATTATATTTGATATAAAATATTTACAGTTCATACACTGCTGGCCATTAAAGTTGCAACATCAGGAAGGAAAACAAATAACAAAACTTTATTCATTCTAGGGATGCGACATCGATGTCGATGTTTTCAAAACATCGATGTTTTGATAAAAACATCGATGTTTTAAACATCGATTTATTGAAGCCGATGTTTTTTTAATATCGATGTTTTGTGCTCGATGTTTTTTTTTTAATGAAAAAGTACCGTAATAAAAAAAAATTACCACGTAGCATAATTTTCACACTCAGTAAATGTAAGTCTGAATTCTGAAAAGGACAAATACAAAAGGGGGAATGATTCCTTAGCAAACAGACGAATGGCAAATAACGACCAATGAACCAATCAGAGCGCTTGGAATGTTCCTGACACTCCAGAACCTGCCACGGGGTTTTATTTTACAAATAGTGTATACACGAGTGCATCCATTTAAGTTTTTGTTTTGTTCTGGTTTTATATAAGTTGACGTTAATATTATTAGTAAGATGCCTCCTAAAAGTACCGTTTGGAAATATTTTTACAAAACCACTGACAAATTGGCGAAATGCAATATTTGCCTTAAGTTCCTCAAAATTTCTGGCAATACCACGAATATATCTGGACATTTGAAGGCAAAACATGGCGGTATTTACAACAAGAATTTTGAGTCATCAATGTAGTCCAAAGCAACCAAGTTTTTGTCATTTGTGCCTATCCAATCAGAGAGTAAAATTAAATCACCCCCTCCCCACTAACGGAAGTAACATTAATGTTAGAGATTACTAAACAAGTTTTAAAAAATGGATGTTCTAAAACATCGATGTTTAAAAACATCGATGTTTAAAAACATCGATGGTTTTTGGGCGATGTTTTATTAGCATCGATGTTTTAATATTGAATATCGATGTTTCAAAACATCGATGTTTTGTTATCGATGTCGCATCACTAATTCATTCTACATGCACAGCATAGTAGGAAGAAAATATAATTTCATTTGTAGGCAATTTGGGAATATAAAGGGTCCGAAATTAGTACACAGCTACCGCCTCTGGCATCAAAAAAGGCTGTAACCCGGTTAGGCATTGAGTCGAACTGGGTTTAGATGACAGATGCGGGCTGCTTCAAGTCTATGCCACACTTCATCAATCATAGTGGCTGAAGAGTGGTGGCAGCCCAGTCTCTCAGCAACCCATGACCAGATGTTTTCAATAAGTGAAAGATCTGGAGACCGTGCTGGCCAGGGCAACAATTGAACACCCTCTGTTTCGAGGTAGGTCAGAACACGACGGGCAACATGTGGTCCTGCGTTATCGCAGTGAAAGATGTCGTCTCCGAGGCCTCGAAGATAGGGCCCAGCCACCGGCCTTAAAATCTGAGAAATGTAACGCTGGCCGTTCAGATTACTGACGACGCTAACAAGTGGTGTTTGTATCGTGTACCAAGTGTCTTCCCATATCATCACACCAGGTGTAGGGCCCGTATGACGATATCGAATGCAAGCAGGCCACGTACGTTCTCCTCGGTGCCTCCAGACACGGATACGTCCCACATCATGCTGCTCTCAGACCCGGAAATCGTCTGAAAAGATGACGTGGTGCCACTCCTGTATCCAGTTTTACGTAGGGCACACTATGCTGCAGTATCAAGGGAAGCCGCAATAATGATCGTCGTGCAGTCAGTCCGTTCTGCTCCAGACGTCACCGCACTTTCCGTGCGGATACTTGTCGTGCTGCAAACAAGCCCATTTCCTGACTCAAGGTCCGTGATGTGGCTGTACGATCCTGCAAGTCCTACCTCATAACATTTCTGACCTCTCAGGCGTTAATGGCGGAAGGCCATTGAGATCCTGCATGGCGTTCAGTATGACCCTTCTGAACCCATAGATTCCATATTCGCATGAAATTCGTTTGATTCCGACCAATGCTAGTAGCAATGCCACGGAACAATAAACCGCACTCTCGATAGGCCATGATCCTGCAACTATCGAATTCCGACACCTGCTTGTAGCCATTTCTCCTTTTTATAGGAAGCATAAAACGATCTTCTAACAAACAACCAAAATTCAAATGCGATTTTCGAATGAGAAACTCGTTGCGTAACTTTCCTTTTATACAGAGTGTGAGATGCCGTTTCTCCCTCCTGCGTCATTCGATTGTGCTTAAATGATAATCATTTGGATATTACAGCATCTTCTTCCTGTCGTGCGAATTTAACGTTTGTACCATCCCTCCTTCATGGTGTTGTGGACAGCTGTGTATATATAAATTTTTCTTGATTGTTTAGAAGACGCAGCATTGTTTTTATGTATTTTATATTATAGCTACTGCAATTTTTTTAAAAATAGATTAAATACTTGAGAACAAAAAATTATGTACAAAATTTGCTTAATTTTTGTGTTTTTTTCCTTGTTTTGTAGCAGTACATTTAAACATCAGTTGTATGTACACATTGATACAAAACGATAAAATTATCTTTTATTTCATAAAATATATTTTTAAATATCTCTCACGTTTCGTATGGAAGTCACCTTATTTTTATACGCTGCATTAACTTTTTGTTTTTTCTATTGGAATTTCTGGAATTTTATAAAATTTTATAAAATGCTTGAGAGCAAAAAAAAAATGGTGTACACATTTTGCATAGGTTTTGTATTTTGTTATTCGTTTCGTATCAATGCATTTATAGATTAGTTGTATATAGTGAGAGATACAAAGAGATAAAATTTTCTTTTGAAATCTACAGCTCATATGGTATATTTTCAAATTCTTCTCACGTTTCGAGTGGCAATCATTATATTTTTGTACGTTGATTTTCCTGCGAGGAGAAAGTAAGCCTCCTGTTTTTAGACAGAGTCCTTTCTTTGTGCCTATAATTCTATTACAAATGAGATTTTTCAGTTCGAGATTTTCTGTTTCGTAAATAACTTAATTCTATAGACACGGCCTTTTCCGTACATCTTTAATTCTATTACAAATGTGAGTTTACAGCTTGAGATTTTTTTGTTTTATGAATTCCTTAATTCTATTATAAACTCACCACCTTTTTACTTCGGATGCATAAGTTGTAGGTGGGTGTATCCAAGTCTTTTGATGATCTTTTTTTCTGAACAATCAGTTTTCTTTATCTTTGAATTTGTAATGCGAAAGAGATAGATCAGTGAATTTCTTATCCTTCCATAAAATTCCAGTTCTTATTATCGATGTTTGTTCGTTTAAAGTTACATGGGAAAAGCACAAGTCTTTTATCGGTTGTGCATAGCCCTCGTGTAGCACAAAAAAAGTCGTAGTGGTTGCTAGTACAGCTAAACTAAACCTCGTGGTCAGGTAGTTATTTTTCGACCATATGTTAACAACTTAGGTTAGATGCAATTAAACTCAGTCACCTTGGTGTTCTAGAAACGTACTTTTAATAACCATACGCATGTATTTACTCATAAAAAATATAGCCGACGACAGAACAACACCAGATTGATTTATTCTGAGTTAGATTTTCTAATGGTCATTATAAAGAATATATATACAGTGGTACCTCGACTTACGAGTGTCTCGACTTACGAGTGTCTCGACTTACGAGTTTTTCGAGATACGAGCATTCTCTCCGCAGATTTTTTGCTTCGAGTTACGAGCAAATATTCAGGTTACGAGCAAGCTTCAGATACCCCACCGCTAGTTTGCACAGCGAACGCCATGCTACGTGCTCTTCAAATGAGAACACGAGAAGCATATAATATTTACAATTTTTATGTACAATTATTATACAATTGTAAACATATTATTCTCAAGACTACTATCCAGTCTTAAACCGAGGGATTAACACTCAACAATTATCACACGGGGAAGCTTGCTCTGTCCACAGTTGAGTAGCCCTCCGTTTTAAACTGTAGGTCCCGATCTAATTAGCCCTCGTGTAGCAAAATTTGACCGTAGCGCTCCAAATCAAACCAAACCAAACCGAAATCAACAGCGTCCAACCTCTCTCACAGAGAGATAGCTTCAGTTCATAAATTCCTTCCCCCACACTAGAACTCCTCATGGGGTCCAGGAGATGGAATAACCTTGTTCCTAGGATCGCAAGCCCTCCCCCTTCTACGGATTCTGAGAAAGAGGAATCCGGACATTACAGCCACATTGAACGACGCAACAATCGCCCAGTTTCCATGTCTAATTCGTTCACATGAAGAGACTAGCTCGTGATAAAAGCATCAGTTTTGTGCTTGTATTTGTGATTGCAGTTATTTTGTAAAACTTAACTTTTCCAACCATGGGTCCGAAGGCAGTCAGTTGAAGGACAGTGCTGAGAAGAAGAGGCGGATGATGTGCCTTGAGTTGAAACAATAAATTATCATAAAACATGATCAAGGTGTTCGTGCATGCTTAAAGGCTCTAGGATTTTCCGAATGATAAAAGATCAGTGGCTTAATCTTGCAGTCACCGCTCGTCTTGGCGCACAGTGCGAGGGTTAACCTATCCTCCATGGGTTTCTAGCCTGGAATCCTATTCTCTTCTACCGTAAGGTAAATGTTCTACTTTACACTTAATAAAACAAGTTTATTGCAGTACATTCTATTGTATTGCGTTTATTATACAATGTTCGTCATTTATAAGCACACTTATCTTATTTGCAAACACGTAACAAAAAATTACGGTGGTTTGGGGGAGCCCGGAACGAATTAATGGCATTTCCATTCATTTCAATGGGGAAAATTGATTCGAGATAGGAGTAATTCGAGTTACGAGTAATTCGAGTTACGAGCTCCGTCATGGAACGAATTAAACTCGTAAGTCGAGGTACCACTGTATATATATATATATATATATATATATATATATATATATAAAGCGGAGGCACTTGTCGTCAGATTTTCGCCTATACTACGCTGCAGTTTACTGTCCATTGTCCATTTTATTATGAGGGCACCGTATAGGCAGACAGATTTACCCCTATGAAGGGACGACACAAACGGAGGCAATTTTCGTTGCGCGACGCCGGGATTCGATCTCAGCACCCTCAGCACCGAAAAAACCAGCGCGCTGTACCACAGGGCCGCAATGAGTCTATATAAACATATATGTATATATATATATATATATATATATATATATATATATATATATATATATATATATATATATATATATATATATATATATATATATATATATATATATATATATATATATATATATATATATATATATATAAGGAGTGCAACGTAGATCTACCTCCTCGTGGTGCACTCCGGGCAACGTTTTATGCGGCAAAATGATCTACAACTCTGGCGTGAGTAATTCTAGATGCGGATCTTTGACGATTATGCAATGGAATGCAGGAGGCATGTCCCAAGCAAAGAGACAGGAAATTTACCACACTTTAAAAACGTATGATGTTGATGTGTTTACAATCATGGAAGCCAACCTAATTAATGAAGGCTCCAAGTACTATCCTTTCTCAGGCTATGTGACATATATTGCACCCAAGTCTAGGCAAATTGCAAGCGGCCTTTTGATTGGTGTTAAATCTGACCTCACGGCGGAATTTAAAGTTATTAGAGAAATGGGTACCGGGCAAGACAAAAGTGAGATAGCTCTCCTTGATGTCTGGAAGTTTGACAAACACTTTAAGATCTTTTCTATTTATTCGCCGCCCGGGAATAATCCAGACTTTTCCTTCCTCAATGTGTCTAGAAGATCAATTTTCCTTGGTGATTTTAATGCACATTCCACTATTTGGGGATATAGTGATAGGAACCAAGCCGGTGAGGCAGTTGAAGATCTACTAAATTCTACTTCTTTTAACTTGATTTATGACAAAAATGACCCTCATACGTACCTGCACTATAATGGTACAGGTACTACGCCAGACCTACTTTTGGTATCCGCTGATATTGGCCATATGTGTAGACGAAGAGTGCTTGATGATCCTGGCTCAGGTCATCGACAGGTTCTGGCCATATTTGATTTCTCTGTTTTGCGGAACTGTAGACCAAAATCAAAGATCTCCTGGAACTTCCGAAGGGCAAACTGGAGACTTTTTGAGTCTCTTTTGGATAAAGAACTGGAGCCTAATGTCATCGATTTTAATCAAAATATTGAGCTTCTATATAGATTTATACGAGAAAAATTTGTTTGGTGTGCTGGGAAAAGCATCCCTAGGGGCAAGATAAAGAATTATAGATGTTTCTGGTCAGAGAATTTGAGGGACCTTAAAGAGAAACGTGACAGACTCAGGCGAAAAGCTGAATTAACCGGTCGCCCCTCTGATGTACAGAATTGGAGAAAACAGGCTGCGCTTTTTAAGAAAACTATTCTGCAAGAGAAACGTAGCACCTATGATGACTTTCTCTCAAGCCTTGACTTCCGTAAGGACGGTAAAAAAGCTTATAAGTTTGTTTCAAGCATCAATAACAGTGGTGTTAATACGGCAGGTCCAAAACGAACTTTCCAGGTAGATAATAAGATAATTACCTCTGATGTCAGAGTCGCTAATTCTTTTGTTCAACACTTCTCTAGTCTACAACAGAAAAGCAGATACGCGAGACAGCTTTCAAGAACTCTCACAAAAAAACTTAAATGCAAAATGAAAGAAGAGGGCGCTCTTCCCACCGATTTGGATATTTTCAATGCCCCTTTAAGCCTAAATGAATTGCTGTCAGCACTGAAGTGTTTGAAACCACGAAAATCTCCGGGCGAGGATGGTATCTTTGCAGAATTTCTCTTACATTTGGGCCCTCGTGCTTGTGAAACTATCTTAAAACTATTCAATTTAATCTGGTACACGGGAAGAATTCCCTCTCAATGGTATAAATCTACTATTATTCCTATACATAAAAAAGATTCAGATCCAGGCCTTGTGAGTAATTACAGACCTATTTCCCTCATTCTTTGCAAGGCCATGGAGAGAATCATCATGAGTAGATTGAACTGGTACCTGGAATCCGAAGGGATCCTAGAAGATGAACAGGCTGGCTTTAGGAAATTTAGGTCTACCAGCCAGCATGTTTCATTACTTAGTCAAAATATAAAGGATGCTTTGGATAAGAGGCAAATTCTCTCCGCTGTCTTCATTGACCTAAAGTCTGCTTACGATCTTGTATGGAGAGAGGGCCTACTTGCGAAGTTATCAAACATCGGCATACACTCTAATATGCTTGGATGGTTTAACGGATTTCTGAAAACCCGATTATGTAGAGTCCGGTACAACTATTGCCTTTCAAGATACAGAGCACTCAAAACTGGCTTACCGCAGGGTGCAGTCTCCAGTTGCACACTTTTTAACATCTACATTAATGATCTGGTAAGTGAATTGAAAAAGATTGACGGGTTACGGTGTCTGCTATATGCTGATGACTTAGTCATCTGGACTACTTCTCCCAAGAACAAAGCTAATGTGATCATTGAAAGTTCTTTGGGAAAGGCCTTGTTAGTTATTGAAAAATGGACAGAATTGAATAATATGAAAGTTAACCTTGATAAGACATTTGTAGAGTCTTTTTCCCTCACGCATCAACCTTTCCATCCACAAATTTACTACAAAGGCCGTCAGATTCCATCGTCTGATGGATTTAAATACTTAGGTGTAATTTTCGATAGAAAACTTACATGGAGGTCTCATGTGGCGGCATCATCCGACGTGCTATGAAAAGACTTAATCTCTTAAAAATATTAGCGGGTTCTAAATGGGGCTGTTCAAGAGCCACTTTGAATTTTACATACAAAACGTATATTTTACCTATTCTTGTTTACTGTTGCGAGCCGCTGATTACAGGATCAGAGCAAGTTTTTCACCTTTGTGAGATTTTTCAAAATCAGGCTCTGCGATTGATTACGGGGGCAGTGAAGACAACACCCATTGACTGTATGCTGCTCAGCACTGATAACAGGCCTTTCAAGATAATTATTCAAGAAAGAGCCCTTCTCCTCTGGGAGAGAATACTTAGAATCCCTGGGTGTTTGTCCCTGTGGAACCAGGACTCTCTAAACTGTGGGAGAAACTTGAAAACACAGAGTGGTTTTTGCCAGGGAGTTGCTGATATTAGATCTAAGCTAGATTTGAATTTCGAGGTTGAACATTTCTCTCCCCCCATCAGCCCTATTGTTGATAAGAAATTTTCTATCCACCTAGAACTGATCAAGGATGTTTCTAAAGCGGAGACTAGTGACATAGTGCTAAGAACTCTCGCTCTCGAGACAATGGAATCATTTTACCCTGAGGAGGAATGGTTAAGAATATACACTGACGGTTCCAGAGTGAGCGGTTGTGTTAACGCCGGTGCTGGTGTTTACTGTAAACTTTTTTCCCTTTATACTCCCGTCGGTATCCATAGCTCAGCTTTCGATGGTGAGATCGCGGCCATCTGCCAGGCCCTGTCACAACTTCGGCCTCGTCTGGACTCCTTTTCGAAAGTTGTATTACTATCGGATTCAAAGGCCGCACTTCAAGCAATTGACGCACCCAGCCACTCCCGAACTTTAACCATCGATAATTGCTTAAATCTCCTCAACTGGCTTGCCAGTAATATTAAGACAGTAGTTCTCCAGTGTATTCCGGCCCACTGCGGAATCCAGGGAAATGAGGCGGCTGACTTCTTGTCAAAGAAGGGGGCCTCTGTCCTTCAGAGAACTAATCCCAGACTTCCTTTTAATAGTATCAAATGTCTAATAAAGAACATCTTCAGGGATTCTTTTCGCGAAGAACTCAAAAATCGCAACTTTAATAAACCATGGCTAAATCAGATTCTTAATGTCCCTCAGTGGCCTAGGATGAAATCTGTCGCCATGTTTCGTCTGATATCTGGCCATGACTGCCTGCGTAAACATCTATGTCGTATCAACGTCGTTCCTGACCCTCTTTGTACCTTGTGTGATCTTCAAGAGGAAATGGACTTGCCTCACCTGTACAGATGTCCTGCTCTTCCTCGGACATCAATCTGGGAACGCTACTGGATTGCTCGCTTTCATTTATAGATTTATTGTTGTCATTTTGATGTTCAATTGTCTTTTAATGTGCCATTGGAAATAAAAAAAAAATAAAAATAAAAAATATATATATATATATATATATATATATATATATATATATATATATATATATATATATATATATATATATATATGTGTGTGTGTGTGTGTGTGTATATATACAGTGGACGCTCGTTAATTCGAACTCAAAGGTTCTCAGATAAAAGTTCGAATTATCTGATGTTAAGAGAAAATATATAACTTTAAATGTGTATGACTGAAGAAGAAACTCTCCTAGTATGTATAACCTCAGAAAATATATTATACTATGTTATCTAAAGTTAAACATATTAAAAAGCAATACAGACAGAGGCGTCGGAAGAGTCAAATATAGAGGGGGGCAAAGTAAAATAGATTAAAACTTTTACACCTTTATTATTAAAAATAAATATATACGGTTATAAAAAATAAACTTTTATGTTATTTTTCTAATCGGAGAAAAGTAATGAGAGATTTCTTCTGTTTTGAGAAAATCTATTAATTACTTTTTCAATAAATGTGTCTTTATTTTTACTCACAGATTCTCTGTGAACGCTAAGCATACAGAGACCAGAAAGTCTCTCTTGAGACTTGGTTGATCTCAACCAGGTTTTTACCCGTCGGAGCGTACTAAAAGATCTTTCAATTGTTGTTGTGGTAGGAGGTAAGGCTAAAAAAATTTGTAACGCTTTTTTTATGCAAGTAAAGAACTGACAATGTTTATCTATTAATTCAACAACCTCAACATCAGTCTCAGTATTGATACTTTTGACTTTTGAAACCCACATTATTTTCCAAGTTTCGGCTTCACAATTCAAATTTTCAATTTTATACAGTTTTGAGATGTTATGATTGTTTGATTTTAGCAAACTAAAGGTTTCTGCCTGTATTATTAGTCGCGGGTAAAAAATAGACAGAGCAAATGCACTATCCGTCTCTTGGAAAAATCGGACTTCAATGGACAGTATAATTGAATCCAGATATGGAGTAAATAAAGAATTTCGAAAATAATTTCAGCACTATCAGTAGAGCAGTTAGCCCTTTGCGTTTGCATTGCAGCTAATCTAGGTATTTTAATATCAATGTCAAATTTTCTTCCGTCCAATATACATTTTTGAAATATATCTTTAAAGTAATTCTCTGCATCAGCCCTGTGATCTTTCAGAATAGATAAAAGTAACTGAATATGTATCTTCGTCGATAAAAGGTTTATTGTCTTTGCTTGTAAAATATTACAAACAGGCTCCAGTTTGGCACTATAGTGTGAAATAATATGCAAACTCACAATAAATTTAGGAGTGGAAATTGCGCATAACAACTGGTTGGATTTCGATCGTGTATCTCCATTTATTTCCATCGTATATGGTAAATGTTCTAGGGCGTTTCTTATTTCCTCAAAATGTTCCGAAAATATTCTAATAGACTTATACTTGGCAGACCATCTAGTTTCACAAAATAAGGGAATTTTGGGTACATATTTTCTCCGATATGGACTTTCGCGGAAAAAGTTAATGACTTTTTTTATAGTATCGACTGAATTTTGTACATCCTGGACTTTATTTAAGTCGTTGACCACCAAGTTAAGTCTGTGTGAAGCACAATAAAAAAAGAGAGCTTTATTATATTTGTCACGAATTATTTTCAGCACTCCGTTTTCGCGGCCTGCTATTGTTGCACAACCATCAAATCCTAACCCTACTACCTTTTGCATACTTAAGCCATAATTTTCGCAAGTTTGTAATATTGCTGATGATATACCTTCTGCATTCATGGAACTAAGTTCAGTAAATCCCAAGAATTCCTCACGTACTGAATTAGTATTTTTATCCACGAATCTTACTCCTATCGAGAGCTGCTCAACACCAGAAATATCAGCAGATTCATCAGCTAACAATGAAAGACCTTCACTGGCGTTCACTTCTGTAATAATTTCTTCTTGAATAATATCACCACAAATCTTAATTAGTTCATTGAGTCTGGTGAGAAGTATATTTAGCATTTTTTGCACAGTTTTCCAAATGATCTTTTAATACTAAATCTCCGCTCTCGACTCTAAAATTTAGGAGATCATCAAAATTTCCAGTGGTTTTACCACGGAGAGGTAAATCGTGGGTACCACAAAAAATTATAGTGGAAATGATTGGCATAAGTTTTTCTCGATTAGACTTAACTTGTTCCCGTTCATAGCTACTGAGCTGTTCAGTGACACAAGTACTTTTACCCTCCATAACATGTCGATAGTTTACAGCTTTAAGTGTCGATGAACGATGCCACTCCGAACACATATGTTCTTTTGTATTTTCATGGAAGTCTTTGTAATTCTTGAAAGGTTTTACAATGAAAGATCCAAAAAACCCTCTTCTTAAATTTGGTCGAAATGTAACACAAGTTTTACAAAGTCCACCCTTAAGTTTACTGGAATAAGCTAACCAATCGTAATTTTGTAACCATTCGTGACGAAAAACTCTTTTTCCATCTGAGTCCCTTTTAAAATTGTAACTTGAATCGGGAACAAAATGTCGAGTCAATAACACATATCTTATTTCATCGGAAATAGAAGCATGCTTTTCAATAAAAACTCCTATATCTACAGGATGAATATGAACAGTACGATTTTCACCAACACCAGATAATGACGTTGTATTAGATTCATGATCAACATCAGAATGTAATGACCCAAAACCTTCACTCACTACTGCTAAGCTAGTAACTATGTTAGTAGCTGTACTAGGTTCTACTTCTAATGGTTCAAGAAGCTTCGATTTGTAATTACTGTCAGTTTTTTTCTTAAAAAAATTTCTTATATCCATGATTTCTAAAAATAAAATACCTATTGATATTTTGGTATGTCCAGCAGTAAAAATAAAATATGATTTCATAAAATAGGAAAAATCGTTAAGCAGAATAGTAGAAAACTCCTAGGTTTTATTTTATTCTAATCCTTTTTCAGAAAACAACAACTGAAAAATAAACTTAAAAAAATTATACAAATCATCTACTTTGAAATTCTACGTAATTAAACGACTGTAAATATTTTTCATTGTATTTTGAGCAACAACACCTATTATCCATATTATTTAAAAGACGACTCTTATATTATGTAAGCAATGTGTTGTGTCCATGTAAAAAAACCGTCAAGAACACACAAACTTCCGATCGGTATTTGAGAGACTCCGAGCGTTGAGCCTTTCAATGTGTAGAATTGCCCACCTACGTGAATGGGGCAATATTCTTTTGCTGGGTTTCCATGCAGTGAGGATGTGATAAAAAATGCAGTTATAAGGAATGAAAACTTTTGTGATTTTAAGGAATGAAAACATACGAAATCCGCACAAAGTCCCCTTGCTGACGTTGCACCTTCTATTGTTCAACTGTCCCGTGCGGCACGTTCAGGACATTACACCTTACAATTCAAATTTGTAGAGTAGCACTTATGAAATGTCTTAAATGCCCTATCACACGTCAAAGTGTACGCGTTTCAAATGCATCGGATTCAAGATTCCCTTCCGCGATGCAAAAATATTGTGTAGGGTTGCTTTTGAATCGCAAAAGCAAAGTTTGGCACTGGCGTTTAAACGCACTTGCGTACCTGAAATTGGCGATTAATCGCTCCTGCGTATATGGAATGACGTTTATCGCGCTTGCGTTAACGAGTGTGATGTTGCAATTTAGTATTCAGTTTTGTTAGGCTTTATGATTTTAAATGAAAATTCTAATATTTTACGTGCGCTAGCTAGGTAGAAACAAAAAATTCAATTTTCTAGGAGGGGGCAAGTGCCCTCCCTTGCCCCCCCCTTTCCGGCGCCACTGAATACAGACTTACCTTAATCATAAAATGAAGCAGAAGATATGCAGTATAAAGTAAACTTTTATTAAAAATATGAATTACACTTTGGGGAAAAACTGTAAAATAAATGTTTGGTTCTGTTTATGATGCCTACATTGTTCAGCCAGCTTCTCGATTTGAAGTAAACATTTCAATTCATTTTCAGAGGAAGGTTCCATCTGAATAAACGCTTTCAGAGTTTTAATAGAGTCCATTATGGCTTTGTCCATTATGGCCGCATTAAAAATATCTTTCGGCAGGTAAGTAGAGAAATGCCCTGGCAGTTTCCTACAGAAATTAGTGCATACGTTTTCGATTACATCAGAGCTTTGGCCACATACAGTTTGATAAGTAATATTGTGCCTTGACTTAAATCGAGAAAGCCATCCATCACTGCATTTAAAATCTTCAATACCCATTCGAATTGCCAATTCATCAGCCTTCGTAAGCACTAGGGGTCCATTTATCCGAAAATTTCGAGATCTAACATCCTGGAACCATAGCAGAAGAGCTTTTTCTAGAACTTCTTGGGACGCATTTCCCATGCTTCCTAAGGCATTTTATTAAATTCTATAGTCAGCTGCTAACTTTGTTTTACATTCACCATTCTCTACTTTATTTAAAATTTCTACCTTTGTTTCCAAAGTTAGGGTTTTGTAGTTTCCACGTGTAGACATCCTGAATTTTTACACGTTCACACCACACAATGAGGAAGAAAAACATGACCACATTAACTTGTCTGCACTGCAATTATAACTGACGCAGCTCCCTAGAATCTGTAGTAAACATTAGTTTTTCTGAAATTCTAAGAAAATCGATCCAAATAAATGAAAATTGCTTTTTCCGTTTAGCACTAATACGAAGGACAATAGCTACTAACGTTTAGCGGACATGCAATAGTCTAGGAATGCAGGCATGTGCCTCTTTACACGGAAAAAAATTTTTGACACACAAAATAATAAATACAGTCTGTATTTTCTCCCATAAAGGAGGAAAAGGAATTTTTTTTGTCAAATTTTTCGTTCGAATTAACCGAAGTGATAAAAATTTAGTTCGAATTAATGAGATATTTTTAACATTAACTCCAATACAAGTTTTTTGGGGCCTTTGGATAAGTTCGAATTAACCGAAAGTTCGAATTAATAGAGTTCGAATTAACGAGCGTCCACTGTATATATTAATGAGAAATTCACAATTTAATTTGGATAAAAAGTCTTTATAACACATAGGAGCTCAAAACAAAGTGGGGGGATCAAAAAATAAAAGGAATATTTAAGAATATTAGTTATGTATTGAATATCCTTAATATTCAACACATAATAGTTGTGTTTTACACATTTATTAAAGGGAGCAATCATACATATAGTACGACAAATTGCATGCAGTTGTTGAACAAATTTTTAAAAATTACAGCCACTATTTTTTCTTCTTTTGCATACATACATTTTATATATTATTAGAAATCAATTAAATAGTTTATACGGAAAGTTTTTTCATCTCTATTTCATTCATTTAATGTTTCTTATCAGAGTATTAAACTTCTATTTTTATTTATTTTTAATAATTTTTATTTATTTTTAATGAATTAATAAGTTAAAAGAGAATACAAGGTATATGACAAATCATAGATTTTCGGTCAATAGGATTTTTAAATTTTTATTATAACTGTCGTACAGTATATATAATATTTTAGAATTATAATTCTGAAATACTGTAGGAGATCTGCATGTATTATAATTGCTCATAGTTGTACAGTTCGTAAATATTCCTACTGTATACATGTAATGCAAAAACTTCCTAATTTTTGCTATGCTAAATTTCTAAACATACATTGATATTTTACATGCTCAAATACCTAAATAAAATGTTTGTATCAGTAGTTATACCGCATCATAATTTCCCCACGTGTGTTTCCAATCTATCATAATATCTTTCGTTGCCATTCTGTATTAGCCTAATGAATTAATTATTACCAAAGCAAGCATATTAATAAATTTCTAATTTCTTTTCTTGTAATCACCTTTGCCTCTCAGTTTATTTTTACCTTTCCCGTAACTAGAACATTAAATCCCGATTTTCCAAATTTCCCTTAACTCATTCCTTTTAAATTGATTAATACTGCGATATACACGCATACCCCTCTCAAGTTTGTCACATCAGATTAATTATCTACAAAATGAACATATCAATAAATTTTTATTACATATTTTCAAACCTATCCCGTTCCCTCTTTTCCCAATTACCTCTCCGAAATCTAGCCTATCACTTCAAAGAAATAATTCCAAAATTTCTCGGGAGCACTCGTTTTAAATTAATTTAGGGTCCCGAAATCCACATTACGCACTGATTAATGATGACAGTCCGCGCTAAAATATTTCAACGCCTCTGATGGGAAACTCATATAGCCACATTTCTCGATGCATGTTACCAGGTGATAAGTTACAAAGGCATTAATCAAGATCTGGATTACTAGAATTACGCCATCATGGAGGATGAAGACGAAAAAGGAGGATTAAAAATTTTTGCGGCAAATGTGTAAAAAAGGTGAGATCTTTTTGTTTGATTTTAGTTGAGTCGAAGAAACTACTTGCATAATTTGCATAATAGATTTTAGTCATGAGTTTTTATCTATAATAATGAGTCTGAAGTATTTAAAGAGTAGAACTAAAATGTTATCTTTCTGTTTGGCGAAATTTATTGCACATCTGTAGAAGAATATCTACTATCGTCCATTCCAACTGGTTAGTTTGTTCTTCAGTAACTGAAGAACAAACGCCCATCCCCTAATGAATATATATTAATACTAACACTGTAGCACACAATTTGCCAACGATATTCACTCTATATTTACAAATCAGTAATGGATATTATATACTTTTCTTCACGAATTGATATTTCACCCACACAGATAGTCTTGGACATTAGAATACCGCACATTACACTCTTGAGTTTATAACTGGATCAGAGTTTGTATGAAATCTACGAAATATACACTCTAAGAAGTTTTAGAACTGTCCGGCGAATACAAAGATTATTCAAGATTTACCAATATCGATTGTAAATACGGGAGTCAGAACACTGACAGGATACGATAAAATCGACAGACATATTAATCAAATTCATAAATTTGCCATTAATGCCGAATTTAAGAAATAACTTGAGCATATTTCATTTTATGTTTAAGTCTTAGTGACATTGTAGAGTTTAATTTGGTAGTAAAGTTTTAAAAGTTTTGACGCTAACTGAAATTTTTTGGGCTGTTAGAGAGAGACTAGCAGTTGAAATGCTTTTCTTTGGCGTCAGATTGAAAATAGATGAGAGTTTCTATTCCACAAATAGGCAGATGATAGAAGCTGCAATCGCTTATAATACTAATAAAAATACCATGTCGGTCTTACTTTCCGATTAGTTTTCTCACTCTTTCTAAATCATGAGGGTTTCACTCGCCTCATTCACTGCATGCGGCATCAGCAACCAGAAATTCTTCATTATAAAAAAGAGAATTAATATTGTCAAAAAGTTTCAAAGATATAAAAATAGGAGAAAATTAATCATTTGGTGAATGTACTGACTTCAAATTAGAATTTTTCAGAAAATGTGCAAAATTCATATCAATGCTTCTTTTCTGAAAATGGTATTCATTGAAAAATTTTAAAAACAATATATATATATATATATATATATATATACACTCAAGAACCAAAACATTATGACCACCCCTACATTTTGCAATGAATTCACATGGATGACGTGGAAGGCACGTGATCAGGTGGAAGTGGTATTTAACTGCTGCTGGAGAGTCTGAAGAATTATTCTTTCACTTACTTCGGTGTGTGATGGGAAAGGCTGCGGATCTAAGCGACTTTGATAGAGGGCAGATTGCAATGGCTCGAATGCTCGGAACAAGTATTTCCGAAACTGCACGACTCTTGGGTTGTTCGTGACCTACAGTTGTTAGTACTTATGCAAAGTGAATGAATGACGGTGAAACCAGCAGTAGGCGACATGGTGTTGGACGTCCACACGCTATCAAGGAAAAAGGTCGTCGGAGACTGTCTCGCATGGTGAAGCAAAACCGGAGCCAGACAGTGGCTCAGCTGACAGCCCAATACAATACAGGGCCAAGTAGAATAGTATCGCAGCACACTGTTCGGCGGACACTGTTGGATATGGGGCTACGCAGCAAACGTCCCACTCGTGTGCCTTTGCTGACCAAGCGTCATCGCCAACTGCGCCTGTGCTGGGCCCGGGAACATCGCGACTGGTACATTCATCAGTGGGAGAAAGTTGCCTGGTCAGGTGAATCACGGTTTGTCATTCATCACTCCGATGGCCGTGTCAGGATACGCCGTCTTCCAGGTGAACTGTTGCTCCCTCAATGTACAGTAGGTCAGACACAGGCCGGTGGTGGTGGTATTATGCTTTGGGGGACGTTCTCTTGGGCGTCTCTGGGACCCGTGGTTGTGGTAGAGCAGACCATGAATGCTACAGGGTATCTGAACATCATTGCGGACCAGTTGCACCCTTACATGGCCTCTGTTTTTCCAGCTGGAAATGGAATGTTCCAACAGGACAACGCCCCGTGTCACAAGGCTAAAATTGTGTTGGAGTGGTTACAGGAACATGATGCTGAATTCCAGTTAATGTCCTGGCCGCCTAACTCACCGGATCTCAATCCGATAGAACACATTTGGGATGTCATGGGACGGCAGCTCAGAGTTCAAAGATCACCAATTCGCAATATCTTGGATTTGTGTGACCGTTGCTTAAACATCTGGTACAATCTGTCTCCAGCCATCTACCAAGGACTTGTGGCATCCATGCCAAGGTGTGTTGAAGCTGTGTTGCGCGCCAAAGGTGGGCCAACTTGTTATTGACAGGTGAGCATAATGTTTTGGCTCTTGAGTGTATAAAGGTTGATTTTTTTTTAAACTGACAGTACTCAGAGACATCTGTAGCGCGATCTATCAGCCGGAATTCCACCAAAATTAACAGAGGGACTAAGGACGACATGGGAAAGAGTTCCCGTGAAAAAACAATATCCAAAAGTCGCCGATAGGTGAAGATATGGCGGTCTTGTTGTCCGCGCACCCGAGAATTTGTATAAAAGGCAAGTACTTGTAAAATATCAAAATACAAATTCACGACTATGTAGTCGACAGCAACGCCAGTATTTCGGGCTGTAAAGTGTGAAATTTGTTGCGCCTTCGCTTTACAGAAGAAAGGGTCATCAGTCGATTTTCTTCACTTACATGGCCCCTCGCTTCCCGGACCTAACCCATTTGACATTTTTCTTTGGGGTTATTTAAAGACTAAGGTGTATCTTGGAGGAGGCTCGAATTTGGCGGCCCTAAAGGACAACATATCCCGGACTTTGATGAACATTCCTGGTGATATGTTACTCCTGGCCGTTGAGAACGTAGTGTTCAGGATGCAATGTGTCGTCCACTAGGACTGTGGTCACATTGAAGGCGGGAGAAGGGAATTTGCTGCATAAAGGGGTGTTGCAATGAAATTTGTTTGTTATTCATTTGTCTGCTTACAACTTTTTCGGTATTCATCCCTTATCTTTATAACCCAAAATACTGGTGCTTCTGTCGACTACATAGTCGTTAATTTGTGTTTTGATGTTTTACTTGCCTTCTATGCAAATTCTCGGGTGCGCCGACAACGATAGCGCCATATATTCTCCTATCGGCGACTTTTGGAGCTATTTTTTTTCACAGAAAACTGTTTCTCATGTTGTCCTTAGTCCCTCTATCAATTTTGGTGGAATTCTGGCTGATAGATCGCGCTACAGATATCTCTGAGTACTGTCAGTTTTAAAAAAAATCACCCTGTATATATATACGGTATGTGCATCACCTACCTAAAGGCATTTGTATAGGCCATGCTGAATTACTTAATCCTTTTTATGTCAATGCCCTGTCAGCAGCACCCTCGTATGAAGATATCATTTAATATGGGACGAGATCCGTCGATTATACACCCATGCTAGCGTCGAATCTCAGAGACGAATAACAGCAAAACTGTTAAATATTTTAAAGAAATGCCCAAATGCGTTCAATGATAGTAAGAACAGTCGATGCCGAATCAAAATTAAGCACAAAACTCATGCCGGAGATCATTCACCCATAAGCCAAAGACCCTACAGAGTATCACCTGCTGAACGGTGAATAAATCATTATGAAGTCGAAAAAATGCTACAGAATAGAATAATCCAACCATCGGAAAGCCCTTGGTCATCTCCAGTTGTTTTCATGCAGAAGAAAGATGGCAGTTGGCGGTTATGTGCGGATTATCGACGCTTGAACAATGTTACAAAGAAATACGTTTATCCCTTACCCCGTATTGATGACACGTTGGATTGCTTGAAGGGAGCATAATATGTCTCTTCAATGGACCTCTATTTGGGATACTGGCAAATCGAAGTGGACGAGGTAGATCGGGAGAAGACTGCATTTGTTACAAGTGAAGGCTTATGTGAATTCAAAGTATTACCATTCGGTCTTTTCTTTCGGTCAGCAACTTTCGAGAGACTAATGGATAATTTATTGCGTCGTCTTAAGGGGCAGATGTGCCTTTGTTACCTAGACGATATATTGCTATTCTCTCAGACTTTTACTGAACATCTTGAGAGGCTTAACTGTGTTCTCAAGTGTATACGACAGGCGGGGATCATCTAGAATCCCAAGAAGTGTGTATTTGGTGCAAAAGAAATCAAAATTCTAGGCCACTCAGTATCTGGTGAGGGTGTGAAACCAGATCTCGATAAAATAAAAGCTATTCATGATTTCCTACACCAAAGAACATACACGATGTGAGAAGATTCCTCTGGTTCTGTTCATACTACAAGCGCTTTATTAGTGACTTTTGTTGTAGGGCGCAACCACTTCAAATGTTATTAATGGGTGATTCCAAGTTTGTGTGGACCCAGCCACAGAAAGAGGCTTTCAACGAGCTGAATTCATCACTTACTTCTGAACCCATATTAAGTCTGTTTGACGAAGCCGCTACTACCGCACTACATACAGACGCTAGTGGCTATGGAATTGGTTCCATGTAAGTCCAAAGGCAGAACGATAAAGAAAAAGTTATAGCCTACGCATCTAAAACTCTAACAAAAGCAGATAAAAATTATTCAACTACGGAAAGGAATGTCTTGCTCTTGTATGGACAATAAAGAAATTTCGGCCTTATATATCTGGAAAGTCCTTTACAGTTGTGACTGATCGCTATTCATTGTGCTGGCTGTTGAAGTGAAAATGGTATAATTCCCCACGGTGTGTGAACAATAAAGAATGTATTATAAAGGATGCAGAGGCAGGGATAAATACAGGATTGTAAACCAATAAAAAATAGAAGAATAGCTGTCGGTGTGGCCAGTGATAGCGATCTGAAGTTTAAATTTTACAAGATGGATGGTCGTTATTTTATGGCCCACAGTAAAAACGTCAGATGAGAAGAATCAAAGTTGTTTTACAAAATAAACGTATGTGGGGGGAGGTACTACATAGACTATGGACAGAGGCGACAGAGGCGATATAATGAAGAACCAATTAGGGATAGGAACCACTGAAAGAGAAACAGCCCACTGCCCAATGAAAGTGAGGGGCGTGCCAGAATGGCCCCCCTGTAAACGGACAACAGCTTCGCTAAGGACGGGGGAATCGAAAAAGAAGGAGACGGATTTTAGATTGGGTTCCTGAGAGTTAGATGTCGGAGGGTCTCGTCTGCTCCATAGCCGTGGAGAAGTGCGAATATCCCGCCAACGTCTTCCTACACTGGAGATGATACTGGGTCCCGGTCGCCGATGCTACGATCATCGTTGCATACATCCGTTATAGTAAGTGCCTCCCCGATAGACTCTAAAAATCATATTTGACTCTGTAGTTTGCCTCTGCTTCTGGGTATCGTATGTCAAAATTGTTAATATGAAACTGATTGTATTATTAATAGCTCTGACAAGTTAATTGAAATTTAGGTTATCAAATAAATGTATGTTTAAGGTCCATGCGTTGTATTCCTTGCTTGTTCCAACCCATGCATGCATCCATTGCTTCTAGGTGATTCACTCCTATACTGGCTCTCTAATTTAAAGGAATCATCAGGAAGATTAGCTAGATGGGCTTTAAGGTTCCAAGAATACTATATCTCCATTGTATACAAAAGTGGAAAGAAGCATCTAGACGCCGATAGTCTTTCTGGAAATTCCCTTAACAATCACAACATATCAGACGATATCAGTGCCCTCACATCAATCGATTTAGGGCTGAAACAACGTAAGGATACTGAGACGTCTGTAACCATTCAATCCTTCGAAAGGTCGCAAAAGCCTTGCAAATCAGATTTTGAGATAGTTGATGGGATCTTGTGCAAGAGAAATTTCGATCCTGCAGGAAAGAGGTGGCTACCAGTTATTCCGAAACATTTACGATTAGACCTACTTCGACATTTTCATGACGCACCGACAGCCGGTCACTGGGACCAATTGGGTCACTTGCTGGGACTAACTGGGTCACTTGGGATTTACGAGGATTTATGACAGGTTACGGAAGAGATTTTACTGGCACGGCCAGTATCATAACGTACACCGTTATGTTTTGCATTGCAAAGTATGTTTTGCATTGCAAAGAATGTCAAAGGAGAAAAACCGTGCCACAGAAACGACCCGGTCGACTAATGCGAATACCGCCAGCGGCAGCACCTTTTAATCGTGTCGGTATGGATCTGCTACGACATTTTCCTAAATCACAAGGTGGAAACAAAAGGATAATTGTATGTACTGACTATATGACTCGCTATGCCATTACAAAAGCTCTGCCATCTGGTGAAGCACCCAAAGTAGCAAAGTTTATGATTGAGTAAATAATTTTGAAACATGGAGCCCCAAGGACTATAATCACCGATAGAGGACAAGTCTTTCAATCCAGGCTAATATCCGAACTTAAAAGACTCTGCAATGTTGACCACCGAATGACAACGTTGTACCACCTTCAAACTATTGGTATGATCAAGAGGTTCCAGAAGACGTTAGCAGTCATGTTGTCGATGTATGCTGATGTCGAACAGAAAAACCGGGACGAAATACTGCCATTCGTGACGTATGCTTATAATACCGCACCACAAGACACAATAGGATTTACACATTTTTGTGTCTTGCATGACCGCGAATTTGAAGCAACCCTAGATAGTATGTTTCCTTATAGTCCTCACGAGATAGAATAGGATTATCTTGATCGAATAATGAACCAAGCCGATGAATCCAGGCAGCTAGCTTGTGTACGAACTCTGGAAGCTCAACAGAAAGATCGTCGGATTTATGACGCTAAACATCGAGCAATAAAGTATAAACCAGGAGATTTAGTATGAATTTTTACGTTAGTTCGCAATGTTGGACTATCGTAAAAGCTCCTCAAAAGGCATTTCGGCCCTTATCAAGTGTTAAGGCAACTATCTGACATTACCTATGAAGTTCAAGATTTCGATCCATCTTCAAAGAGACGAAAATCTAGAGATGTCGTTCATGTGGTTCGAATGAAAGCATATTATGACCCGAACACCCAAGAAATTGCTGTGAGGGATGACACAACAGCATACGATGAAGACAAATCGCCTAGAAAGAAGCATTCCGAGCAAGATTCAAATTCTCCAAGGAAACGACGAGCAGAGTATCGGCCGATAACTCGTTCTAGAACGAATGCCGTAGTTTAAAAGCAAGACGCTGTTTTCTAAATGAGGGGTAATACCACATTCCGAAGGTAATGGCAAGTAGCAGCATGGCCAAGTGGCTAAAGCACTGGACTGCTAACCGACAGGTCGTCGGTTCGAATCCAGTCAGTAACTTCTGATTTTACGTCCATACAAATTTATGTTACCTTTCGAGAAAGTCCTTATTTATGTTAATTTGCTATGCTAATTTACCTTATTTCTAAAAAGTTCCTAAGTTCTAAATAAAAGACTTCCCTCAGGCTGTGGGCAGTTGATTAGTGTGATTACTTCCTGATCGCATAATAAACCCCTTTGACCGTAACCACGTGTTGGTTTATTCGGTATATTTCATACTTCTACTTGACGATATATCTATATATATATATATATATATATATATATATTATGAGATTTATTACAAGCTGATCAAATAAAATTTTTAGCAACAAAGAAAATACAGAAACTTCCTTATACCTCTTAAAAGTAACAGAAAGGATCAAACCCACTTGTTGTTGAAGGTAAATTTCTTATCACTTTTATTTTCTTTTAATTCCTGTAGTCGTAAAAGCAAAGCTTCCTCAAGCAAAACTATTTAAAAAACAAAATTTATACTTATATTAAAGCTCAAGTTCATATTCTTTCTCATTTGCGAAAAGAAATGTCAAAAACAAACTTTGAAAGATAATGTTTGTAATGTTGTTGTTGTTTCTAATTCCCGGAATAAATTCGAGATCGTATACGCTAGCGAGCTGAAGAGTGCGTCTCCGGTTTATAATGTCCACAAGGTAGACCTCAAGGAATTTAGCCAGGTGCGACCACAATTTTGAAGGAGCAACCCCAGTGGCGGGATAAAATCAGATGTAAACTCTTATTAAAGATTATTTAATTTTATTAATTTAAATACTGAAAAGGATATCTAAAAATAAGTTGCCATATTTTATGGCTAATACAATTGGAGACATTTGATTCTTGTTTAGGCATGACTGAAGCTATCCCTCACCATCTTTGTCACAGAAATGCTGTTTTCTATCCCGACTGAAGTGTATGACTGTATTTGTTTTCCACTGCTTCAAACTTCTTCATACGGTGTGTATTTCTATCATATTTCTCTAACTTGATTACACATCCAATAAAAAATCCATAATATCTGAATCTAACAATGTATATCTCATACGATTATTATTAAATAAAGTATATTTCGAAATAAAATGCATTTTATTTCCAAAAATGATTAAATTTAATGGTCAACATTTCTTTAAAAATACTCCTCTACTAGAAGACAGAATATTTTTTTTAATATATGTTATGTTTTTTAAAAGACTTAAAATCTTCAGTGTCTCCAGAGTTAGCCATTTCGACTTCTTAAGGTTGATTAAGAAATTTATAAAATCATACTCTACTCTAGAATCTATTTTTTTTATATTTGAAAGAATCTGTTGACGTTTAATAATATAAAAATTTACTAATCGATATCTGCATGTATGTATATCAGTTGTAGTTAGTACTTCTCAAAATCACAGAATTTGTAATTTTTATTTGCTGTTTGCCTTTGTATGCCTCTTTATCTGCCTCTTTTCTTAAGCTTTAGATCACAGATTTAGTCTAATATTACTTAATATTAAAAACAACATTGTATTCTGTTTAAAATATTTTGCTCTTGAATATCAGTTTCGAAAATGTTTTCTTCTCTTATGTCTATAATGTTTTAAGTCGTAGTAGCTACTTGCAAATGTGGAGCATTGAACTTAAAACTTCGAGATAGGTATTCTACAAAGGGAAACACGCTGATATTCGAAATTTATTTCTAAATATAGACCTTGATATTGTTCAGAAAAATAAAAATTTGAGAAAACGGCAACATTTCTTGAGGTTTGTGAGTATATGCCTTTAATTGAATTGTAATATAAATTCTTTAAATGCCATGCTTACACACGTGTAAATAAGAAAATGGTATGTCGCCTAAATTGTAAGACCAAATGGGTTAAGATAAGAAATAAATAGTTAAAGTCACGCTATTTTTTATATACACACACACTTTATTTTCAGGTAATTTTGTGTGATTTTATAATTTAAGTTTATATAATTTAAGTTTGGCATATAAAAAGGGTTAGTTTACTAAAAATCCTTTACCCTTTTAGAGTTTTAAAAGAATACTGTTATTGATATTTTTTAAAAATATTCTTTTTCTAATAAATTTAAAATACATTAAACTTAAAACTTATTTTAATACAACATGAATGATTAACTAAATTTTTAACTACGCTTAGCTGTTTCAATAATTTTAATGACTAAGCTATATTTTTCACGTACTAAAATATTCTGTAAAAAATAAAATTATACTTTAAAGCTATAAATTATTCATTTCCGATGTAGCTTTTCTTTATCCCAAATTTCTTTTGTACCCCTTACTCGAAAATCCGCTACACTTTCATCATCCGCATTTCAGCATAAAATCATAATTCTTTGGCTAACTGAAGGCAGATGCAAAAAGTACGCTATTCTGAATTCATCGAGATTTCTAAGTGTGCTTTCAATTGATTAATGACGGGGAGACGTGTTAAAATATATCCTGACAACTGCTGAAAGAGTGATAGACATTCGATTCTTAATGTATGCTGCCTACAGAGTCATTAATCATTAAAAAGGTTGCAAGTATAATGTTACAAATATAGACGAGTTTAGTTTTCCTCAGTTATACTACACTTGCATATATCTTTATACATCTTTCCAAAGAACGCGTAAGATTCAAAAAGCATTATTAGCGGTACCTTCAACTTCGTTTTTAAATTTTTTCAAAATTTTACTCTATATGCAAACTGATAAAAATTAATGTTCTTTTTTGCTATATTGAAGACACTTATAATTCACAAATACGTATTTTGGGGAAGAATAAGAACCTGTTTTTCAAAAAATTCTTCAAAAGTGCTAGACTTTTTGAAACTGCTTCTCGCGCATTAATTTTCTTCTGATTTCTTTCAAAATTTCTCAGGATTGTTAATGAAAGTGTTTCTCACATAACTGTGCTTATATATATGAAACTACAAATATTTTCAAATTTAAAGGCCACGAAATAAATTAAAAACACATAAAAAGATTAAAAATATAGCAGGAAGATTTAAAAAAAATCTTATGGCTTTAGATTGATACAAAAGATAAACAGTACTCAATAATTATGTTTATGTATATATATATATATATATATATATATATATATATATATATATATATATATATATATATATATATATATATATATATATATATATATATATATATATATATATGTATATATATGTATATATATATATATATATACATATATATATACATATATATATATATATATATATATATATATATATATATATATATATATATATATATATATATATATATATACGTTCACAATTTGTCGTATTGACCAGCAGATGACAACTTTACGAGCACGTTAAAGCATTGGCGGATCCCTTCTGTAGGCCTTTTTCGCTATAGCGGGCTCTATCCGGTGTAATGACGCCGAAATAATCTTATATACTATGTTTTTTTACTAATAGAAATATGGTAAGTCTCTCAGGGTGTATGTGAGTTACCTACTGTAATCTTTTATCAAGGTTTATTAAAAATTGTCCCAATCTGCTAAGTTATCGAGGATTCTCTAAAGCTTTTTGCAGCTGACCCAATACCATTACCAAAATGTCACTATCCATTTAGAATTTCCCTGTTTCGGATAAGATATTTTCTAATACGGCGTCTCCCTAACATTTATAGTCAAAAATCAGTTAACTCGGTCGAAGCGAAAAATTGGATGATATTTATCCTATTTCAAAGATTAATCACGAGATTTGTTAAGGTAGGTCAGTACATATTGCTGTAGTGTATTTTAATCAATCGTAGAACATTATCGATGCCCGGTGGCGTAGTGGTTAAAAGCTGCCACACCACAGGTCCAGGATTCGACCGTGCGACTGGGCAAGGTCGACTCAGCCTTTCATCCCTTTAATGGGTCGATAAAAATGAGCACCAAGTGTGCTTGGGAACTAACTCTGGAGGTTCCTCGGCAGGCTAACTTCCTACCCGAGACACATGCTGTGTAGCACCCCAAGTCCACGGTCAAGAAAGCGAAGTTGGTTACCACCAGCCTTAGTCACAATGAACTGTTGCGCCATTGGTTAGTTAGTTTTTAGAAAATTATCAGTGTGAATATGGGGAAGACTTTTAAAGCTGCAGCCATATAATCAATGAAGAAGAATTTGCTACTCGGAAGCAAATGACAAAATTTAGGATTTTTGGGTACACTGAACTTCGGTTCTACCCAAAAGCAGTTCAAAGAGGAAGTCGAAACAAATATTCTTCTAACCTTTTCTGAAATCGATTCCCGGGGTGATGAAAGTTGTTTAAAAGGTGGAGAAAGTCTAGAGTGGTTTGTTTTCTAAATGTTTATTACACGCCACTTTAAAATATGCAACATGACACTACTGACACTAACACACATAATGATCACACTTAAAAAAACTATAACTACGAGCTGAAAAAATAGCCAAAGATTTACAGTCAAAATTAGAGTCACAATGCGTGAATGCCCAGCAGTGTTCATTTTTCTCTTCAAAGGTAAAAAATGATATTTACGCTGTAAAAAACAACGAAATTCAATAAGTCATTCTTAAGTAAACGAAAACTTCGTTTCAAATAATAAATATAAAAGTTAATATGCATAAAACAGGGTTAATTAATAGAAACTCCATAAATGTTCGATTAATGCATAATTGGGTCTCTTAATCTAAGTTTACTGCGAGCAACTACATTTGCATTGACTGAATCAGTTTATATGTACATAACGCCCTTTTTAATTGTTTTCCACGTATAGATGCATATTCTCCAGTTGAATTACTACCTTACGAAAAATTTGTAATGTCGATTTCAAAACTATTATTTTGCATATTCTGCAATGGATACCCCACTATATTTATCCATTACATTCATGACTAATGAGCAGAAATGGGAATAAAGCAGTCAAACTTTCTATTTCTTTTGTGAATGTATTAGTGTTAATGAATTATCTCTCTTTAGAATACATTTTCTACATAAGTCAACAAGAAAGCTTTTTAAGAGAAAGCTAATAAGAAATAACGCAAGTGTTATTTATTGTAGCGTTAAATAGTGGAAAAGCAAATGCATTGTTTTCTAAGAGACTTCGCCCTTAGAAATATTTTGAAGTAATATAAAAAATACATTTTCTTATTATTTGAAGACAGAGAGGTTTTAATAACACAACGATTCCAAATTGAGATAAAAAAACAACTGATCTTGCCATTAAAGATTCAAACAATAGAACAGCTGTAACAAAGAACTCTCTCGTCAGAAAACATTTGGTTTTGTTACACTTAATTGTGCTTATTTAGAATTTATAAGCAGAAGGATGAGTTTGAAAATTTTTTAGCGTAATAAATTATGCAGCTTTTGTAAGTAATCTATTAAATAAATATCAAGTATTACTTTACGTGAAATTCCGTATAGCTAAAATATTCTTTTCAGACTAATTAAATCAATAAAAATATACTCTGTCAACTAAAGAAATTTCCAAACATACGAGAATCCAATTTTTTTTAATTGAAAAATTTCACCATATATACTTTTTAAATTTTTGGTTAAGGGGGGGGGGGGGGCAAGGGACTTTCAACGTCGACTTTTTTAATTTGCAATTTTTAACGCTATATACAGAATGAGAGTAATTTATATTATTTTTATTATATTGAAGACTCCTAGGGCAACCCCTAGAATTCAAAGTAAGTATTTTTTGGCAGAATGATAGCTGTTTTTAAATTTTTTTCAAAAATGCTAACATTTTTCAAAATTTTCCTTGTGTATTCCATATCATTTAAAAACTTTAAATTTTTAAATATAAGTTTATCATATATATATAAGCATAATAGTGCATGGAATTTTTTGTATGAACTTAAAGACTTATAAATATTTTTTAATTCTGCCTGTTATATTTTTCATTATTTCCTTTATTTCATGGTCTATAAATGTTAAAGAAATATTTGTGGTTTCAAAGAACTATGCACAGTTTTGTGACAAACACCTCCATTAACAATTCTGAGAAATTGGAAGAAATTAGAAGAAAATAAATGCGCATAGAAAATTTTGAAAAGTTCCATCATTTTAGAAGAATTTCTGGAAAAAGATCACTTTTTCTTCTACAAAATACTTACTTATGAATTCAAATTTACTTCAATATGGTAAAAAATAATATTAACTATACTTAAGTGGTATATAAAGTAAAATATTGAATATTTGAAAAAAAGAGGTTGGAAGTCCCTGGTCCCCTTAAAAAGCTATATTACACTAGCTGAATACCCGCACTTCGCTACGGAGTACATTCAAATTAAATACAACGGTCAATGTATGCAATTAATGCCAAAAATTTCTATAAATACACTGCTGGCCACTGTAAATGCAACACCCTGAAGGAAACATGCAAATAACATGAAATTTACAACATGCATTAGCGGAGGTGAGATATGCAAATGATTAGAATTTCAGCGCAGACGCACATCACGCGCGCCTGTGGCGCCACTTCAAAGCGCTATTTAAGGCTTGGAGATTTCGACGATTTCAAGTTCGGCAATTGTGTTTTTCTTGTGGTTTTTTCAAAACACGATCAATTATGCCTCGTCGAAAACAGCGGTCATCTTTTGATCAAGTATCCGAGTTCGACAGAGGAATGATAGTGGCCTACCGAGATTGTGGATTATCTTTCAGGGAAATCGGTAGTCGTGTTGGACGAAACCAAACAACTGTAATGCGGATATGTGATCGTTGGATGCAGGAGGGTACAACGGACCGGCGTGTTTGATCGCATCCACCTCAGCGCACCACTTCACGTGATGACAGGCAAATTGTGCTCATGGCAGTGGCGGATCACTCAGTCACATCACGAACCATAGCACAGCACATGCAGTCTGTAACGCATCATCCAGTGTCTGCGCGTACCATTCGATGCCGTTTACAGCAGAGTGGTCAGTCCGCAAGACGTCCATTGCTTTGTCTACCCTTGACGTAGAACCACAGACGTCTCCGCCGCCAATGGTGCGATGACAGAAGGATGTGGACGGCAGAATGGAATGAAATTGTCTTTACTGACGAGTCACGCTTCTGTCTGCAACACCACGATGGTCGCATTCGAGTCTGGAGACACCGTGAAGAGATGATGCTGAACAGCTGCGTTATGCACCGCAACAATGGTCCTGCACCGGGTATTATGGTATGGGGCGGTATTGGATATCACTCTCGCACACCTCTAGTACGCATTGCCGGTACTTTAAACAGCCAGCGCTACATCTCTGAGTTGTTGGAGCCAGTTGTCCTTCCTTACCTTCAGGGCTTGCCCACAGCCATATTTCAACAGGATAATGCGCGACCACACGTGGCACGCATTGTCCAACGGTTCTTCGTCAATGGCCAGATTGAATTGCTTCCCTGGCCGCCTCGCTTTCTGGATCTTTCACCGATAGAAAACATGTGGTCCATGGTTGCTCTAGCATTGACCCAGATTCCATCCCCAGCTGCCACAGCAGATCAACTTTGACAACGTGTGGAAGCTGCTTGGTCTGCTGTACCCCAAGAACTCATCCAAAGTCTCTTTGAATCAATGCCGAGGCGTGTGGCAGCGGTGATCTCCAACAATGGCGGCTACTCTGGCTACTGATTTTGGCAGGAACCACACTTCACAGAAGTTTATAAATTTAATCAATGGATACTTGGTCAACATGTTATCTACAAAATAAATTTTGTTGTGATATCTCTTGTCTTTCTTGGTGTTGCAATTTGGGTGGCCAGCAGTGTATATTTATAATAAATACAGCTATCAATGTATGCAATTGATGTAAAAAAACGAAAAAATATATTTACAAAAAAATCGTAACGGATATTTCTATAGACAAAATAATGTAGAAGAAAATATTCAAATTAAATGTAATAGAACATACTAAAGAATATAGTACAGTTAATATAGCACAGTTTGAGGAACATATCTTTTAATGTATTTTAATATTTTTTTGGATAATGTCCAATCGTCTGCCGCATTAGCAAGAAAAAAAATATTTTTTGTCTATTATGCTGTTATGCACGTGACGATAAATTAATTTAAAGTACCAGAAAAAGAAATCACGTGATAAGCATTTAATAAATTAAATTCTAAAATTAATCTTTAAAAATTAACCAAAAATCAGAAAATGGAGGTAAATATTCGAAAAAGATTTCATTTTAAAGGAATTATGATCTTTCTCGTGATATAAATTTTATAAACCTCAGATTATTATTTTAAATGCAAACTTACAAAAAATGTTACTAAACAGCTTAAAAATTTAATTTTAAAAAATCTAAGAAGGATTTTTCTAAAATCTTTCTTAGTGCACCCCTGCACTATAAGAAGAATCGCTATGCAAAATTTCAGCCCTTTAGGTCCAGCGGTTTGGTTTGTGCGTTGTATGTCAGTGAGTCAGTCAGTTATGGAACTGCTTTATATATATAGATAGACTTTCTATGAACATTTCTGAATGAAATAGTATGACAATAATATGCAATGAAACAGGCTGATTTTAGAAAAACGCCCATATTCAGAAACGCCCATTTGGGATATATCTTCACTTCAAAGACTCACTTAACCCATTAAATTTTAATGTAGTCTCAACAATAATATTTTAATTAAAGCTATACCATTCATAACTTCATTTTACTGCAAAGAATCCATATTTATAAAATCGGCATCAACGGCAATAGGCCAAATGGAAAAAACACCTACAGATGAAAAGTATAATTCTGCTAATAAAAACTACCAGGAAATACCTTAATCAAATTCCAGTTTGCTTTCGTAGTTAGTAAGGCACTTTTAGAGTGAAACAAATAATTAATAATTATGTTAATATGTTTTCTTTATTTACAATTATGCATTTTTTATTTCAATATTTTTATGCAGTTGTTAAAAATATCGAAAAAATGCTGATAGTTAATGAAAGGATCAACATCATATCTACATAAGATCTGTAGGATTGGAATGCACAGTTGCTGTCCAGAAATCAAAATTAATTAAGCGGTAATTTCTATGTTCCTTTCATTAGCATGATGTAGCAGGGATGCAGTCACCTCAAATGACTTTATGCCTTTAAAATTAGCTTGATGTGTTTTTGAATGATTAGTGATATACGTATATTCTTCACTTATTTATTATAAATATATTGCTAAAAACAAAATACAAGCTTGCTTTAAATGGTAAATCTAAAATACACTATCATACCTGGAGTATGTAACTTTCTCTCGAAACAAAATTATCCTATAGCTTTGCATTTTATTTTATTTGAATCCATTCTAAGAAGCTGTGCTTGAATGAAAAAATATTTCGTATGTAAAGGCATTTTTTCCCTTCCATCATATCATTATCACAACAACATACAATAATTTAGAGTAGGATATAATCTCTAGTAGGATTCATCGGGTGTAATGATCGGGTTTTGTTCTACATGAAGTAAGGAGATTTCTTTCAATAGAGTATATTGGGTATTAATATTGGGGATTTTCTTAAATAGTAATATATTTTATAATAAAAAATTGGATATTAAAAATGATACATTTAGATTCAGCTTTTTGTAAATGCTGTAATAATTTCTTCTGAACTATTTTCACGAGAGGAAGTTTGAAGATTCAATATTGACATTATAGGCAATATACCATGTGAAGTCGTCTATTCTCTTGATCTGCTTTTTGATCAAACGGCTGAATTTGAAATATGTTTATTGTACATCATTCAATACTAATAGAAGCTAGAGAATAGAATACTGATGATATTTTTAGCAGATATAAAATATAATAAAACTGAAATATTCATTATTTACTATGAAAAGAAAAAAATTAAATAATAACGAATACTGTTATCTCAAAATTACAATTTTCGCTGGACATATCAAATCATTATACCATTATTTATTTTTATTATTATCTTCATTATTACTTGTATTATTATAATAATAATAATTATATCTATTACTATCATTATAAGGTAATGGTAGTTCATTTTAGATACACATTTGTTAAGTTAGTAATCGTAAAGTACTAAACTACGTAAAAAAGTCGAAGCTATAGATACGTGATCTCTTGTTAAACTTTTGCGAAATTACTTGTTGTTTGTTTATATTTTTAATTTACGAGGTCTGCAGTTTGAATATTCAAGTAGAAAAAAATTGTTTTTTGCATTTGGCTTTGATTCCAATAATTTCTGAACACAAATAGTCACCAAGAAACCAGTTATCTAAATTATAGATCCTTTATTAATTTCATCTGAAGTTTTAAGCTTTTTTTATCAAAAGATATTTAGTTAAAAAAAGTTTACAAACATTACATTTTTAAAATTAATTATCTGTTCTCGAGTCTCTATCAAATGCGTTATTAATCATGAATTTGAAAGAAAATAAAGTTTATAACATTACTGTACTGTATTATTTTCTACAGTTTCAATCCAAAAAAGAAAGAAAAAAACTCTCAGAATGAGCCTCCGTATTAAATAGTAAAGAAAAAATCTGTTCTCTGAATTCATTGAGACTTCCAAATACGCCTTCAATTGATTAATGACCTTAAGACGTGCAAAAATATTTCATGCGTCTGCCTGTTGAAAGAGTGATAGACTTTCAATTCTCGATGTATGCTATTCGACGATAACATACGGGGACATTTATCATGAAGTGAATTACTCGCACCGTGTCACCAAGTAAGTTGAATGAGAAAAAATATTCGCATCTCTGTCACAGGTGATTCAAAGCACTCCATTATAGATAAATAGGTTATTCATTAATAAAAAAATCGGTAAGGAGTAAGAATACATTAATTCCCAAACACATATTCCAACTCTCTTAAAAAAATGAAATATTTGAATATTAAAAGTACAGGATTGTTGAAATGATATAGTGGTGTTCAGTTTTTTAAGATAATTTAAACTCTCTTTCAACTATTTACTTTAAAACTTTCTTATCTTAGGACGTTCTTAACACTAATCCAAAATTATCTTGAAAAAAGAAATGGTAGAATAATAATTTAAAACATTAATATATAAATCTTTTGTAAGTAAAATGCCATGAATGAAACGTTATGAACCTCTATTGAGATGTTGATATGGTATAAAATGTGATTCAACAGGGTAAAATAATACTTTTAAAATAATTTTTCATAATTTTGTATGCATTGACTTATAAAGTGTTTTGCTAGCATGAAGTTATACGTATTACTAAATGTTATACGTATTCATATTTACATGTGATTACGAAAATATTAATTTCATTGCATCTTTCATATATAAAACTTAAACTCGACTAATATAAATTCCTAAGGGCCGTTGCACACACGGCATTTTTATCCATGGCCAAAAAAATCCGTCGAAACAGGAGTCAAAACAACCGCTGGCGCACAGTGGCACTTGACATACCGTCGACGGAAAATTTACCAATCGTTTTTTTTTTTCCGCCCTGTGTGTAAGCTTCAATTGACTTCTATGGTCTACTGTTGGAACGACGTCCGACGGATTTTTCCGCCCGCCACGGATAAAAACGCCGCGTATGCAACGGGCCTTAGTCTGATCTCCACCTCCTCAAACTCTAAATTACAAAGTTTGTTAGTGTGGTAAGTAAAATGAAACACTAGGAGAATTATATGTAGTCACTTGTAATCTTTGCAGTCTTTTATTAACGGGTTTGTTTATAAATTGTATGAGAATTCGAGACGGTTACAGGCAAAGTTTATGGAGAGGTAATCTAGAAATGGAGAAGAAGAATAAAAGAAAGGCTGTAAAAATTAACAGTTGACTGTGACATAAAAATTAACAACTGTGATATAAAAATTAACAGTCGCATAATAATGAGGGATATAAATAAGTGCTGTGTGAAATGGGGGATATAAGTAAAATAAGATGTTTACGTAATTAAGAACAAATGTGAATATATTGCCGCAATTAATAAAGCAGTGAAGATCATTTGAAATAGAAACTGGTGGTTATTGTATTGAAAAATAAATGTTATTTAAATTTAGGTATTTCAGTCTGTTTTATAAAAATATTCTACGCAGATTTTTCTGAAGAAATTAACAACAGCATTTTTTTTATTCATGGCGTTATTTCCTCCTACAAGTCATAGAAAATATAACTATGAAATGTATGCATAACTCCGATATTTAAATAATTCTATAAGTTTCTCTAGATTTGATCTCTTAAACGTTCAGTTTTTTTTAATTGTGGAGTATAAGAAGACTTTTATTATCATCAGATCTATATAAATCCCCTTAAATTTATTTGCACGTAGAAAGATCAGAGTCATATCCAGTCATAATGAACTCAATACATTTCTAATCTTACTGACAACGATATTAATGTGATATGAGTTGATAAGGTTTACTTTTTTCATGAAATACACCAGAAGGGCAACTTATTAACTCATAGAAAATGAATTAATGTTATAACCTAAGTATAACCTAACTTAAAAAATGACTTATAATATTGTAAAATGTTTATAAAAATGTCATGACGTATACTCGTAAAATGAAATAAACTGCATAATGTAGCATATACAGTTCCAGTTATATAATAATTTGCTAAAAACTTATTTCATTCTATACAAGAAACATAAAAAATTCCCACTCTATATTGACAGAAATTATTCCATTTATACCATAACCTTATTCTTCGAATGGTATTAAATTACAGCAATATTTAGCTTAAAAGTAAGAAGATGTCACTCTTAGTAGAATTCATCATACAGTGGAAAAGGTCCGAAAACAATCTTCAGATATCAATCGATTTTCTTTTCTTCCTGAATAAGATAGATTCATTGGCTTTCAGGGGATCTGATGTTTGAGCAAAATAGAGACATTTTCTGCTCTTATCTTGGATTATTCCAGCAGGAATTTCTCGTTACATTTAGGATTACGATAAAAGCATTTTACCAAAGTTGCCTCATTTGCAGTTTATCTGACAAAATGATGCACAAATAAATTAGCTGTAGAGAATAATCTTGATTACACATATAGCTTAGCTTTTATATGTTATAAGATTTCTGCTGATAAAGGATAATTTGTTTTAAATATAAAAATTATACGGACCTCTTATGTTGTTACGAAAATACACTGATGTTCCAAATTAAAAAAATTTCCCCATTTTATCGAATTTATGGAAAACTAATAGACGGATTTTAATGAAATTTGGTATGGATACACAGTTATATAAGAGAAAAAATTATACCACACAATAATTATTGTACGCACTCATGATCGTCAGTTAGGCTGATCAGCACAGGTATGTCCAAAAGCGAAATTGTAAGATCGAACATAAAATAAATTTAATAGGGGACACGGGTGCCACTTACAGTCATACAGCTATCACAGTGCTAAGCCATACTGGAAACGAGGCAGTTTGTTGAGTCTCTGTGGAAGTAAGTCCCACTTCTGCAACAACGCAGTTTTCAGCTCCTGGCAGCGCCCGCTCTAGGGGCGGGCAACCCGGACAGTTGCACGGGGTGTCAAAATTTAGGGGCGCCATTTTGGCTGTAAGTGTGAGAAAAACTTTGATGTGTTAAATGCCCAATTTATTGACAATTTCACGTATCGATTTTTTCGTTCGCTAAAAATTTACAGTGCATAGAGTATTTATATTGTTTATGTATAAAAGCTAAAAATATCTATAGTATTATTGAAAAATTAACGCAGAATTTGTAAAGGACGCTGGTTGAATTTGTTTCAACATACATATACTTCTCTGAACAGAATAGCATTAGCATGCTAGCTGAGCACTGCTTTAACTTGTGTTTGAACATGCATAGTCTTTATGGTTTGGCCATTTTGGCAGTTGAGCATGAAATTGCTGACCAAGTAAATTTAAAAGATGCAATAAAAAAGTTTGCAGAACTGAAAGTAAGAAAAAAAGATTTTGGGGATTTTAGCGTAGTTGATGTTACCTCTTCAAAATAATGGCATTTTGATTGCTTGTGCAATAATACACATTTTTAATAGCATTTAAAAATGTAAAAAATTATATGGCTAGCAACAGATATTTCTTAATTAATTTCTACTGTTTTGTACTGCTTGATTATCAATGTTATGTTATGTTATGTTATGTTTCTAAATATATGATTTTATTAAAATTTAAATAAAATTATTTGACTTTTACTGAAAATAAAAAATATGTACCTTTATTATATATATATATATATATATATATATATATATGTATATATATATATATATATATATATATATATATATATATATATATATATATATATATATATATATGTATATATATATATATATATATATATATATATATATATATATATATATATATATACCGAGTGCGTCATAAATTCGTGCAAAGTTCAAAAATTCATAATAAAAGAAGTAATGCTAGGAAAATTTTTCTGTTTGCGCCAATAAGATTAGAGGGACATTGGATTTTTCCATGTAAAAAGAAAAGTTTCTAAAAGTAACCGAAAGAGGGCGCTCACACGTCATACTGAGACGTTTTATGCAAATCAGGCAAACTCAAACAGATAATCAAACAAATCACAATAACATGAGACAGTGCATTTATTTTAGAGTAACAGATGTTCAACATTACTACCAGCACAAGGTAATAGGCAAGTGAGGCGCTTCATTAAGACCATTATAGTGGATTGTAGCATCGATGGCAGCGACTGTCTGTCGAATGACATTTTTCAGTTCCACCAAAGTGGTTGGGGAGCCCCGGTACTCATGAGACTTTAAGTATCTCCCCAAATAAAAATTTTCCGGGATCAAGTCTGGTGATCGGGAGGGTCACTGAACCTTACAACCGCAACTTATAGAACTCGGTCTTCAATGAGAGATTCCAACAGGAAAGTCTTGATATCACGTGAAATGTGGGGCGGGGCACCATCCTACATGAAGTCGACAACAGATAACGAATGTCTTTCCTGCAATGCAGACTTAACGTGGTCACGCAAAAGCGCCTTCTTTCGATTACTTTTGGAAATTTTTTTTTTACATGAAAAAAAAATCCAATGTCCCTCTGATCCTATTCGCGCAAACATAAAATTTTTCCGAGCATTATTTCTTTTACTACGGATTTTTGAACTTTGCACGAATTAATGACGCACCCGGTATATATATATATATATATATATATATATATATATATATATATATATATATATATATATATATATATATATATATATATATATATATATATATATATATATATATATATATAATATATATATATATTCTTAAGGGGCGGCAATTTGTTTTTTTGTCCGGGGCAACGTAACCGCTAGAGCGGGCGCTGCTCCTGGATTGTTCTCGGAGGGGGATGGCAAGCTGCAAGTGCCCTTCCTAGAGGGTCCCAGACATGTTCATTTGGGTTTACGTCTGGGTATCTGGTGGGCCAATGAATCGTCGACTAAGTGAGTCTTATGTGGACGAGCATTGTCGTCCATGAAAAATGAACCGAGGGACAACAGCTCCCCTAAAAAGTCCAACATAGCCCTGTATGATCTTATCCCAATAACTCTCACCAGACAGGGACCCTCTGTCAGACAATTGGACTGGTGTGGGGCCGTTTAGTTTGGTGCAGGCAAAATCCGCCTTGGACCAGACTGCAGTGGGGTAAAATGTTCTCTTCCCAAACGATGCGCGATTCATCCTGGACACTGATTCTCGGTGTACCTTCATCTGGAGAGAACCTGGGACCCCATACCTTTCCACCAACATCCGAGAAAGGGACCGCTATGGTAGGACAAATGTCATGGTCTGGGCAGGCATTGTGTTGGACCCCGCGCACCTCTCCATATGTTTTACTGAGGGTCCTTGACTGGTGGGAGGTATAGGGATGAGATCTTAAAGCCCTATGTTCGACTTTTCAGGGGCGCAATTAGTCCTCGGTCTAATTTAATGGACGACAACTCTCGTCCACACACGACTCACCTGGTTGGCGATTATTTTGAAATAAGGATATTCGCCGAAAGGATTGGCCATCCATATAGCCAGACCTAAACCGAATTGAACATCTCTGAGACTCTATTGAGAGGGTAAATTCAACACTCCATCCCCCTCCGAGACGCATCCAGGCGCTGAAAACTGCGTTGATGCAGGAAATGGACTTACTTCCGCTGAGAGTCAACAAACTGCCTTGCTTCCAGCATGACATCGCACTGTGAGTGTTGTATGAATGTTCGAGGCGACCATAGCCACTATTAAAGTCATTTTATGTTCGATCTTACAACGGGAGTATTGGGCATTTCTGAGCTGATGAGCCAAACTGACGATCACCAGTACGTACCATGACTGTTATATGGTGTAAATTTGTCTATTATATCACTGTGTATCCATACCGAATTTCATTAAAATCCGTCCCTTAGTTTCCCAGAAATTAAATAAAATGTGAAATTTCTCTTAATGTTTAACACCGGTGCATTTAACTTAATCAAATGAAACATAATTACTAACAGAACAATAATTTCGTTGACCCCAAATGTAAAAATAATCAAACATTATGAATAAACTAGCTGAGTGGCAACCCGATGTGTTGCTTTTTCGATTTAAAATGAAATAGTTTTATTTCTTAAAGATTAAAAACCGTTTAATCACTTTTAAAAATATATTAGAATTTTTTAAAAACGAAATAATAATTTAAAATTTTCTTTCTCAAATTTCGGTTTTTTGGCTTTTGAAATAATTCTTTCAAATTTCCGTTTTCAAATTTTGCTTTTTAGATAAAAAAGAAATTCATTAAATTAGAAAAAATTATAAAGGTTTTAACTTCTCATTTCCTAAAACTAAAATTATTTCTGGTACTTTAAAATTATTTCTGGATTTCAATTATTAAATGACTCGTTCTCAACTAATAATTTTTCCTTTTGGCAACTGAGCAGAATTTCTTTTGAAGAGTAGAGTTCCTGGGTCTATTAACTTTAACGCCTGTCGCAAGATGCTTATTATCAATGTATATGTGCTCAATATAAAAAATTCTTAATTTAAATTAAATTTAAAGTTACCAGTTACATTAATATAAAAATTAAGTTTAAGACCTTGAAAAAGTAGAAGGGTAGGATAAATTTAAAAATTAGAAATATATTAAGATTAAATAAATTAAGATTAAAATGAAGAATTAAAAAATCAAAAGAAAATAAGTTGATACTAATTATAAAGTTACGGAAAAAATGGCCCTCAGGAAACAAGATGGAAAGTTCGCATAATAAAAGAAAAGAAAAGTCCCTGTGCAGGGTCAAACAATTCGTAATAAGATGATTCCAGAGTTCCACGGGGGGAAAACAAATAACACCACGATAGGGAAAATTGGAAAATGCTGCACCACCTAGGACGGAACTCACAAATATGGTTTACCAGGTCAGAGCGATAGCACTGCGCCACCACAGAACATAGAGGTTTAGCAAGATGGGAGGAATATGACGGTAAGGACGAGTGTAAATATTAATCTGCGGTGGAAAAAATGCTTAAAAAATAGAAAGACAGTTCTGACGAATTCAAAATTGGTGGTGGAAGAATCCTATCAGTTGCTCATTAATTAGAAACAAATTTCACGAACTTGCTGGAATTATTAGTGAGTAAAATAATAAGTCGAAAAATTACGAACTTGGCATTCAGTTAAAAGTGAGTTTTGAAAGTACTCTCTTTTAGAATGAATACTTTTTATTGAATGTATTTGGTATATTTTGGAAGCTGAACATCTAGCAAATGCCGATAAATCGTAAAACTGACATTAATAGGAGCAGAAAACCGAAATATTTGTTGATCAAAATTGTCGATTTCGTGAAATTCGGAAAACTGCTTTGGGGATAAAGCAGTGAAAAAAATTTTTAAATTTGTAAAAATGTGTATGTACTTAAACATGAAGAGTTGTAAAACACATGGAAATAAAAAATGTGTCGATTGGAGGACGGAAAAGTTGAATTTTGCATGCATGAAAATGGTGGAAATTTGCGAAACGGAAAAGAGCTGGACCACCCGAAATGTCAGCTGTTTTCTCTCTCCTCTTCTATTGAGATCGGCGGTTTTAATTGAATAATTAAAAAAGTTTAAAGTTTTGAAAGTTGAGAATAGCATCAGTGCACGTGTCTCGGCCGTCTACGTATATCGGTACCAGTCGCGATATCCTGCTATGCTCGGTTAAATAAAATTAACCGAGCCCGTCCCCGTGTCTGCTGACTGACAAACTAACATTTCTTTACCTTCAGCTGTTAATAGTAAGATGTTGCATTTCACTATGTAACATTTTACTTTTTATAACGATCTTTTATATAAGTGACGTGCCATTTTAATCTGATGATGTAAAAAAAAATCTAACACAAATATACTAGACTTTGTTCCTGTGTGTAATTTGTATATATATATATATATATATATATATATATATATGACGAGCGTAAACTCTCGTACTCCCTCTTAATTCGTTCCCCTCTTAATACTTACTCTAATAATATGCAGTCAGAACAATCGTAGGCCTGTGGAATTAACGACAATTGGTTACATCTAAATCCTTTATTTAAATCTTATTTCCCCGATTCAATCTGTGCCATTTTCGATCTCTCGTCTCGGCTGACGTGGACAATCTGCCAGTTCGATATCCCAAAGTCGCTCTGATAAATCCTCTGTTAATATTCCTGCGGCAAAACTACGCGCATGCTCCGTGATGTCTATCTAATATTCCGAGACGAATTCATATTATGTAATAGTTCACTCCTCGAACGCCAAATGCTTGCTTCTAAAAATACACTCGTTCGCCTGACCACAACTCGTGCCAAGGCCACATCTCAAAAAAGGATTCTTTTTCCCAACTCACGCGAAGCATTTCAATTAAACTCTGTGAAAATGATGGCTCTCGGTTCCAAATATTAAATTATCCTGAGGCCCCATTTAAAGTTTTCGCGATCGTCCCCCCCCAATATTTTAGCCTTACGTTTTTCCTTGATATATATATATATATATATATATATATATATACAGTGGAGTATCGATCTATCGTTTTAAAAGGCACCAACTGAACTGAAAGATAAGTGCGGGAACATAGCAAAGCAATATGATCGTCGGGACTGAGTGAAATAAACGACAGAAACGGGAAAACGATGATTCGGGGAACGATGGATCGAGATTCCACTGTATATATAGAATATATATATATACATAAATAGTTGATTTATATATCTCAAAAATAAAGAATACGATGAAATTGTGCAAAAATATTTTTTTCTTGGTAATATCTGTTAGAATTCTTGGGGTTGAAATCCAGTAATCATAATTACAGCCTACTATGTATCTAACATTTTTAATGCGTTTTAGTCCTTTACATAGAATTATTGTTTCTATTACGTTGCATGTTACATAAATTAATTGGTTCTTTTTATAGCAATCATTTTGTTTAAACTTAATTTTGCACATGAAGCGTCTAAAAATGTTCTCCTGTATTATTTACATTATCATTGCTATTTATATACCTGGTATCAATTATACAATGGCGTAGTGGCAGAACTGAAAAGCAACTACCTATTTTGCAGTAACAAGGTTTTAAAATTTACCTTCGTTTGTAGGTTGTATTCCTTTTCAATGACACGTTTACAGTTTCATTTCCAAAATATCTCACTCTAACATACTAGGATAGTAAAAATACAAGCATAAGACCATAACAATTGTGAGAATCATTGACACGTTATCTTATGAGCCCTCAGACTTTTCCCGACCATATTAGTTTATGCCCGTTTAGAACAATAACATGTAAATTTTTATTTCTGTATGTGGATGAATAGACGACACGTGCCGACTAGAGGCACCAGTAACAAATAAAACTCGGTTTTCGGAGCATCAAGCGTTAGCCAAAGAACTGTTTTCTCTAATGTTCAACGTAAGTAGCCTTTCCGACACAATCGTAGTTGTTCATAACATTTTTTTTTACATGCCACATGTAACTGTATTAGTTAGTACGCGATTTTGTCACGCATAGTATTGAATCCAATCTCAGCTTCTCAAGATGAACAACGCAATTAACACAACTTGGTTGACCAGGACTGAAAAATAAGTACGTTTAAGATGTTTTTAAAGATACGTCTAATACGATTTCGACTATTGCCTAATATGATTTATAACCCTACTCTCCGCTGCTTCATCTTAAACCCAGTCCAAATGATCCTATAAAAATTGCTGAAGGTATGTTAAGCTATTTGAGAATTACCTTAGCTTACAAGTATTTCCTTAGTTAACTAGTGACCATCAAAAGTTACTAAAAATTTAGTATGGATAACTGCAGTACTCAGAACTGTAAACAGTCCGTCGTTTATTGTAATATCATACAAACATTATTATTTTCACTCTTGGCCGAAAATTTTTTACTTGAAAATCATAAGTTAATTTCGCGAGATAAATTGTGGTAAAGTTATACAATAATTTGCATGACATTCTTTGAATAATATTGAACAAAGACAATAATAAAGAGAAGTTTGACCTGAGTTACCAAAACCTATCAGGGTAAAACAAATTAGACTGAAACCCAAGATTTTGCAATTTTATTTTTCGTTTAGTAAACAATATGACATATTGACATAAACAATATGAAAAATAACGAGAGATTCAATTTTAAATATCTAATGCAAATCAATATAAAATAGTAATAATTTGCAGAATTTTCTAATTATAAAATACTGGAAGTACATACATACATACATACATACATACATATCTATATTTGAATGAACCAACTATAATGCATGAAATGAAAATTTAATAACATACAGCTTGTTACAAGTAATATATTGTACCTTTTCCACATTACTGTAATTCATAATGTAAAATAAGGTTCCCATTTCTCATTTAACAGTTTTCTGTCAGCATCATTTTATTTCCCTCCATTCTACATGCCTGAACACTAACTACACAGCAAAACAAAATAGAGTTGATCGATTGGTGAACAATCAATCTTCCGAACTTGTAATCAAGACTTTTGGTAACTTTGACAAACTCTTTCAAGCCTAGAAAATTATATTCACTAAAACTAGTTTTGAACACTTATGAGACCTAAATTAAGGAATTATTGAAATGTAATAGTATTTATTCATGCTCATTTTAGGTATGTAAATATATTATACTTTAGTATTATTAAAAGAATAATAGTTTTATTAATTATATTTAATGCAACCTAATAAAGGCTTTATAAAGATATGTTTCTAGGAAAGCGTACTAAAAACAAAATGAATAATTTAATTCCCAAATGTAATTTACAAAAATTAAAATAATACTTAATAAGAGTTTTGCATTTTTTGTCTGCCTGTAGTTAAAAGGAAGATTTTCATTCTTTACAGAAATGATATTACAATGTAATAAATAGTACATACGTATATAACTTATATGCTACTTATGGAAAACGCTATCTATCAATCAATCAATCAATCAATAAATAAATAAATGAATATATATATATATATACATATATACACAAATATTTCTCTGAAAATGACTCTCTGAAGGAACGTTTCCTTATAGAAGAAGGTTTTCATCGCGTATATTTTATCTGTAGTTAGCAGTAGCTCTCATGAACTCGTGGGAATTTGAATTTTTGTTTATTCAGAAAAGCATCAGTTATCCTTCCCTATTGAGGTGTAGTCTTTTAGATATGCTCTGATTTCATCTTATGTTTGTACTTTTATTTTTTTTCAAATTTTAACTTTTTCATCATTGGTTAAACAATTTCATTGCATAAAATTACATATATTTTTACATTAGCCGTTTATAAGATAAAACCACTAAATTTGAACATTTTTTCCATAAACAAACCATGAAATAGCTGTTAACATATAAGGGACATTTGATTCTGACAATATAAGAGTTTAAATCAGTAACATTTAAATCAAATTTTCTCTCCATTTAGACACGTATAAAGATTTGTAGGATATACATTACTGAAGTTTAAAAAAAATTTATAAGATAAAAATTTGTTATTCTATAATAAAATAAATTCTTGCATCATCCTCTTTTACTGTTTTTTACAAATAATATTCTTTTCTTTTGTGGAAATCTATATGAAGCACTGAACTACAGTTAAATAGCAGATAAACGCCCAAAAACTAGCAGTAACGTGACTAGAGTGAAAAACTTTAAGAAATATACTCTAAAATAGATTAAAAACCCCTATTAGTATTCGAAAGGTAGAACCACTCTTCTAGAGAAGCGGAATAAAAAATCGCATGAAGGACCAGAAATGACAATCAAAGTAACACGCAGTATGAAGTAGGTATTTCTTATAACAGATAAAAGCTGGCAAAAAGTTTGAAAATTGTCAAGACATGAAAGCTAAATAAGGGCTAAAACAATTTGGTTTCCATCAGTAACACACTGTGTACGATTTGATATTGGTATTCTGGAGAAAGCTTTATCTACTCTTGTCACAATTCAATTACTTAAAGCTCTTCTGCCTACTGTAAGTGTGGAAAGAGCATATTTTATGCTTAATGGATTCAGTGTGCAGCTAGATTCTCTTAAGATGTGATTAATAGACCAAAACAATTAGGATTAAGGCCATAACGCGTTTGAAACCATTCCCAGAGAAATAACCAGGCATGAAACCACTTTAATATGGACTAATCAGCATGTCAGAACCAACAGGTGCGCTGAAGGAAACGTATTTTCAAATACAGAATTTCTCTAAATTTTTGTTATTGTTACATATATAAGTGAAGCCAGTCCACAGAGCAGTGAAACCAACCATCTTCCATGATATCGTGTTAAATATTAGGGAGCAAGCAGCGACAAAATGCATGAAATGCAAACTAGAAGGAAAGGGTCACTTATACAGTACAGAGTAACCATAGGCATCCGGAGGTGCGTCAATGTATGGTGACTCTCTTTGCATAAAAGTCACCTCTTACTAGAGTGCATCTCATTCAGTTTTAGAGTGTCTTATTTTAAACTACATTTCTAAAATGAAAGGTCTAAATTATCACAAACGCGAATAAACAAAATTTTGACTTTTTGGTTGGAAATCGACGGTTTAAGGGCAGTCGGATACCTTAAAAAGGAAATCATAATAATTTCTTCTTAGGTGAATTGTATACTTTTTCCTCTTTTAATCACAAGAAACTCCCAATATAGCCATGAAGGATTATACCACTTAATTTCTTAGTTGTACAGAGGCTGTTCACACATTTTTTAGACGATGTATATTGTATTCACAAAACTAAATTACATAAAATTCTTGTGTTTTAAATGTTCTATTTGACATCCCTTATTCTGAACTATCTTTCGACACCGCAATTTCCAGGATAATAATGCCTTTTGAAGTGTCAGAAGAGGTATTCTATCCCATTCCTCCTGAACACCTTTCCAGAGTCCTGTAAGGGTTTTGGGACGACGTTTGGATAATGCAGGTTTTAAAAGTCCGAAAGCACAAAAATACCATAGGTGATACATCGGGAGATTTAGTAGGGATATCAGTGAAGGGTATGGCCTTGATACCAGTCTTTTGTGCCATTTCTTTTAGGAAATTTACAGTGGATTTTGATGTGTGACTGCTAGCTTTGTCCTGATGGAGTCTCACAGATTGATGGCACTGTGGATAAAGCGGTGGTATTTCATTCAGACAAATTGGCGATAAAATATTTTCCTGATAGTATTTGGAGTTAATCTTGACATTTTTTCCACTCCCTTTATTTTTAACTTGCCATTATAAGAAATCCAGCAATAATCATGAATCCCTTAGAAAAACTTTCTTTCGATTCTTTGAACCATGTACTTAAATCTTTTTCTCCACTTTTATGATAATAAATGGCTCTTTTTTTGTTGCAATCATTTAAATACACCCATGATTCATCTATTGGTTTCCATTTTTCCATGGACAATTGTTTTCCATTTTTCTTTGGATAAGTGTTTCTCATATAGAATTCTGCAGCGTGTCCTACGTTCAGCGATATGATTTGGAAGAAGACGATGCACATTGCGTTTTTTCGCTTTCTTAAGATTTAAATCAACGTTTATCATTTTGTTTACAGTGGACACCGAGCATTTTAATGATTTTGCAACTGTACTTTGACTAGGGGGATTTTCTTTTAACATTAAACAACGTACCTTTGCAATAGTCGAAGATGTCCGTTTTTTCCTTGGATACTTGTTTGGAATTTTTGTCCCACTTGAGGCTAAAATTTGACGTTTTTTTTCCTTTCTTGTTGACGATATTACCTATCGACGCTTTAGATATCACAAAACCATAACTCTGACATCGTTTTTGGATAACGGAGTATGCATATTTCTCTTCGGAAAGAGCATAAATGTAGCCTTCGAACCACTGCTTTGTTAAAAACGCCATTTTGAATAAAAACAAAACTTTCAAGCCGCAGACGATAATTTTGACTTTTAAAAACATAGTACAATTGCAGGTATTTCTTTTGCAGCAAACGATTTTTTATTACAGCTTACCAAAATCGTCTAAAAAATGTGCGAACAGCCTCTGTATATTCGTTAAAAGACATAGAAGTCAATCATTCAATAGTTTTTGAAAACTCTTGCAATAGAGCTTTCAGGTTGGATGAGACTACGTTTGCTATGTTTTTAAATAATATACTTTTATCATTTAGATATTATTTCTCTTGACATGCTCGGGTACTTACGTCATCAGTGTGTGTTACATAATTCCTATGGTGGTCATGAAAATTTAAGTGACATTAAAAATTTATCAAAATTAATCTGAATGCAGAGAAGGTTGTAGAAAAAATGCATATTATAAACCATTACTGCCTTCAGTTTTAAAATAAATCTACAATACTGATTTGCATGGGGGATTCGTTTACGGAGCAGCCATAGTTTGTTTTAATTAAAGAAGAATAGTTAGTTTTAATTAAATATAAATATGGTGCAAGAGAGGGTCATTACATAATTTGTTGGGAAAAATTCTATTCGGGTACTTAGGAATTTTTGTGATACATAATTTAAGCTTAAAACCGTACATTCCTTGCAGAAAACAGCTTTATTGTGATATTACTTAACCTCTCTACGGATTTATATTTATTTTAGTGAGCATATAAAATGAATGCTCTAATACTTTATGCTTTTCTCGGATAGCAATTCGTGCAAATATTTATAAGGAATTATTTTTGCTGCCTTTAGTCGTGTTGTTTGACAAATAATGTTAACACGGGAGAAGTAAATTTCGTTAATCCTTTCACTGTGAATTCATTCAGTGACGTTTCTTAAAATTTCTTTTGCATGGAAGGAGAAAAAAAGTAAATCAATACATTTTTTATGTTGCAACTAAATAGATTTTTCAGCTTTAAGAGTATATGCTAGAAAGTGGATAAAGAATAAGTTTTCTTATATGAAAGGATTATTTTTCAAAACTTCCGTCGTTACTTTAATGCTGATAAAAAGCGTAGACATTTCCTTGTTGATATTTGTACTGAAGGCTTTAAATCTCTACTTCTTTGAAGAGCTCGTGATGATGTTTAAATGCTTTTATTTATTCTTTTAAAGCATCTTACAGAGATTTTTGTCGTATAAAAAATATCGATTTTTTTTTATTTAACAGAATTTCTGAATAGATTTCGACTCGAAGAAGTATATTTTTTTCCGCAAATATTCAAAAGGTTGAGGCGAAATATACGTAGTCCAAAAGAAAAAAATGTAATTAATTAGGAGATTATTTTCTGTTTGCTTACTCCGTTTTCCAAGTTTAATTTCCCGTCTTCAAAAGTATATAAGCCAGTATTTTATGACCATCGACTTGAATCTGTCTGTTTTGGGGTTTTCTTAATGGGCCATTACCATTCGTATAGTTTGTAGAATGCCACAGCAAAAATTATTTGGCAGGACTGGGGATCAACCGCTGGCTTCTAACATTGAAACCAGCTTTCTACGAAATAGTACAGCTAAATAGAATGAAATATTAATTTCGAATGTTTTTCTTTAACAGCAGTATGTGTATTATGTATGTGCATTCTTGGTAAGTTATGTATGCGTATTCTTGGTAAATTTTAAATGTTTACTAATCTCTACTATTTCAGATTCAAATTAATGTGGAAAAAATATTTCAGGTAGCCTTCTCTAACGAAACTACCGAGGGTTAATAACGTAGGGTTACTTATCGTTCGCATACTTTTTCCCGTCTTTTTTTGCATTTTTCTTTTTAAATGTTTACTGCTACTGGGTTTGGCGCGCTGCCAAAATTATAACTCGCGACGCAGGACAATTTTTTCTCTCCGAAGGACGTTATTGAGGAACGTAATCCTACTTAAAATAAGGTATTTCTGTTTTAATGCTTGAGTAGAGAAATGTGCAACTTAACAACAAATCTAGGGGAAAGTCAGAATGAATTCCGGATAACTGATGTTTAAAATATATTTTTCATTTTTAAATTATTCTGTCCTGAGACGCATTATGAAAGCAATATGAAACATAATACAGAAATAAATGTTTAATCTATTAAGTGTAACATCAAAGAAATATATTAAGGTGTTCCTATAACTGTGGCAAGAAGTAAAATATCGATTGGCTTTCAAAGAAGAACTGAGATTTTAGAAGAAGCAGGACAAGGGTTTCGAATAAAGAATGCGTAAGAAATTTCGTTTGTTTAACTTGTCAACATACAGATCAATGCATTTAAAAGACTGAAAATTTTTGTTAGACTTTTAGGAAACTAGCTTCATTTTAAAGTCAGTGGGATCTGGCGCCAGCATTGAGGCGCCAAATGGAGACCATCTATTTAAAGTCAACATTCTTTCCGAGAACTTTTGAGAATAAAATGTGTCAATTTAGGAAGTTTGTTTTCAACAGTTCAGCTTGAAACGAGAAGTTTAATTCAGATGTATGACATATACTGAGCTTTTACATCATGCAAAAAAATTATACTCATTTAATTGAGAATACTTGGCTATTACTTGACGCTTACTTCTTGAGTTTAGTATTGTCCGACTTGAATAATTGCGACATTTAACACCGTTTTAGGAGAGAAATAAACTGTATCATATAATTTCGGATGACTAAAAGAATAGTCTTTTTTTCCTTTGTTTGCTTCAAAATATTTAAAATACTAGTAAACATTACTTGATGTCCATCCCCATATTTATTTCTTTATTGTCTTTGCTCAATTTACAAGAAAATTTGAATTCATTCAAATATTATTTCAATTCGAAAAATGATTTCACCGAATAATTTTATCCATTAAATTACTGTAGCTCATCTGTGCTGGAAAATTCCGTATTGCTTTACCCAATTGAAAATTTATGTCGGTGTAACATTGTTCCCCTCTTTTCTCCGAGTTTTGTTATTGACTTCAAGCTAAAAGCTTTTCCCTGAGAAGATTAGCCAATAAGTAGTGCAGTTCAATGCATGCAATCTTATAATGTATCTTTTACTTTACCCTGCTAAACTTCTAGCACTTTGAAGTAACCTCCACATTTTGAGAGAAGCTGCATTTTCGAGATCATTTGTAAATACACTTTTTGAACTATTTTGATCAAGTTACCCGACTGATCAGAGGTTTACTGGTTAGATACTTACAATTTGAATATAATATTAAGAATAAGGTGTAATGTGGTGGACCACGTTGTAATATGTCCTGGATAATAAATCTACAATAGTTTCTCGCCTTATCATTGTTTTTTTTGGTCAGAAATACTTTGAAAACAACACATATGATATTTTTAGCCAATCAATTCATATTGTAACAAAATTATGCTTTTGTTTATAGATAGCACTTTCAGTATATATTGGATGTCGAAAAAATTTAGGTTCTTTGTTTAATTACTTGTAATTTTGCCTACTACTGTCTCAGAAATGTTGACTTTGACTGACATTACACCTCTTAAGTCAAACATACAGAGAAATCCAGTTACATTACTACAAAAGTTCCTCATACTCTTAATCTATGACTACAGAGGATGCTGTAGTGTTACTGGGAAAGAAAACTGAAGACACAACGTTGTTTTGCACTACACAGCTATATTGAAGCTCCGACACTGAAATTGTACACTGAAATAACTTCTATACTGAAACCAATTTTTTTTCTAACAGGAAATTCGGAAAAAAAAACAAAGTACAAGAGCATACTTCATTTTTATATTCGCAATAAAACATATAAACCAGTTTTGAAGTAAAATTATAGTTCTTCATCAGGCCGAGAGCATGATGGGGGATTGCGTCTATGGCCGAGATGGTAAAAATGGCCGAGGAGCATCTGGGAATTTGCCACTCTTTTACTTATAATTTCGTATCCCATCTGACATTATATTACGATCAAATAGATACACACTTAGATTTCATCCGAAAAATTGACAAGAAAGAAATGAACACTACCCGAATTTTTCCATAACAATAGAAATGGTTCTCACTCACCTTTAAGATCAATGGCAACATATATACACAGATGGCTCCCTGTTAGGTAGGTCTAAATGAGCAGGTTTCAGTGGGCATTGCGATTTATTTTCTGTTTAACATTTCAGTAAGAAACTCAACGCATTTTGATGTCGAAGTGAAAGCAAGCCGTAAGGTAGATTCTTGAGGAAAAATTCATTTCAAAATACTGTTATAGAATCTGACTCTAAAACTATATCTCAAAATATAGTCAGATAATGTACACGAATAATGGAATATAAACAACTCCTCGGTCAATTAACAACAGTTATAATTTTATTTGGGTTCCTGCCCACCATGGTGTGTCTGGTAATAGAAAAAAGCAGATTTACTTGCCAAGAAAGAACTATTTTGTTTAAATGTATGGATTCTCAACAAGTACGGTAAAGTGAGCAGACGTCACTTGCTCTTCACTATAGCATAAAACACAAGTAAGTGGTGCCATTTTGCATTTGAACCAGCGGGTAAGGAGACAATTGTGCCCAGTCAGGAAACAGAACTGTATTACAGAAACTCTCTTTGAAGAGTCAAGATTGGAAAACTGGACGGGAGGAGATCATCTAATGATTTGTGTCTAGAGGTATTTAAAAGTTATTTCCGTTTCACATGGAAAATTGATAATTGTTAAGGTCCCTAAATGGTTTTAATAACGGAGTTAATGATAGAAATATAAATGGTGAATGATACATAGTCAAACGCCCATCATCTGAGTCATCTTATTTAGAAAAGATTATATATATATATATTCCGTCATGCTGATACTCTATCTTGCCAAAAGAATCCGGACGCCCAGTGGTACGGACTCGGAGAGTCCTGAGGCATAAATTAATATGTTGTTAGTCCTCCTTTTGCATCGATGACAGCTTGCACACGTCTGGGGGAGACTTTCCACCAGTTTTTGATAGGCGTTCATAGGAATTGACTTCCAGGAGTTCATCACAGCTGAAGTGAGTGTTGTCAGTGAGGATGGTCGATTTCGCTGGCTACGTAATCTGCGTTCTAATTCATCCCAAAGGTGTTCAGTTGGATTTAAATTGGGACTCTGAGATGGCCAGTCCAGTTTTTGAACACCCATTTCGTCAAACCATGCCTGCGCAAGTCTTGATGTGCGAATGGAACAGTTACCCTGCTGGAAGAGAAATGGGTCTTCCCCGAAATATTGCCACAGAGTTGGAAGAGCAGCATAGTCCAGAATGTCCACATACATCTCAGAGTTCATGTTTCCAACCACAGAAACTAGGGAACCCAGTCCAAACCATGAAAAACACCCCCACATCCTGATGCTGTTACCAACAAACTTAACAATCGACACAATGCTGTCACGTAAGAAGCGCTCATCGGGTATCCGCCAAACCCAGTCACGTCCATGGGACTGCCAGATTATAGAGCAAGATTCATCACTCCAAAGAACATTTTTCCACATGTCCACAGTCCAATAACAGTGATATTTGCACTACTGCAATCGACGCTTGGCATTCTGGGGAGAGATGTTCGGTTTGTGAGTAATTGAACGACCATGGAATCCCAGGTTCTTTTAAATCTCGACGAACAGTTCTGCTGATAGCATTAACGCTTGAGGAACTTTGGAACTGCTGAGTGATTTCAATGAACGAGGACTTGCGATTTTGTTTCACGACTCTTTTCAGAGCTCTACGGCTGCGTTCACTAATTTTTTTCGGCTTGCCACTTCGTTGTTCTGCAGTTTCACTGCCTCGACGTTTCCACGTCACAATTACATCATCCACAGTGGATTTTGGCTTCTGTAGAATGTCCGAAATTTCACGAACTTATTTCCCACAAAGGTGCCATCCCACTATAATGCCACGATAAAAGTCACTAGGATCCTTTAACTTACTCATTGTGCCACAAACGCATAAATATGATCTGACAAACCACTACCAACACGTTTATGGCTTTCGGTTACGCATCAAATTACGTCACCTGCCAGATCCACTACTTTAGGGTGTCTGTCCAGATACATTTGGCCAGATAATGTAATTAAATAGGTAGAAAAGGGATAAAAATATACATTAGAAATGTTTGCGTGTTCAGAAGAGAAAATATTTTAACATGATCACTTCTTTTGAAGTCTTTATCAGGATGAGTAAAGAACTATTATCTTACAGTAAGTTTATAATGATTTATGAATAATGAATTTAATTAAGAGATTATATTTGCGTGTTTGATAACTTTTGATAATATTTAAAAGCACTGTTAAACAGGATTCGGCATATACTTAACACAGAGATAACTGTAAATGTGAAATTAAAGACAAAATTGCATTAATTGTAGAACTACTGGCGATTAAAGCTATTTATTCCAAATGAACAACTCTTACACAGTTATCATGTATCCAGAGTTATCGGGGAGGTGTTATGCGGAAGAACATTAATGGTACTAAAATGGACCCATGATTACTGGCTAAATATGTAATTAGCTCATATTAATTAATATTATATTGAAATTTTTGGTATACAGATATGTACGAAATATTAGGCAACAAAAAGTCAAATATTTGAAACTATTTTAAAACCCTTAAAATGAGGCGTTAAGTATCGATTCATTTTTTATAAAATTTATTCTTTTAAATAGAACGTATGAAAATTCAACGCCTTTGATGCCATTTAAATTCTGATAAGGTAAACTTTATCACTAATAAATGCAGCTCTCTTCCGAAATAGAAAGCAGTTTCGTGTTTAAGAAGGAAAAGATATCCTATGTGCACACTGCAAACTTTTTAGTTTAACGGCATTTTTCATTTATCTAAACCGCTTTTAGCACTTAATGTCATCTTTCGTTATCAGAGATTAAAATTTATATCAAAGGAGTTTCGTACAGATTTATACTTAATGTTTGTATTCCTCTCCAACAGTACTTTGGTATAAAAACTTAAAAGTAATCCTTAGTCACTTTTCTTGTTGGTCCGTTGTTTTAAAATATATCCATTATGTTTTGTTGTTGCTAAAATATTCGAAAAATAATTTTAATGAACCTGGTTCGAGACCCATTTTTTAAGTATAAATTTTCAGCAGAATATTTTTTCTGGTGTTGTTAGTATTATCAAATCCTAAAAAAAATAATAAACATGTTTTTCTGATTATTAAATGTGAGGAAATTTTACATAATAAATTATGATCAATAAATGTCAATTTATTTTCAATATTTATGTAAATACTATCAGTATCTTTAAGACTGGCAATTAATAAGAAACATTTTTAATAATAAGTGAGAAAAGTAAAATTATAACTAGCTCTCACTGTAAATAGAAATTTCCTATTGTAAGTTAAAAGAAAAACAGCGTTTTTATCTAAGGCAGGATTAAACCGTGAGATAATAGTATCATTCAAGTCCATCTTATAAAAAAATTTTCTGTATCATCTTCGTCTCCTACACATTAAACAAAAGTTTTATCTTCTTAAATATTAATCGTAAAGTGAACAATTAGCGCAAACAAAACGAAATCCGAGTTTTTACTTATCTTATCAACATACTACTATACCTCAAACATTAATTTACCCGTAAGCGAAATGTAAATCATTGGATAATTCTACAGGAGATAAAGATGTGTGTACCATAATTCCAGTGCAAATTCAAGCTTAAGCATGCCGAAACAAATTAAAAACCGCCCACATAATATTCCAAGATGTGTAAAGAAATTTAATAACATATAATAAAACAATACATGTAAAAGTGATTTTATCAAAGAGTATCATGCCCATTTTTTTAAAATTATCACTTTATAAAAATTCATCTGTCTTATTAATGATACTTCATTATTTATCACACATAATTTTTTTATGTATCTCATATAATTTTTTTAAATCAATTGTTCATACGTCGGAGTGCTTTATATTTGATTGGGGTTATGAAGGAACCATTTTTTTCCTCATGTATAAACTGGTTCAATTTTAAATTTTACAATTTGTAAACAAGAATCGAAACACAGTAAATTCATTTATTTATGGAATTGATTCTTTGTTGCGAATACAATATAATAAAAATTGTAATTTAATATTGATAAAACTCGAATATAAACATTTTATGAAAGCTAGACTAAGTCGTTTAAATGGGTTTCAGAATAATTTATACTACCCAGGGCTTGATTATGAACGCTGGGGGCCCCTGGGCAGATACTATTTGGGGGCCCCCCTTACGAACATTTATAAAAAAAATAAGAACTATCCATGGGCTATACATAGCATTAGAAGTACTAGGTTCATACACCAACGGGATTTTGGGGCCCCCTAGCATCAGGGGGCCCTGGGCAAAGTCCCGATTTGCCCATGCGATAAAAAGGCCCTGATACTACCAATGGGAATAAAATAGACTCGATGTTCTGCATAAACAATCTCCACGTCAAATTAAGCATTAGTATTAAAAAAAAGTATGTTAGCATTTAGTATTAACAATTTAAACAAAAAGCTTAAATTTATGAATAGTTCTCATTTCGCCCAACCTGAGACCCACTGTACGTAAAATAGATGATAAGATTAATGGAAATTTTAAATAAAAAAACATCGGAAATAAAATCCTAATGTTAGTTAAAATCTAAATCTATTAAAAAATATCATAATAACGTTTTTTGAAATGTTATCGTTTTTAACTTTTAGAACTCGTATCAGTTTTATTTTTCCTATAATGTTTCGAAATGCTAGGTATCAAGACTTCACAAAGTAAGACATTTGTCTAATTGTCTGAGCTACAATTTATTTAAATAAAATCCATTAAGTAAGACAAATACTGAATTACTTTCAAAATTCAATAGATTTTTCAGCTATCCTTATATAACAATGAAGCAAACACACAATTAAATCCTAAGTTGTAGTGAGAATATTTATGTAGATAAAACTGTTGAATTAATTTAGAGACTTTTAAAACTTTACAGGAAAAAGCATAAGTTAGTTTCCGAGTTTTCTACATTTAGAGACTTATTCTTAGGCAGTGAAGTACTGTAAGTAACAATCATGCAAATAAAACTGATAATTCTAATTTATGATATGGTATTTAAAAAAAGAAGGGCTGATAATATGTTTAATATTTAATTTAATTTACACATGAATACCACTGTTTTCATTGATTCATATACAGTAACCACCGCCTATAGTGATAAGTGGTTATAAGAATCAACCGTTTATAAGAATCAATATCGCAAAAACAAAAACAAATGTATTATTTCCATGTTAAAATTTCCGCTTTAAAGAATCAATCCACCGGTTATAAGAATCAGTTTGCAATCTTCTTCTTCCTTTCATTTTTCCAAAAAATGCCACTTGAACTCTCAAAAGGTACGAAATTCTTTCTTAAGTTTTTGAAAAGAAAGATTGATAAAACTTTGGGGTGGAAAACAGTCGTAAAATACATTCCTTTAGACATAAGAGTTTCTCCTTATATGTTTTTGCTAAGCACTGTCTTATTAGCTTTACCCAGGGGCATTTAACCCGCCCGGGTCCGATTTCGCTTTTCTCCAGACAGGCACTCCTTTTTTCCCACCACTTACTTCCTGGTTGAGGATTTCTGGACCCTGAAACACATAAATCTTCCGCGAAGTGTCCACCATCACTTACGCAAACGGGACAGTGGATTCAGCACTTCAAACCGTGAAACGTAAACGAATCCATTTTGCAGAATCAGATGAACCAGATGCTGAATCAAACGTGTCACGGTTTGATTCATAATCAAACTGTGAAACGTAATCTATAAAGTGAATCTTCGTCTGAGACTGTAATAAGCATACGTCGCTAGTATTCACTTCAGTTTTCTAACAAAATTGCCAGTTAGTGTTAGAACTTTTTGATAGTCGAATTCAAATATGATAAAAACAAGGAAAACTCTTAGTTTTTCTGAAAAAACAGAACTTGTTAATTACATATGATGCTCTTCCAAAGTGTAGTCAAAGAGAAGCTGCCTCTTGTTGATTTTATAATCATGTGTTGTTACTTATAGGTCTAGAAATTGAGTTATAGTATTTGTTTAGAAATTGAGTATTTTTAAAATTATAAAAAATAATTTTAATAAATAGTAAATAACGTAAATTAAAGAGTATTTAATGGTAAATTATGTATATATGTGCCTGTGTGTTTATATATATGTACAAGTATATATTTGCGTATGTGTGCCTGTCCAAAGGGAAGTTTCGGTTATAAGAATCAACCGCTTATAAGAATCAAAAACTGTAATAACAAACGTGATTCTTATAAGCAGAAATCACTGTATATATATATATATATATATATATATATATGTAATATAATCATTACATCTCGTTCTTAAAATGCAACCTGAAAAGGAAAACTAGCTCAAATTTACATGGCTGGAGCTAGACTCAGCCTGAAAGAATTTAAATTTTGAAGCAGTCGGGTCGAATCATTTTATTAGGAGCGATAGTAACATACGTCCTTTCATTTCAGATGCTCGGAGCGAAAAGCAATATCACCTTTCAACATTACGCGCTAGAAGCGAGGTACATGTGGCTGTTGTTTTGAAATGTCAGCGGAATTTCGGGCTGGCAATGCGAACTCACGCCTTTCTCGGGACGTATACACGTGTAGAAATGCAACGTTTGCTATTTTATGGGAAGTTCTGTTGCTATGGGTTTTTAAAGCGTTAAAGTAATGTTACTGGGGATTGGATTTAGGAAAGGGAATTTAACTGATAGAATGGAGGGCCTAGTATTTAATTTATTACAAATCCCCCCCGAAAAAGGGAAAATCGTCACGTTGAAAGGTGACATTTTCACAAACAATATACAAATGAACTCTTATATAATAAAGTGAGTACAATTACAATCAAATATAATCAAAATTAACTACATTATACAATTACATGTCTCTGAATGCAACATTGGTGGAAAGAAGTCACGACAAACAGCAGGGTGGGTGAGAATTAAAACACATCAAGGTTACAGAGTCAAGAGCTTTGTCCATAACCCATCATAAATTAACTTCACCGAAACAAATCCAAAGTTAAATCTCTTGAATCTTTACTATAATACTAAACTCACTCTTATGACTTCGTTGCACCATCACACAAAATATATGAAATTAAAGGAATATACAATGAAATCTATAATGAACATTCAAAATATATGGAATTAACATAGTATGCAGTAAGTTTATAATTATTATACAATGTGCAATGAAATTCAAATAACTGAAATATTATTGGCTAATATAATCTAAATAACTTTTTAATTAAATCAAAGTTCTTCATTCAATAATGAGTCGTAAAATAACGTATAATTCTTTGAGTCCTTAAACTCAGTTTAAATTCAAGTCGTTATACATTGTTTATCAAATAAGTCCTTATTGTATGTGGTTTATATTCAGTGTTTACATTTTACACATGATTTCACATGATTTCAAAACTTCCTCGTTTACACCAATTATCATTCATCGCTCGCCATTTTTCATATTCCTAATCTCGAATACTTACATAAATGTTAAAATAATTCACATTATATAATTCAGAAGATATTTCAATAAGTTCAAGTTCAAAACAACATTACTTTAGACAATATTATTACAAAATTGATTTCTTATATTATTCTGAAAGTTTCACTTCAATTACAGCATAGATTTAGATACCTGTCAAGTTTTTTAACAATACATAAGATCATAAATTAAACAATTCAAAACAACTTGTTATAAATCCTTAATTAAGTAAATGGGCATCATTTTCACATTAGGTAATTTTCAAAAACATTATGTGCTTTAACATCGTCACTAGTTTCAATTCAAAATATTCAAATTCTAAAATCATTGGTACCAATCATGACATCAGTAACAAACCTGGAGGTGAAAATCGGCTATCCTCTGTGATGTCCAACGTGAAAGATTGTTAGTGATCACGAGGGTGCTGTGATGCAAAGACAGCAAGAGGCTCATCCCTCTGCGGGAGGAACTACCCCTTGTGCTGGCAAAGGGTTTCTCCGGTGTCAACAAAAATAACAACTCAGATCATCAACTTACTTGGCAAAATTAGGGGTAACCTGTGACATGTCATGTTAGCCCTAGCATTGACAATTTTTTTTTTTTTAACTTAGCACATCAACATTTTCTTTTTAATAAATATTCTTTTAAAATAATTCAGATGGTAATTTGTGGAAGGCAAACTAGCATCAAAAATTCTCTAAATATGAATAACTACGAAATTTAGGTAGGCATCTAAATCCATCAAAGTTAGGTTATCTTCATCAACAGTCTGCGTCAACAGTCTTCATTGGGTTCAAAATATCGTAGGATTATCGGAGTCATAGTCAGGTAGTTATTTGAGTCACAGTTGGGTAGTCTTAATCATCATAGATAGGTTTTTTTTTCTTAACACTATTAATTTTTACTTGGGATCTTGGGCGTTTTGGGGTTTACTGTTATTAAAATAGGAATTTTACTTTTTCTAGTTGCTAATCGAAAATTATCTGCAGGGTTGAAAGGTCTTAATCTGGTACAGTGTACAATTTCCGAGGTTTTCTTAGTGAGGGAATTGGGTCTGTTAATTTCAAAATTTACTCTAGAAATTTGTTTCAAAATTTTATATGGACCAGAATAAGGGGGAGTAAGTTTAGGAGTATTTGGGTAACGAAACTCTTCGTACATTACTATATCACCTACCTTAAATTTAGATTCCTCAAAACGAGTGTCATATCTTTCTTTATTTACTTCATGATTTCTTATAGTTCTCTGTTTAGCAATCTTCCTAGCTTCTTCAATTGGTGGGTACAAGTCTTGATCATCAAGTAAATTTTTGTAGGGTGGTTTTCCATGCATTAAATAAGAAGGGGGAAATTTTGTTACGGTATGGGGTGTGTCGTTATATTCATTCGTTATTTCACGTAATAATTTTGTCCAGGAGACTTTACCAGGGTGTGAATTTAATTTACATTTAAGCCTAGTAATCAGGGTCCGATTTACTCTTTCATTTTTTCCGTTTGTTTGTGGTCTATGCGAAGTAGTTAGCAATTGTGTAATATTATTGTTTCTCAAAAAATGCTTAAATTTGGAGGAAGTAAAAGCACTATTTCTATCACTTAAAATTTTCTTAGGTACTTGGTGTTGAAAAATTTGTGTTAAACAATTAATATAAGTATCTGTATTTTCATTTTTAGAAGCAAAGGTCCATATATACCTCGTGGCATGATCTATAACTATGTGTAAATATTTCTTTGTAGACTCATAATAATTTAAGCCACCAACAGTGTCTATGGCAAGAATTTCAAAGGGTTCACTGGTAGGGGGTAACATTTGTAAGAGACCAAATCATTTTTGTCTAGATTTCTTATTTAATTGACATACTTCACAATGTTTCACATAGTTACTCACATCTTTAGTTATTCCAATCCAATAATATTGAGAGGATATCAGATTTAACATTGCCGAAACTCCTAAATGTCCATAATTAACATGGGCTTTTTCTAATAATTTTAAACGTAAAGAGAAGGGCACAACAATTTTCATTAAACCTTGTTTTTTAATTGTCCATACATTATTAACTTTTTTAAACTTCTTACCGTTTACATTATCTAAATTTTGATGATGCTCGATTTCTTGCAATGTCAACAATGGGTCACGTTCACTTAAAGTTACATGGTGAGAAATTGGGTTTCTAGTTAACATATCGGCTTCATAATTTGTAGAACCTTTTTTATATTTAATGTCAAAATCGTACATAGACAGTTTAAGTGACCATCGGAATAATCGTCCAGTTGGGTGTTTAATACTTTTTAACCAGACAAGTGCAGCATGATCAGTATGAACGGTAAAATGAGTCCCATGTAAATAACAATAATATCTATCAACAGCATCAATAATTGACAAGCATTCCAGCTCGGTAATGGCATAATTTTGTTCATAGGTTCTAAGTTTTCGAGAATGATAGGCTATGGGATGCAAACTTCCATCAGGGTGTTGTTGTTTTAAAATTGCGCCTACCGCTTGTCCGGACGCATCCACGAAAATATGACATGGGTAATTTGGGTTATAAATAGATAAAACAGGTTTAGATATTAGAGCGTCCTTTAAATCCTGAAAAGCTTTCTGGCAATCATCTGTCCATTCAAATTTAGTGTCTTTCTTCAATAATTTATTCAATGGTACTCTTAATTTAGCATAGTTGGGAATGAATTTATTATAAACATTTACGCTACCTAAAAATCTTTGTAAGTCTTTAACATTCCTGGGAGGTTGAAGTTTCTTAATAATTTCTATATTAGTGTTACTCGGGTGATAACATCCCTTTTCCACTTCATATCCCAAAAATTTTATTTTTGTTTGGGCAAATTGGCATTTTGAAAATTTCAATTTTATGTTTTCTTTTTCACAAATCGAGAAAATAGTTTTTAAATGCTCTAAGTGTTCTTCGAAAGAGTCTGAAAATATAATTATATCGTCAAAATAGTTGAGCGCAAATTTAATTTGGTATTTATTTAAAATTTGTCTGAGTGTTCTTTGGAATATGGCAGGAGCGTTTTTCCAACCAAAAGGTAATCTTTTCCATTCATATAAGCCAAAGTTTGAGGTGAAAGCTAATTTTTCGGTATCTTTTTCATTTAGTTTAATATGCCAGTAGCCACTCGCGAGATCAAGGGTGGAGAAAATCTTAGCATTGGTTAGTTGATCTAAAACTGCGTCGATTCGGGGAATTGGTTCCGAGTCCGTTTTTGTAATACTATTTAGTTTTCGGTAATCGATACACATTCTGGATTTTGAATTTTCATCTTTCTTGTAAGCCAAAGTAATTGGGGAAGCATAGGGTGAATGAGATGTTTTTATTAAACCTGCAGCTAAAAGCTCGTCTATTTGCTTCTTAATTTCGGCATTATCTTTTGGGGACGCCCTGTATGGACGAAGGGAAATTGGTAGTTCAGAGTTCAAAATTACTCTTTGTGGTTCAAGACGTATACATCCAACATCATATTTATTTTTCGCGAAAATATTATTATACTCATTCAATATTTTGTTCAATTGAACACTTTCATCATCAGTAACATTATTTTCATTTTCAATTTTATAAAAACGAGTATCACAATTTCTATTATATTTAGTATCAAGATTTATAGTATTATGAGAACAAGTATGTGGCACATTAGGATTATCATATGTTAAAAATATATAGCAATTATTAGTAACATTTTCCAAAGACAAAGTAGATGAAATATTATTTTTTCCTTGGTAAACACAAAAATTTTTAAAATCCAAATTAATTTTAAATAGATTAATAATTTCCGACGATAAAATTGCATACTTTAAATTTGTTTCAATAACATAAAAATTAACAAATCTGTTCAACTTACCGATTCGGCACTTTGTAGAAATTATTTTATCAGTTTTTATTCTACCTGAGAGGGTACTGACCTGTGAATTGTCCGATGGAAGAATTTTCACATAATATTTAATTTTATCATATACAGTTCGAGAAATAATGTTAATGCTGCTACCTGTATCTATCAGGCCGATAATCAGTTCAGTACCGATTTTTAGGTGTACGGTGAACATCCGTCATTGTCGCTGTTCTGTCACGTTGCTGTTATAGTTGTTTGCATGTTGTGGAGACTGGAACCGAGTCCTAGGACGTTCCTCTTCTCGAAAATTCTGGGGCCATCTATGCCATGGTCGCGGTTGTTGGTGCCGGAATCTAGGTGACTCGTGTTGTGGGAATCTGTCATAGTCATCTCGCCGATCGAACGGTCTGCGAAAACCGGACTGTTGATTATGCATGTCTCTATTATGGTGATCTTTCCTCCTATCTTCGTAGCTGTTGATCATTTTCCTCGCAAGGGAAATCCACTCAGTAGTTGTACCAACGTTACTTATTAAAAATAAATCCCTGTATCTTGTCGGCAATCCGTCTGTGAGACCTTGAATTATAATTTCTTCTTCAATTTTTAATGCTTTACCGATATTAATTTTCTTTTTAAAATAATCATTTATATTTTGACTTCCAGAAAGGCTCAACCTGCTAAAATCTTCGAATGAAAACTGTTTTTCTTCTGAGAAATAATCACTGATTTTTATTTTAACTTCATCCCACTTTTGTGATTCTATTAGGTTTTCGATGTAAAATTCCAAAGCCTCGTCCGATAGAAAATCCGGAAATATTTGTAGTTTTTCTTCCTCCGTCAATTCAATAGTCTTTTTCTCGAAGAATTTCAACCAGTTATTAATTTTGACAATTCCACAAGGATTAAATTTCGGAAGATTACTTAATTGATTTGGTGAAGATATAGAACTGTTTTCCAATAATTGTTTGTCGTAAACTCCAGAATTATCCCCTTGTTTTTCTTCAGGTTGGTCAGAGTCACGATGATCAGCCAATTTTTTATTTAAATCTTTCGATGTCATTTTCGAAAAGGGAAATCAAAACTAGGTCATTTCATTTTCAAGTGCTACGCTGGCGAACTCCTATTGCGCTTCTCTCAAGGTCGGTATTTCACGCGCACACACATAGTCCAAGGCAATGGAGTCGAAGTCCGTTGAGGTTGATACGCACATGAAGAATCGCTTTCGGCTCTATGTAATATAATCATTACATCTCGTTCTTAAAATGCAACCTGAAAAGGAAAACTAGCTCAAATTTACATGGCTGGAGCTAGACTCAGCCTGAAAGAATTTAAATTTTGAAGCAGTCGGGTCGAATCATTTTATTAGGAGCGATAGTAACATACGTCCTTTCATTTCAGATGCTCGGAGCGAAAAGCAATATCACCTTTCAACATTACGCGCTAGAAGCGAGGTACATGTGGCTGTTGTTTTGAAATGTCAGCGGAATTTCGGGCTGGCAATGCGAACTCACGCCTTTCTCGGGACGTATACACGTGTAGAAATGCAACGTTTGCTATTTTATGGGAAGTTCTGTTGCTATGGGTTTTTAAAGCGTTAAAGTAATGTTACTGGGGATTGGATTTAGGAAAGGGAATTTAACTGATAGAATGGAGGGCCTAGTATTTAATTTATTACATATATATATATATATATATATATATATATATATATATATATATATATATTGAATGATGAATCGTTACGTAAAAGTTTACTTACGTAATACAATAAAAAATTACATTAGGAGAAGAAAGCAGTTTGATAGTAGTAATATTTTTGAAAAATATTGTCTGAACCGTTGACACAAAAAATACATTACTTCTGATTTAATCAGAGGCTTTAATGGCTTACATTTTTGAGTATCAATATATTTTAAATTAGAGAAGTTTGGATAATTTTGTAAAATATATATTTTCTAAGCATAATTACTTTACATTAACTTCGAATACTTCTGCAGATGTAAACGTCCTTGAATTACATTATTATTACCGTGTACTCTCTCAGTACTGGAGATTAATCAAATTTTCATTTAAATTAATTTTGCATTTCTTTATTACTGCAATTAATTTCTGATTTGTAATTAAACTCAGTGCTTTTAGTATAATTGCTTTGATCTGTGATCAGTTTTGGTATAAACTTATTTTATTCAGCACTAACTATGCACCATAATAGTAATTACTGTGATGAGATTAATCCAGATCAAACTGAACAGCTGTCTAATTATTCATAGATATTCAATCAACTTTAAAGTATTTTTAAAATAAAGGCGTACCATTCACGAAATTCACTTTAGTGATTTTAGAAGGTATTATACGAAGAATGAATACAAAAATATCAGAAATTTCTCAATCAGTTAGTTGATAAATTTTTGACTTCATGTCTAAACTTAGCATTCGAAATGTTAAAATAAACAGTTAGTATGTTGGGAAATTTATCTTTAACAGACGGCTGGCATCAAATTTATGACTTTTAAGCCATTGATCGGGTATTCCACATTTCCATGAGTTGTTTTAAAAGAGAATATTTAGAAACTTAGCAATACATATTTATTACCTCATTTCACTTCAACTTTTATCTGAAGCAATTTTTACTAAATAAATGATATTGCAGTTTTGGACAGAAAAATAGGGTGTTTTAATATGAATATTCAGAGGCAAATCAATTCTAATATCTTTCTTAATGCTATTTTTTAATTTATTACATTTATGCACAATATACTGAACAGATAATTGGATTTATCTGGGATATAAAAAATCCTGAATACTAAAATTTTATAAAAAAAATTGTAGACCGTGTTTCACGATATACCTAGAACTTTTTAATTTGAAATTTATAAACGTGATATAGTTTAAATATAAATATGCATTTGACGATATAAAATATTTCTGTACTAAAAGAATAGTTATGCAGCTGTGAAAAGATATTTCTTGGAATAAATACAATTAATTTTCGTTCGTACTTTCCTGGGAAAAGCTTGGAAATTTCGATCTCTAACATCAACAAAAATAAACACAAAATTTTATTACAGTTTACTTCCAGTTATATTTTCTGTATTACTTACAGTTATATTTTCTCACATACAGTTTTCCCTATCAGTGTTTCTAAAATTTCACAGAGGTTACTTATAATGAAATTATTTAAATTTTTTGGTTACTTAGCTTGGTATAGATTCTAATTTACTTTATGAATCTAATTCTCTTTTTCGTGAAAGATATGATTTTGAATTTAAAGCTAATTAAATTAAATTTCCTAATATGAAGTGGTAGGCTTGCGAAAATATAAATTTTTATATTATATAATTATTTACTGTGTAATATATACATATATATATACTATTTATAATATTACAAGCCATAAGGTTTTTTTTGTCTTCCACAATCAATTTTTTGAAATATTTACTAATAATATAAGCTATTATATATTTCTTTAAATGCTAGTTTATACTATCGTAACAACTTGTATAATCTTCCTGTATTATCTTCGTGTATAGATGAAACGTCATCCAATGCAATGTGCATCATATTCTGCGAGCTTTCATCCCATTTAGAATCCCTGTAATAACTCCATGACCGTTACTAATCTGCATCATTCTAATTGCACTGAAGTCTACCTTTGTAGTCCTTAATAAGACGCAATTATTGACTCAACTGGGCTATTCACTTCAACAAATGAGATTCTGCTGCTAATTCGTGACTACGTAACCAGATACACATCCATCACTCAAGATAGTTAGTAGTATTGTATGAGTCGATCGGACAACTATTAAACAGTATCGCAAGTAAATGTTTCTTTGGAAATGTATAATCTGGGGTAAACATCCCTAAATTTCTAGGATTTTCTAAAGCATAGATACACACAAATATATATATATATATATATATATATATATATATATATATATATATATATATATATATATATATATATATATATACCTTTGGCGTATTAGGCACAGCAAGATTTGTACCCGCACATGTAAATACTTCAAATGAAGATACTGTATAATCATATAAGTTAAGGGATGTTTAGGTGGGAGGAAAATGGGATGTTTCGTATGGTCATTAAAACTTGAATTGATTATTCGTCCTCCAACGCGTATAAGCCGATTATTACCAAGAAAACAACTGAGAGAAGATAATTTACTTTTACCTTTCACATTCTCACCCTTCCCCAAGGCAGTGATTTCTTCTAAATACTCACCCTGGGCAAATTTTAAAAGAAAAGATTCTGATTTGTTTAATTCTTGACACTCCATATACCCACCTTTTTTGTCTGTTGGATTTCTACAGTTATATACAAACGTGAAAACATAGTGAACTATACGAACAAGTTTTGAAAAATTGTTAGTAATTTTTAGGAGGTCATTATGGAAGATAACATTTTCATTTGTTACAGCAAAACACATGTCACCTTCTACAGAGGACTCTTTTTTCAATCTACATTCAAATACTGAGACTTCGTTTGTTCTTAAGAATTCTGGACCCGACCACCAGGCCTCACTTTTTGAAAGACTTTCTGCACTAACTCCTCTCGTGACAAGGTCTGCAATATTTAATTTTCCCAGCACGTATGACCAAGCTTCAGGATTACTAAGAGCCTGAATTTCCTTCATACGATTCGAAACAAATTGTTTTCACTTGTGGTGAGGTCCTTTGATCCAGAACAATACGATCTGGGAGTCTGACCAGAAAAGAACTGTAGTTGATCCCCTTCGGTAAATAATTTGTTCTACTTCTTTTGAAAGTCTGTCTGCGAGTAGCGCCCCCATCAGTTCGAGTTTTGGGAGAGTCAGTTTCTTTAATGGGGCAACATGACTCTTCGAAGCAACCAGATTCACTGTGATTTTGTCAATGTACTTCACTCTCAAATAGACTGCGGTTCCGTATGCTCTTCGACTAGCATCGGAAAACACATGGATTTGAAGTTCGTTGGTATCACCAAAGCTGGAGTTGAGGATCATTCTGGGGACTTTCAAGTTCGAAATATGAGACAATTCAGACCTCCACTGAGTATACGTTTGGAGAAAGTCTGGTGGAAATTCCGTGTACCACGGACACTTCCTAAGCCACAATTCTTGGAACAGACATTTGAGTCTGATTGTGAACTGTTTTAAAAGACCAAGTACGTCGCACAGCTTTCCTGCTGTTCTTAACACAAGTCTTTTTGTTATAGTTTCTTGTTCATCAAATTCAAGCAAGTTTTTCACATCTTTCATGGTGTAGTCTTGATGAACATGCCACGGAAGACCGAGAACTTTGTAATTTGTCAGGAAGATTGACTTCTGAATGAATGGGATGGGTTATGAACCCGGTATCTTCCCATGATTGTACCAATTCCTTGTTGTTGGAACTCCACTTACACAAGTTCATTTCTGCATGAGCCATAATTCTTTTGGCTTCGCGCGACATCTGAAAGGCAGACAAGACGTTGTCGAGAGCTCCTGAAAAGTCATCTACATAAAGACATTTATCGAGCATTTCCACCGTAGCGGGATGCAACTCTCGAAACTATTTGATGTGTTCCTTAATTGTGGCGGACAGCAAGAAGGAACTGGCGTTGGCCCCCAAGAGAACATGGCAAAATCTCAAAATTTGGATGTCATAATGTACCTGGGACTTGTACCTGGATTTCAACTTGGGAAGAAAAATTGGACTGCATTCCTATCCTTCTCATTTAAGGACATTTGCAGAGACGCCTTTTCGATATCTGCTAAAATATCGAAAAGGCGACCACAGCATTCAAACGGAAGAATATGAGCATGTCAAATATCAGGGGATTAATACTAAGTCCTGCTTACAGTCATTTAGAGAAAGTTCACCTTCTCCGTGTGCGCTGGCATAAAAAAAACAATTCGTTTTTTGGAACTGACCGAGTCTCTATAAACCATAGAAAATGGTAGATAGAACAGTGGTTTATCGCTTGACACTTCCTCATTTGGAATTATTTCGATGATGCTTTAATTTTCATAATCATTTAGTATCTCATGATAATCGGCATACATTTCCGGATGCTTCTCAAATTTTCTATTCAAATGATTAAGTTGTCTCCTGGCAACTTTTAAGTTATAATTTAATTCCCTAAAATCCCGTTTCCATGGTAACCTAACTTCATACCTCCCATGTTTGTAGCATATAGAATCCTTAAAAAGTGTTATGGCTTTACCTTCCTCGTCCGAGTGTGCATCTTGGAATAAGCCAATCGATTCCAATTCCAAAAATTGTTGTAACCTCTCCTCAATGCGATCCTGAATAAAATAACACTGGTAATCATTTCGATGCACTGCGGGAATCGAACCTGTCACCATCCATCCGAAGACTGTCTCAATTAGAATGATAGAGTTACCCATTGCGGATTTGATTTCCTTTTAGTAATCGTAAAATACGTCACCTCCCAGAAGAAGCGATATTTTTTGAGGTAAACAACATTTTGGATTTGCATACTTTATGTTTTCCGGCAAATTTAAATTAGAAATGCTTATTTTCTCAGATGGAACATTCCCAGCAATTTCGGGCAAAATCAAAAATTCCAGTTTCTTATTAAACGATTCTTCATCGTTAGTTATACGCGTACAAATCTTATAGGTAATCGGAACTACTGTATTTTTTAGTCCAATTAAATTTGCCCTACATCGTTATTTTTGAAAACCTAATAAATTAGCTGAGTCTTCAGTTATTAGATTCCTAAAAGATCCGGAATCACAAAAAGCATTTAACCCCAACCACTTTCCGTTCGATTGCATAACTTTTGCTTTCACCGTGGAAAGAAGAACATTTTTGCTTGCATTAAGTGAATATGAACAAGAAGCATTTTGCAGCTCATGATTCGTAAGGTCATCTGGCACATGAGACTGTGAAATACTTTTCTCGTCGTTCACCGTTAAATGATTGGCACCGTTGTCATTTTGTTTTGTTTATTCCTTTCGAAAGAAAAGTTCGCTCCGTGTAACATCGTACTATGATTTCTGTTAAGAAGTTTTACATTTTAAACGTATTTTTTTGCAACTAGACATTGCATGAAACCCAAGACAATTAAAGCATAAATTGCATTTCCTAACGTATTTTAATATTTCCACTGCGTTTGAATCAATAAACTTTTTACACCTGAAAACGGGGTGCGATTCGGTGCATCCTAACATGCAGTTATTTTTCTCATTTTTCACTATTAACGTTTCGAATTTTGGGGTTCCCCGCCTAGCGGGAAAAGAAATTTCAAATTCTTAACAATGTTAATCATCTCGATCTCAAAATTTTATATTTTGTTTTACTCGATATTCGCTCACTCCTTTCAACAACGTGATATCTCAAAACTCGGCAATTTTTAGTTATACTTGTTTTCAGAATACCCTGAAAGAGTAGTATATCCTTGGCAGATCGTCATATCTCACCGCTGAATATTTAGCCGCTAGTGAGCAAAATTAAAATTTATTTTCAATACATTTCAATGTACTTTTAAACTTTCAAATCACTCTCCTGCAAAATCTGAGATATGACGTTGTTGAAAGGAGTGAGCGGTATCACTATTACATAATATTCTAAAATATTCTAATTGTATTACAAAATTATAAATTCAATTTAGTACAAAATTAAGCATTCAATTTATCTTAACAGAAAAAGACACTCTACAACATAAAGTTTCAAACAGAAATATCATGAAAATACTGCTATTATCTCATAAAATATTTTTTTTTCCTTTATCGTCAAAATTACCGGTAATCTTCAACTATATTTATCTGCTTCAGCAGAAGATCCTGTACGTTTGGTGCTTCTCGAAACAGCACCTTTCCATAATCTCCGGATATACAAAAAGATTGAATGAGTGGGATCCTACACCTCTTGTTTCGTTGACATTGGTCTTACCTTCTTTGACATCACTGGATAATTCTAATCTCTACCACAGCGAGTATAGTACTGTCTATAAGTTGTCGTCGGTAGCGATAAACACACCCTCGGGAAGTACGTTCTCACGTCTAGTACTCTACCAAAACTCCTTTGTCTTTTATCTCGCTGTGGTTGCCATGTGATCGTAATTGCATCAACTTCCTCTGACTGGCATCTAGCCATGGTTCCCATTTGTAGTATTCTTTCTATCTCCTTCTTCATCCCTTCTCCCTTCATATATTTATCTGACTATTTTTCTAAACTTTTTAGAAAGAAAAAACTACTTTTAAAGGTGTGGTAAAAGATATTGAAATTAAAGTATCATAGTAAAACACAGAAGCCCTATTTGCAACTTTACCAGAGCATATAAAAGAAGATATTACTGAATGAAAACAGAAATTTATATACTTTTAAATACACAGGATCCTTAAACTGTAATTAAACCACGAGACTGCAGAATAACATTCCGAAGATAATTGTTTCCCAACACACTATTTTTTGACGAGGAACAAAGAGTTATATAAATTATCGTAATAAAACAAAGTTATGTTATGATCAATTAAATTTGACTAAATTAAATAACATAACGCTACAGCTAAATTAGTAGATAATTTTGCATATTTGATCTCATAGAATATTTCTTTCGGCTATAACATTTAACTAATAACTTTAAAATTCAAACTCTTCCTACAAAAGCTAATACACATAATATATATATATATATATATATATATATATATATATATATATATATATATATATATATATATATATATATATATATATATATATATATATATATATATATATATGTATATATATATATGTATATATATATATGCAGATATATATAAATATATATATATATATATATATATATATATATATATATATATATATATATGTATGTATGTATGATTTTTAAATACCTGTCCTGTTGTTAATTTTCGACTGACAAAGCAAATTCAAGAATTTTTGCTGTTGTTGTCGTTGTTCCTAATGCCCCCTGGCTGGAAGTTCCAGGCCAGATCTATACAGGCTTTTGCGGGCTTAGTAGTGCGGCCCCAGTTTATATAGATTATATATATATATATATATATATATATATATATATATATATATATATACTAGCTTTGACTAGTATGTTCATGTGCTATATGTATCACTGTTATATTTAATATTTAATAATCCTGAAATACTGAAAGATCGAAACTTATTGGGAAATTCAAAAAAGAAAGTCTTCAGAAATTAAAATCGTATGTAAGACAAAGAAAAATAACCGCTACTTTATGGTACTTTAGCTTGTGCAAGAGCTAAATTTCACTTTTTCCACTCATGTCTAGAAATTTTATCTTTCTTCTTACACACGTTCTCTTCTAGTAAATAGACCGTATATGTCTAAGAATATTACTCAAATGACATTTTTAATTCCAGTTATGGAATTTAACAGAAGTAATAAAATTATTTAAGAATGCATTATTAGTAAAGCAATATTAGAAATGTTTGCCTTATTTCTAATATTCGTAATATTAGAAATTTTTATCATAAGAATATTGGATATATTTATTATCAGTAAACAACAGTTTTAACAGCGGGGTAAGAGACTCTTCTGGTACAAGATAATACACTAAGAACGTCTGATTACACTGAAAACGATCGGTTTTCGTGAGAAATTTCCACAGAAGATCTAAGATGACAAACAGATAAATAATCCCTTCACTTTTAAAGTGGAGGATATAATATTTTTGTTACATCATAAAATAGCTATCTATTTACCCACCATATTTCCCACTAAGTACTATACAAAGTCTCTTATCAGCGAAACTTGCTGTTTACAGACAACGACTATAATTTTGAATTTGAATCATGAGATTGTGAAACTTTATAAGGGTTGGGCATTTTATTTTCTTCTTATATATGAGTTTGTTTTTTCAAAATGCCATTAATTTAAATCCATTCTAGTTTTATGAGTATAAATTCCTTAAAATTTATCTTTACATACAATATTTTAAATAATATTGTGGCGTAACAATTAACCTGAGTGTGCAGGGGAGTCGAACCTCCTAAGGGCATTGCTTGCTACCATGCAGTGAGTGCCCCGTAGCGTGGCCATTAATGAATAAATTCCAGATAAGACCAAACATCAGATAACTTTTCTAAAGTTTTTTAATGACTATACACATCTATATACAGGTACAAAAATTTAACTCAGAGTAAAAATTAGCTGGTACAGGGAGAGACAAAAAATCAACAGCTAATGTGTTTTTTTTTCCAAATCGATACCCAAACTCCAAAACAACTCAACTGAAAAATTACAAATTTTACAGGAGGTCCGAAAAACATTTTAACAAATAAGTCACAGTTGTAGATAAGAGATTCATTAAAATGCCTTAGAAATGCACTTAACACTATTTATTGAGTTTTCTTATGAATCAATAGATGGCAGTAGGTGTGGGTTATCGTTTTCCCACATGAAATGAAAATAGCAAAACAATAGTAGTTGAGACGTTTTGGAGTATAGGTATCGAAATATGTAGAACTTGTGCGAGTACGATTATAAATACGTAAATATCTATGTAGGAGGGAACATTGTAAGGAGTTGCTGACTGCCTTGTGTGTGGGTTTGTATATGATTCAAAAGTGTTTTAAGTATAAAAGGGCTCCAGTTATATGTTTACAAGCAGAAGTCGAGAATGTCGAATACAAATCAATAATTTCGCGTGAGATTTTTTTCTTTTTTTTTACAGCGTCTAAAATTGAAAGATTCTCTGTGCTCAGAAAAAACGATTTCAATAATACCAAAATTGTTTTATCTTTATACAAGATTCATCAACGTCAAGAGAAGCCCATTTACTGAATTCTTTACAATGCTTACGATAAATACATTGTTATAATTTTTATTTGTATCTCAAACTTTGGACTACTTGTGTATATACATAAATAATAGGCAATATGTATGTAGTAACTGCTTAGGATTTATAACATAAAATAAAACCATGGAAAAACATCCCTTCTTAAACTACTTTTCTAATAAATTCAAATGCAAAATACACAAATAACAAAGCTTTCACGAAATCTTCAAGAAAAAGTTGTTTATTCAAAAATGTACTTAGCACTCATCCTGGCTGTGAAATTCAATTACAATGCATAAAACATGACTGAAAAGCTTTGCCACTTTCTTCATCCATATTTATTTCTTTGCTTAGCTTACTGTGTCTTTCTTTAGTAATTTATATAAATAAATAGATAAATATAACTTTTATACATTTATAACAAGTCATACATCTAGAATCTTTATTTAAAGACATTTCATACAAGGATGGAAGAAAATGGAAGAAAGAAGACACTAATATTTTTGAGAAAATCAAATTTTCTTCAAGAGCATTATGTTTTACATCATAAAAAGACTCTGGATTTTGTCTTAGAAGTTTTATACTTCTTCATAAATATTATTCCCGCGACTTTTATGGTAGTTTGAGAGTATTATTTATAAAACATAGTTGCAAGAATGGAAGTTAACTAATATTGTTTACAGATTAATCTAGATTTAAGAGTAATTCATCGAAAATTCAAATATTTATATAGAATTGAAATAAAAATTCTTTCAATATTAAACCTATACTACATTTTGAATGTATTAAAAAAGGAGGTTTATTTCAATTTGGAAAACACCAAAAGCTGCAAAAAATTATTTATATTAATAGATAAGATTCATTTTTAGGTGTGTAATGTTATATGATGCAATGTTTCATGATAAATGTATCTTTATATTAAACTTATACCACAGTTTGAATGTATTAAAAAAGGATGTTCATTTCAGTTTGGCAAACACCAAACGCCGCAAAAAATTATTTACATTAATAGATAAGATTTAGTTTGAGGTGTCTAATGTTATATGATGTCAGTGTTTCGTAATAAATATATCTTTATATTAAACCTATACTACAGTTTGAAGTTATTAAAAAAGGATGTTCATTTCAATTTGGCAAACACCAAAAGGCGCAAAAATTATTTATATTAATATATAAGATTTATTTTGATGTGTGTAATGATACATGATGTCAGTGTTTCACGATAAATATATCTTTATGTTAAAACCACAAAGGTTCAGAAAAAGAATTACGACAAATATAAACTTGTTATATCTACTTCAAAAGAAGTATTTTAGCTTTAATTTTGGCTTTTTATTTATTTAGAGTTGTGTGAGTTTACTGCAGTCTTCCAATTATAGGTCCGTAAATATTTAGCTCTCGTTTCTGAGGAAGATGAAAATCGATTCTCTGAAATACAAACATGTCTTTTTAATTGTTGTTAATAACTTAAATTAAAACAAAACTAGGATAAAATTTTCTCTCGTTTAAAAAAAAATAAAACGACTAATTTGCATGGGGAATTAAAGGCTAGTGATATCCGGTAGACTGATAATTCCTCTGTCAATCTTTGTTAAGGCTTCGCTAATCAATCCTCCTAATCAAATATTTGATAGTAGAGTAAACGTTGCGTATTTTATACTAAGGATATGTAAAAGAAACTGGAGCTTAAAGATGTTCCAGTATTTGTTACTAGATATCTAAGTCCTTCTTTCCAGCTTTTGCTTTGGATTTCAAATTCATTCAAAAAATTGAGCCCCTCCCCTTTCCAAAGTTTATTGTGGTTGGCGTCTGTGGTTAGCCTCCACGAACTAGGCTCTGATTCAAATTCCAATTAAAGCATAGACCATGCTGTCCTGTCATAGGTAGCCGTGTTGAATCACCTGTATGTTGTTTCCATAACAATCTAACCAACAAATTCACCTTGTAGGTGTGTCAGTAGCCTCAAGGCAAAGAAAGTACCCACAGCATCGAAAAAACAACAACTTTTGAGTTGGAGGAGAGCACTATTTCAGATAGCACTCATGTTTTGTACATTAGGTCTACTTAGACTGGTATCTACTTCATAAAGACGATTTCGAAGAGTTAGAAATATCAACAGAAACAACGGGACTCTATCTCACAGATTCTGATACCAAAGGCCCTTTGAAAGATGAAAAAAAATATTTTCAATAAAAAAAAATTATTTTTGATTGAAAAAAAACTTACGAAAACGATATGCTGCTAAATGTGTTTAAAATTATTAATTTTTTTCTACAAATGTTGCAGAATTATACTTTCAGTTAAGTATTTATTGATTTAAATGAGTTTCCCATAAGTACACATTTGATTCGTTAATTCCCGAAAGCTTTAAATGAATGATATGTCAAATGTCTAGAGGCCATGTAGATAAAACTAAGTACAATTGGATTCTGTCAAGTTAAAGACTTTGTTTAAAATTCAAAACATAAACGATCGACTAGGCTAACACTAAGTTGAAGTAATATTAAATATTAATTTTTAATCTATCACAAACCAATATAGAAATTACCACACTACTTATACTTACACCGACATATAGCCACCTACAATACTAAACTCAAAGCACTGTACATGGGTGGTTTAATAGTTCTCTTAAACGTACACACTGGATGTTAGTTTTTAAGCTGGAAGACCTTTATATAGTAGCGTAAGCAATACACTATAATTCAGTTTATGGCAAATATGATCTTGTAGCTTTACATTAGTTAAAATACAGTCACCATTTTACCAATACCAAAGAATAAACTACGTCACCAGCGTAGCAATCTGTTAATTCATCGAGGAAAAAATTCACTTAGCTATAATGCGCTAGCGACGAGCAAAGTTGTAAACAGTTCAGATGGAGGACGGTATCCCCCAAACCCTGCTCTTCTCATAAAAGTAGTTGTTCTTGAACTTCTAAATGAGTAATTATGGGAAAGGAATATTGAAACCAATGCGAGTATATCGGGTGGTTTGATTTATTCGTTTCATTACGGGGAAGTTTCTGGTGTTTTTACTATTCGTTTTTATTAATTCCCTACAAATATTTAACGCATTGTAACACTTTAGAACTTACATTAATACCAACATGGTATTACAAAATGAATTTTAACAAGAACAGCAACAACAAAATGACAACAACGGAAAAAAAACCCTAAACTTTGTACTGTTAACGAAATGACAGTACTTGAAATCATGATCCTCTTTTAAAGTTAACTTCAGTTTTACTATAAAAAGAGTGACAAAATTTACACTAAATAGTGACGTGCAGGTTAAATTTGTTATTTAATTTTCTGTTTAACGTGCTTATGTTTTCATATGATAAAGTTATTGTTTTTTTTTTCATAGCGACAAGCTTTTGATTCTAACGGTAGGTATTTCTTCTGACATTGGTCCATAAAGATCCGCGAAATTTTGCTGGCTATTTTATGATAGGGGCACCATTTAAGTGAGCCAGCATTACTTGTCGTAAAGCGCTTTTAAATAAAAAGCTAGCTTTATTACATGTGTGTGATAAAAGCCGGAATCAAACTTAACGCCGACAGTAATTATAGAATAGAGTTATTTAGGACGTAGCCGTGCGAGACAGCTTTATGAGCTTGGAAGATGGGAAGGTCTCAGATGGAGACACAGATTAGATGACGGACCCGAAAGGTGACATTATGTTACAAAGGCCTTTTATGTTCGATTTATGGTATACAGTTTGGACGGTGGCCACGTGCAAATCTTGGGTGGTCCAAAAAGGGCAGGCAGTGAGGGCGTGAGGTTTTTAAGTTCAGAAGCCAATGAGAAAGTGTGAAGGGAGAATAGCGAATGAAAAGTTTACGGTGTCCGGAATGGATGATTCAAGTTTATGAGAAGGTGGAGTCATGGGTGTGAAAGGGGATTAAAATAAAATATATAGAAGGAGATTGGAAGAGAAGGAGAGAGGGTCTGGGTCGGGGAAGCTGTAGATCCCCATCTCCAGCACGACTTAAAAAGTTACATAAAAAGTGGACCTCAGGGTTCCACCTAAACCCGTTCCGTGGATTGTATGGTTAGAGAGAAAAGTTCCCCAGATTTCATATACGATAAACTTATAGAGAACGATTGCGTTGACTACGTAAAATAGAGAGGTCCACACTCGAATTGCAGCAGAGACGAAGAGACCCAGCTCCGGTGCCACAGCCGAGAAGCGATCCCCATCGCGAACGAAATCGAGAAGATACACGACGAGGAGAGCCCAGCGCCCCGTTTCACGACGTGAAGAGATCCCCATCGCCAGTGCAATAGTGAAGTTACACGCCAAGTAAAGCCCGACTACGATATCAACTAAGAGAGATTGATCCCTCATCTTGAAAGAAGAAGAGACAGCCCCCTGCCCAGTGGAGCAGTGTGACCCCGAACCCTCGGCGAGGCGAGAAGGCCAAAATAGCAAATTTGGTTTGATGAAAAGCATTTGGGGTGAGTGTTAAATCTCAATTTGATTTGTACAGTTCTAGTATAAGCTAGGTAAATTAGTTTTGTTTTCGTAAGGAAGGGGTTTTTTTAGTGAGAAAGTGTTTTAGTGTTGAACTAATAGATCAGTTTATTTGTTTTGTGCTCGGGACGCTCCCTATCCTTTGCAAAATATTAGTAAATATAATTTGTGAGAGATAAAAATATTGTGCATTGATTTTGGGAAATGAAAGATTCTTTTTATACTTGTAAATATTAAGTGTGTAAATAAATTAAGTTTTGTTATGTTAAAATCTATTAGTTTGTCTAAAATGAAAATTGTTGGTGTTAAATTACATGATCTAAAATTGAGAATAGTTTATTGGCTTTTGTTAATTTGCTAAATTCGACATTCGAAGTTCTTTAATGCGGCCACTAGTGGTTCAGAAAAAAGTGGCCGCTTTGAGAGTGGATTTGTATATTACAGTCAGCACTGGTTCCGCAAAGAAGTGGCTGTTTTGAGGAGTTGGCAGATAGAGATGTTTAACTCTATATTGATATATATTGATATATATATATATAT